>OV656866.1:600000-1145590 GCA_927399465.1 Sarcophaga caerulescens
AATTAAAATATCTATATAAATGTCAGGATTTGCTCTTCTCATTAACTCGACCAGCTTTATTGGTTATTTTTCTATAAAATATTTGCAGTTATGCATAATTTTTAAAATTTCCACAAAAAATTATTTGCTCTGTTATTACAAATTAATACAAATTTTTCTCCATTTCCTTTTTTAAACTTACCGCGGCAACAAGACAACAGCTAATGAGCTGTTGTAAGTTTTTGACAGTTCTGACAACACTTAGAAACAACTGTTGTAAATCATAATCGCAATTTTAAAAATACAACATTAAATTTACAACTGTTGTAAACCATAATCGGGGCCTTAATCATATTTTTTAAATATATAAATTAAAATCTTGGCTCTCCGTTAATTTACATATATCGGTCATCTACTAGTTATTAAAAAATGAAAAGATAGAAAGAAAAAAAAAAATAAATAAAAGGATGACATCCCTTTTTGTCATTCAAATGTATTTTTGAACATTTTGCCACTAAAATAAATAAATGTGTTTTTGCTAAATTTGAAAATGGGTCAATTGTCGTCTCGTTCTATGTTCTACTAGTTTTTCTGTATGCATTTTGACAAGTTTCATGGAGACAGCATTTTTAATGTTTTATTTTTCATTTACCCCGGATTATACATATACATACGTACTCCTCGTACATATCGTATATCGTATATAGTACAATATACATATTTTGATTTTATTATTGTTTTTGTGTGTGCATAATTACAGAATAGTGTGCCAAAAGTCATAAAGTAAATCTATTTTGTTGGTTGTGTCTCATTCGGTGACCCATTTTGAGAATTTGACAAATACTCGTACACATACGTACATACTTTGTTGATGAAATTTTCAGTTTAATATCACTTTCTTGATGATAAAAAGTACGTGCGCAAACATCTGTATGTGGTTTCATTACTTTTAATAATGCCAACAATAAAATTCTGCAATCATTTATTAAAGTCATTAGGTTAATGGACAATTTACGGTCATATTTTTTGTTTTGGCTTATCCATCGTTAAGTGCATTTTACAGGCTTATCATCATTGTTCTTGATATCTGATTAAATAGCTATTGTTCAATTATTGTAGTCTATTTAGCATTACATCCTGGTATTGTGAATTGTAAAATAACTTTAAATAATCTTCTCGAATAAGTCGGTCAGGATATTAATTATTTGCATTCGATTAATGTCAAATTCATGATTAAGGTCAATGTTTTCAATTTTGTTTTTATTTTACGGCCTAATAGACATACATACATACATATTAGAGATGAGCGATATTTTCAAAACTGTGATTTAATCACGGTGATTGATAATTCACTGGTAACTACAGTGATTGAAATTGCTAAATAACAGTTACTAATAATGTCGTTCTTTCAAAATTGTTACATACTCAAATTTATTTCATTTTATTTTGAGCGAGGCAGAATTATTATTAGATGATGCTGATTATTTACTTTTGTCTTTCTGTGAAACTTAATTGTCAAACTTCATATAAAAAAAAATTACATTAAAAATAATAACATTGATGACACCACTTTGATTTTGTTTAGTAGTCTTTTCGTAGTATGTATCTAGTTGTCTCTTTCTTACGACTTAATAAAAAACGTTATTGTCATTATTGTATTATTGGAATACTGTGATCACAATCACTGTTTTAAAGAACAGTGATTAACAAATCACGTTCACTGAGAACAACGTTCTTCAAAAATCACTGGATCGCTCATCTCTAATACATATACATATTGGTCATTACAACCCTTCAGTCAGGATTTCGATCTATCTTCTCACACCACTCATGTTGTGTGTGTTAATTTTATACATGAGTGGCGGGACCTACAGTTTAAAGCCGACTCCGAACGACAGATTTTTGAGATGCTCTTTATGGCAATTTTATTTTCTCTCAGAGTTTTTGCCAGAAATCTGCTGAGAGGCAGTCGCCGAAGAAATATTTTTTTTTCATATTTCGTTTTGATGCCTGATCTGGGGGATACGAACCTGGGCTTTACGTCTAATAAGCTAACACACTACCTACTAGACTACGGCGACTACTACAATAGACAATCACCCTTATTCTGGTTGTCGTCGTCGACGTCGTCTTGCGTCGACAGTTTAAAATTGGTATTCTGTTTGTCGTTATTGACAGTTATAGATGACTGTCGACACACATTTGGTATTCTGTGAGTCAATACGCCGTCGATATTGTGCTTTGTCGACTCTGATTTTATCGACATCATTTTTGGTAACGACGACGACGGCGACGACGAAGACGACAACCAGAATAAGGGTGAATAATTAATAATACAAGAGTTGACATCCAACTTTTGTTTTTATTATTTTATGCAAATTTTATCATGATTAATAATTCTGTATAAGAAAGGAAAAATTTCGACAAATTAAATACAGACAGAAAATTAAATTAAAACACAACAACAAATATATAAAATTTGTTCTCATTTACACTCATTTAGCACAACTAGAAGAGTTAGAATAAATTTCTTCTTAAATGTTTTCAAAATTACTTTATACTTGAAGTTTAGTATTTGAAGATTACTTTCTAAGCAAAGTAAATAAATTTAAATGTAAAAGAAAATATGTACATACATACACACATATGTATGTACGAGTATATATGAAGCAGAAGTCGTTTGTATTTAATATGCAAACAATAAATTGTTCATACAATACACCGCTAGAAGAAAAAAACAAACAAACACATAATCTCAATCAGAATCTAGATCTTAGTCATAAGCAATATTATCATTAAGTTCACCGTATCGTCATCCTATCATTCATTATGCACATTCTGATTATCATTAACGTTACGTTACAAATATTATGGACCACTAAGCGACAACCAATTGGTCACGATCAGTTAGTTGTTCATTGTCGCAGTTTGTATAGCGTGACTAACAGATTTGCCACAAGCAACAGTCTCTGCTTGAAGTAGCTTTAACGTCTTTTATTTTATTTTATTTTTCTTATACTCTCCCTGTTATTATTGGCGTTGATTTTTCGTAACAGACATAATTTTCGGTTTTTTTTTGCATCTGATGTTTTACGTAAAAATAATTGTTTGCGAAATATTCACGTGGTGTTTTATTGTAGAAAATTGTGTTTCCAACAATAAGTTATAAAAATATGTATTTGCGTGTAGACGTATGAAACATCTTCTATTCAAATTTCAAGTACTTGTTGTTTAACATCCATCATTGGCTTAAGACTTGCACTTTCGTTGGAACAGAAGAGTAAATGCAATTCTAAAATTATATATACAAACATGGCAGTGAATATATGTAAATCGAAATAAATTGATCAGTTTTATTGATTTTCTTTATGGAATTTCAATTCTGCTAACACTCCTACCGCCGCTCCATTCCAAAAATAATTGTTGCTTCTTAAGTAAAGTGCTTCCTAAGTCAATTTCCAATGACTTTCAAGTTGGGACGATAATTTTATGGAACTATTAAATAAATGTGAAGAATAAATGTGTGAAGAATGAACAACAAACGTAAAACAATACAGAAAAATGTTGGAGAATCAACATCAGCAGACACTAAAATAAATGTCAGGAATTTAAATCGAAGTTTCAAACCTATTCCACATAAACTACACTATGAAAATCTGCCAAATGGTTTCTTAAATTATTAAAGTTATTAATGAAAGGATAAATTTCCGATATTTACACTATATTTATTTTTTTTGTTAAATGATGTACATATGTATGTACATACAGTAGCGAGAAAAAAAATGCAACGCTATGTAGCAGTGTTGCAAAATTGAAATTTTGAAATGGTACTGAACCATAACTGAAAGAGTACTTTTTTGCATCAAATGGTACTTTTGTAAAATAATACATACATGCATACATATTGGTCATTATAACCCTTCAAACAGGATTACAGTAATCCTTCGATTTACGTCGTCTCAATTTACGTCGTCAAATTATAAAACCTTAAATATAACCTAACTTCTCACACCACTTATTTTGTGTGTGTTAATTTTATATATGAGTAGTGGGACCTTTTGAGAAACTTTTTCATGGCAATTTTATTTATTCTCAGCGATTTTGCCAGAAGGAAGTCGCCGGAGAAATATTTTTTTCATATTTCGTTTTGATGGAGATGTCTGACATTGGGTACGAACCGTGGGCTCTCGTCTAGTAAGCCAGCACACTGCCTGCTAGATTATTTATTTATTTATATTCAATACACATACGGCATGGAATAGAAAAACTAACGATTTATTCTTGTATCTCACATACAAGACAAAAACAGCTGATTCGGAACGTAAAAAAAAAACGTAAAAGCCCCGTTTAGTCAAACGTCGATGCAACGTAATGTAACATACATTCGTTTTTAGCATATGAAAAGCAATGCAAATGATTACCGAAAATAACATTACAGTTCGGTCCGTGCACGTTTGGCTAACCGGGACTAAAGCCTAATTCTACTTTTAGCATTACGTAGAACATGTTGCTAATGCATTAATAGTTGAAAAGCGCATAAGACATAAAATATGTGATAATAAAAAAGTACTAAAAGCGTTGCGGGGGTACTGCGGTATTTTTGAAATGAAAAAGTACTGAAAAAAGTACCAAAGTACTGAATTTTTCAACACTGCTATGTAGTATGATATTCAATCGAGGCTCGAAACTTTTAACGTAATCCAATTTCACTCCACTTTTGTTTTTTTTTATTCATTGATTTGTAAATTTTAATAAAAAAGCATCATTAAGCGTTGTTTGCTTCTCTTTCTACTCAATTTTTTTAGATTTATTAAAAAAAGTGAACAAATTTGGCGAGAAAAAAATGCAACGCAATGTGGTAAAGGTAAAAGGAGATCAACTAGAGTAATTAAAATAAAAGTTTAATGAAAACTTTGAAAATTGTGAATTTTAAAATAGCAGATGGCAACTTTGCCATTGTATGGCAATGGATGAATGAAGTTGCTCATCAATTTAATATCAACAAATCAATAGTTTGTCCGATTTCATTGCGATATCGTCAAACAAATATCGTGGAAAGAAAGAGGAAGTGGTCGACTTCGTAAATCTACTGCCCGCCAAGACTGTCAAATGGTAAAAATAGTAAAAGTTGACCATCGGAAAACGGTAGTAGATGTCACTAATTATGCAAACGACCAATTAGGGGTTTCTATTGGCGTCCACACAGCCAGAAACCGATTAAGAGAGGCAAATTTATTAGCTAGAAGACCAACCAAGAAGCCACTTATAAGTAAAGTTAATAAGAAAAAACGGCTTGACTTTGCTAGACGGTATCAGCATTGGTCAAAAGAGCAGTGGGCCAAAGTTTTGTGGAGCGATGAATCTAAGTTTAATTTATTTGGCTCTGATGGTACAGAATGTTGTTTATTTACAGAGTTGTTGTGAATATCTTTGTTTTAGGGGCCGATGAATGTAATTTAACCCAAATAAGTCAAATAAGTTAAAATTAAATTAAATTATTATTCTTTTAATGAGTTTCTTCTTTAATGATTCCATTCTTTTATTTATCCACTCCAGACATGAGAACAGAATATCAGACAGAGTTCTTATTGGATTTACCCTATCAATATTAATATATTCAGAATATATGGAATAGCAATAACAGACAAATGTTTCTACGTTTAGTATTCATTTCGAAAATTCATTTTAAATATTTTATTCATGGGTTTCCTTTCGATATCAGCTATAACGATTCAATTTGATAGACTATGCATGTATCTATGTATCTATCTCCTCTCTTCGATTAGCCAGTCGTCGGTATTAGCATGTGTAGCATGTAATATTAAGTTCCTTGAAAGTCCTCAAAGTTTTTATATAAAAAATTTTATTGCAAATATGTAAATAGTGTTTTTGTTTATACAGTGTCTGCACGTACAGAACTGATCAATTTTAAGTATTGCATGGAGTCACAATATCTAGCAACATTTTTCCTTTCCACCAATGTCGATTACATGTGGGTCGTTAATGGGAGAAAACCCTTGTAAATCAATGGATTTGAATAACAAATTTATTTCATCAGACAGGCATTTATTTCTTCATAGTCATAGTAGTTGTCCTGTAAGTTGAAAAGACCAGTACTTCCCATTTAACAATGCCAACAGTAGCAGCAGCAAACGATTGAAATCTTTCGCTCATATTCTAGACACATCGATATGCATTTTTGGGTAGCGTTGCGAACACGTTTGGCATGCTTTTGAATGTCAGAGTCTTCAGCTCTCTTGAATTTTACATTTAAGCATAGCCTTTTTCAATGGGACAAGCCACTCACACAAACGCACAACAAATATTCAGCGGAATGAGCTGAACAACTCTTTGTATTTTGTATACGAATAGAAATACAAAACACACACAAACACAAACACACACGTACAAATAAACCAACAAACACAATAACGAACGAACGAATGAATGAATGAGTATTAAATGTACGAGTATACATAATAAAAATATTTATTGCTTCTAAGAATATGATCAATAAAAATGCCAAAGTTATGATAAATTTTTTTTTTTTATTTATTTTTTATTATTAATATGCTTAAATGTTCTATGCATACGTATGTGCATACATACATATATGCATATACATACATATATAAGGAGTGATTTTTTAAGAGCTATAGGAAAATTTTTTCAAAAAAAAAACACATAAAATTCAGAAAAATGCATGAAATCTTTATTTGAATCGATAGTACGGTCCATATAATTTAATATTTGAAGATTATTTCATGAAAATGTTGACCGCGACTGCGCCTCAAATGGTCCATCCGCTTAGTCCAATTTTGGCATACTCTTTCCAACATTTCGGCCGGTATCTCACGAATAAATGCTTCAATGTTGTCTTCCAATGCGTCAATTGAAGTGGGCTTGTCTGTATAGACATGAGCTTTAACATAGCCCCACAAAAAATAGTCTAAAGGCGTTAAATCGCACGATCTAGGCCGCCAATTGACCGGTCCCGAACGTGAAATAAAATGCAATCAATAAAATATTCTAGCTCATCTAATATTGCATGTGATAGCGAGCAGTGATAATGTTTATATTTTAGATATTGCTACTCTCTTTTTTGAATCCTGAAGATGATATCCGATGGATATCGAAATATTGATATATAATTAAGAAAATTGATAATTAAGAAATTGACCTCGAGCTAGAATATTTTATTGATTGGATTATCAAGGGAACAGGTCAAAATAATATATATAATTTGAATTTATTGTGAAATAAAATGTTCACCGAACTCGCCTCTCAATAAGTCCATTGTTACGCATGCTGTGTGGCATGTGTCACCGTCTTGTTGAAACCACATGTCATGCAAGTCAAGCTCTTGCATTTTGGGCCGCTTCAGTGGGTCGATTAAACTGACCATAAAATGGAAGAAGCGCGCGATGATCTTTCTTAACAGAGCACGCATTTTGATAATAAAATTCAATGATTTGCAAGCGTTGTTCGTTTGTAAGACGATTCATGGTTAAATTATAGACCAAACTGACGATGTTTGACAGCAGTGTTGAAAAATTCAGTACTTTAGTACTTTTTTCGGTACTTTTTCACTTCAAAAATACCGCAGTACCCCCGCGACGCTTTCAGTACCTTTTTATTATATTACATATTTATGTCTTGCGCTTTTCAACTATTAATAATGCCGTTAGCAACATGTTCAACGCAATGCTAAAGGTAAAATTAGGGTTTAGCCCCGGTTAGCCAAACGTCCACGGAATGTACATTCGTTTTTAGAACACGAAAAGCCATCAAAACGCTTGCCAAATTGTAATGTAATTTCGGTAAGTATTTGCATTGCTCTTCATATGCTAAAAACGAACGTATGTACGCAATGTAATGTTTCGTCGACGTTTGACTAAACGAGGCTTTTACGTTTTGTTACGGTTCGAATCAGCTGTTTTTTGTCATGTATGTGAGGAACACGAATAAGTCGTTATTTTTTCTGTTTCGTGCCGTATGTGTATTTAATATAAATAAATAAATAGTCTAGTAGGTAGTGTGCTAGCTTACTAGACATGAGCGCCCGGTTCAAATCCCATGTCAGGCATCTCCATCAAAACGAAATATGAAAAAATATTTCTCCGGCGACTTCCTTCTGGCAACAACTCTGCATATAGGCATATCTTCTAAAGGGACAGTGGCCTGTGAGTAATTCGAGGAAAAGGGCAATTAGGTTCTCTTCTTAACCAGATTAATTCAGCGTCATTAGCAATACTGACTGCCATTATGTTGTCAACGAAGCTAAAATGATGCAATCGATACAGTAGAATTCGCCGTAGGTAATGTGTTGGCTTATTAGACGTAAAGCCACCGTTCAAACACCCGGTGAGACATCTCGAACAAAATGAAATACGAAAAAAATTTCTTTGCCGGCTTCCTCTCAGCAGATTTATGGCAAAAACTCTGCGAGTAAATGAAGAATTTGCCATGTAAAATTTCTCAAAAATCTGTCGTTCGCAGACAACTTTAAACTGTAGGTCCCGCCACTTATAAATGAAATTAACGCACACAACATAAGTGGTGTTGAGGAGCTAAGTCGTAATCCTGACTGAAGGGTTTGTATTGACCAATTATATACGTATATGCGTGCATTTTTTTACAAAAGTACCATTTGATGCAAAAAAGTACTATTTCAGTTAGAGTTCAGTACCATTTCAAAATTTCAATTTTGCAACACTGTTTGACAGTGAAACAAAACACGAAACGTGCGTGAGCTGTTTAAACCAGTGTTGCCAAAAAGATAATAGCTAAAAAATAACCCGTTACATATGTATGTATATGGATATAAACAATCATTAATATAAAAGTCGATAAAATGTTAATTACGCTGTATGTGTACGGGTATGTATGAATTTGTATTTGTAAATACGAGTATAATAGATGTGAATGTAAAAAATGTCTGCATGCATGTAAATATTGGTAATGGAAACATTAAACAGCAGATATTAGATGTAAAAACTTGATTTGTAAATAAAATACACTCTTCTTCTATACGCAAACAACAGATGCTCATTCATTCATTAGATCACTTAAATGGCAGTCTAGTGATCATCGCGATCTCAAGAAAATTGAGCCAGCTTATATGAACATTATATGACATTGCCCGTCCAGCGATCACATTCATTCACTGACAAACAGTTATTAGACTAATGATCGTAATCTATTAAAGTGCATTTTCTTAGATTCTGACTGATTCAGATTGAAGCAATTTTGATTTAATTTCCAATTAATGATCGACAAATCAATCCTGTAAAGATTTCTGATTGATCGATTGATTTTGTTAAGAGTGCGGTATTTTTGTGGTGTTACACACACAATATATTTCCAATTTTATTTATGTTTGTGTTTATGGACTCATTTGCAACAATTCACTTTCAATTGCTTCTCAATTATTCGTTTAATTAAATAGCAATGAAATGAATGAATGAAGAAATTCAATCGTTCTTCAATTGAAATGAATGAATGAATGATGATCGATGATCATCGATGTGATTGTTCATAAAACACTTGTTGATATTTATGGTAAAATGAAATTGTTTTATGATGCTGCCAGCCTTTCAGACAATTTGACGGCCTGATTGACTTGCAATCTCGCAATGTCGATTCCTCTCTTCGTTACTCCATTAATTATCGCAGACTTTTATTGCGAATGCGTGGTTGTCATAGTTAAAGTTGTCGCATTTTTATTCGCATATTATTAATGAACAATGAACCACCAGTCGCAGTTGCAGTTGCAGTTTCAGTTGTCGCGCCGTAAATAAAATAAAAAGTGAAAAGTAATAATTTTCGCTTTCTTCCAAAGTGTTGTTGTGCTCACATTGCTTGAATATAGGAAAATAATTAATTATTTATTGCTTGCGATTTGAATCGCTTGCACTCGGCAACTCCTCGGCATCATTTTTATTAATGCAGTATAAATTTCAAAATTAATTTCACTGTTGCAGACGGAACGAATTAACATTTTTACGAATGCATTAGAGTTTTTTTTTCTTTTTCATTAATTTTTTTTTTTTTTCAAACTAAATTAAATTAAATACCACAGGTTGTGCTTAATTGCTCATGGCGGTGTTTAAACTTTAAAGTGAGCAAGAGATTGTCATTGGAATACAAGTCTTGTTTTTATTGTGATATTGATGAAACGAAATCATTATGAATTTTGAATGAGAAATGACTTACAAACTCATCATCAAACGTGTGATTTCTTTGTTTCTCTTTTCTGTCTTTGTAATTATTGTTCGTTGGCACCATACATACATGGTGACCATTATCTTCATGAGAAAAAA
This sequence comes from Sarcophaga caerulescens, assembly GCA_927399465.1. NCBI lineage: Eukaryota > Metazoa > Arthropoda > Insecta > Diptera > Sarcophagidae > Sarcophaga > Sarcophaga caerulescens. The sequence continues at coordinate 610,302 of OV656866.1, forward strand.
GCAGACAAATATATAAAATTGAAAAACAAAAAAAATTCATTTATTATAATTAATATCTTATATAAAAATTTTTAAAATACAGACATAAATACATGTAGGTACAAATAATATGCACAAACTTAAATTTATACATATACATACATATGGATATACATACTTATGTTTAAATTTACTTCTGATATTTCTCTACAAAATGTATATAGTGTTGGGCCTGTTATATAAAAATGTTTTAAATTCCGAAAAGTCCATTTCAAAATTACATTTTATGGTCAAAAGAGATTCTAAAGTTTCTAGTCCCATTTGGAATTTTTCGATAAACCAAATATAGTTAGATATAGAAAAATCTCTTCCTGTTGGTGCGTTTGACGCTGGCAAAGCAAATGAGAAAACTAGTAATTTCAGGATGTTTTTTATAAATAATAAAGAATATTTTTCGTTTCGAAAAATTTGAAAATTTCAACCCACTTTTTATCGGGATTTAATGCTGATTGTTTCCATATTTCTATCGTATTCGCATAATTTTTTACATAATTCATCAAAAATTTCGTTATTATTTGTATTTAAATTATTTCTGATTTCTGTTACCTTTATTAACGACTTTTCAACTGAAGACCAAAATGGAATTGCATCTACAACATAGACTAAATATAGAGTTTCCAACTCAATTTCATATGGAATTCCAGCTAATATAAGCGTTTTTACCGAATTAGTGAAAAAAATGGACAAAAGCGGACATTTTGGAAAATAAATACTTTTTAGAAGTTACGTGTGGTAAAATAGTGGACAAATAGCGGACGCAAAAAAAAAATAGCGGACAGCAGGTTAAAATAGGGGACTGTCCGCTATAATAGTGGACGGATGGTCACCGTAACCATACATCACATTCATAAATAAACGGTTTTGATATTTTTTTTTTGTTATTTTTGTTATTTAATAATCCTTTAATATACCATACATACATATGTGTGTGCATATCTAATATATAAAATTCTCGTGTCACGGTGTTAGTGGTTAAACTCCTCTGAAATGGATCGACCGATTTTCATGAAATTTTGTGTGCATAACGGGTAGGTGTGAGAATCGGACAACATCTATTTTTCATATCCCTAAATGTTAAGAGGGCGTGGCAAATCGTTAAAATTGAATATTTAGGTACCTATTGATCGTAGACGAATAAAATTTGATGGGTAAGTTCGTAAAGTTAATATCGACAAACTCACCAAAAATGAGAGTGGCAACCCTCCCCCTTCAAGTGATACCTATAACTCTTAAACTACTGAACCGATTTTAACCATTCTTTTTTTGTTCGAAAGCTTGTCAGGTTTAGATGGTTTAAAAAAAATTCGATATAGCAAAAAGTGGGCGTGGCAAACCTTTAAAATTTAATATTTAGGGGACATAGTGATCGTAGACGAATGAAATTTGGTGGGTAAGTTCGTAGAGTCAATATCGACAAACTCACCAAAAATGGGCATGGCAACCATCCCCCTTTAAAAGATACCTATAAGTCGGCGAATTCGATGGTTTATAACTACATATGTACATACATATATAACATGTATGTCTGTTAGTTTCAGTTTTGGACCGAGTACAACAACCACAACTTCGTCAGCGCTACCCATGATTCGGACCTCTTATTGTTATTCTTTGTATGTCTCACCTAAATAACTTTCCGACTTCGATTAAATTTTGAATTAGACAGATAGATCTACACATTTATAGTAAGTTAGTTACTTTTATATAACTGTTTTATGCAGCGTATTACAATAAATATATAATGTGACCTGTTTTGGGCAATAAAAAAAATCAATCAGCTAGTTTTCTTATATACATACTAAATTTACGTACATATATAGGTATGTATATATTTTATAAAATTTAAGTAATTACTACATTATACTGAAATATTAAAAAGAGTTTCGTGTATAATATAATATTCGATATACATACGTATATATATGTATGTATGTATGTATATACAATTATTTATTAATTTATTAAATTCGGTACGCTGAGGTGTTTTGATTTCTTCTATGTAAGAATTGTTTAGCTGGTTTCTAATTATTTGCTGGAACTACCAGGTTTACCGATATGAAGTGAACGTCAATTTACAAATGTCTCTATAAAAAAGTATTTGCAGTATACATTAAATCATTGAACAAACGAGATCATAAGTTTTTTCATCGTGTTAAAGATGGTGAATTCTATACCAGAAAATGATGGTTTGCGGAAAGCATTAGGTTTTTATGATGCAAAATGGTTAATCCGTGACAACTATCAACTTTGGCTACAAAATCAGATCGATTCGGCAGGTAGACAATGTTCTGTGTGTGGTGGGATCAGAAAGGTGTGGTGTACCACATGCTCTTAAAACCCGGACAAACCGTTAATACAGATTATTACCGACAACAAGCGATCAATTTGAACCATGTATTAATCGAAAAATGACCATAATTGATCACAAGACTCTGCACGGTCATTTTGGCTGAGAGATGGGTACTTAAATGCAGTAGTTGTGCAACAATGCAGCATAATAAAAATCAAATGTTCAAAAATGCAATACTTGGGAGCACTGACTTGCGTCGAACGTTTTTTTGCAAATGGCAATGCTGTCGCAAATTTTTGCAAATATTGCAACAGTTTGATTTCAGTTGCAATAGTTCGCGGTAAACCATTTCTTCGACAATATTGTAGTTTCGTGAAATAAAAGCTATTAAACAAAAGAAAATTTTGCTTTACTCGTATTTGTAGAAAAATGGAGAAGTAATAAAACTTAACCGATATTGTTATAGAAAATTTTAATTATTTATATTATTATTTCCGATGAAGATCTCACATTTAACATACAAAAATTAATAATACGAACTAGACTGGATATTGGGTCGGACTTCCAGGAAGGGAGAAGGAAGAAGTCAGTATTGTGGGGAAAAGTTTTATTAAAAATTAAAGAAATCAAAGAAATTTTTGCATAACGTTCTAAAAAGCAAATTCTGTTTAGTTATTGTGCAGTTGCAAAGCATCTGCAACAGCTGATCACGCATTAGCAACAAAACTTGGCATAACTGCCGCAGTCGTGCACAAATTTGCTGAATTTACGAACGCACCCATGCTGTATTCGCCGGATTACAATTTGCTTTCATCGATGGATGCCTACGAGGAAGTCAACTAATTGGTTTGCTTCAAAAGACAAATAGTTTATTTGGCATGGAATCCACAAATTGTCAGAAAGATGAAAGAAGTGTGTATCCATTTGACAGGATCTCTTTGCAAATCCACATGATTTCTTCGACGCCATCTGTCACAATAATCGAAGTGACATACATACATACATAATTGGTCATTACAACCCTTCAGTCAGGATTACGACCTAGCTTCTCACACCACTTATGTTGTGTGCGTTAATTTTATACATGAGTGGCGGGACCTACAGTTTAAAGTCGACTCCGAACGACAGTTTTTTGAGAAGCTTTTCATGGCAATTTTATTTACTCTCAGAGTTTTTGCCAGAAATCTGCTGAGAGGAAGTCGTCGAAGAAATATTTTCATAATTTTGTTTTGATGTCTGACCTGGGATTCGAACTCGGGCCTTCAGTCTAATAAGCCAACACACTACCTACTAGACTACGACGACTTCATCGAAGTGACATAAACGAACTAAAAAATATTGACCGGGATTTAATTATTTTATATTCATAGATTTAAAAAAAGAAAATTCAATTATTGATTCAAGCAATTAAACACTTGTACAGAAGTATAGAATTGTTTACGTACATACTCGTACATACTTGCACTATGTTTTGACATTTAACATGTGGAAAATCTAAATGTGAGTACATGCACATGTTTTTTGCACAATTACAATTTCAATTACGATTGCAGGAATATCAGAAATCAACGATTTATTAAAAATACGTGATTTTCTCCATTGAAAACATTAAGTGACTCAGTGGATTAGTCCGTCCTTACAGTGGTTTGTCTCTTTGCCTGTCAATTCATTTAAAAGTGATTTGAATTTTTAATTTATTTTATAAAATAGTATATGTACGAGTGTGTATGTATGTATGCATATAATGTAAATAAATTTTCATTATTATTTTCATTTCCCATTTGTTGTTGTAATCAGAGACATTCAATTATTGAAAGTAACACCCCTTTTTGCAATAACTGTATGGCTTGCATAGAATTTTAAATTTCATTTTATATTTTACATACATACATAGTTTAACTAAATTAGGACACCATAGCACTTTACATTTTGTGTAATATATGCGAATGTATGTATGTATGTATGCTTAAATATATGTATTTGAATTCAATACACATTACATACATACATAATCGGTCATTATAACCCTTCAGTCAGCATTACAACCTAGCTTCTCACGCCACTTATGTTGTGCGTGTTAATTTTATACATTAGTGACGGTTTAAAGGCGCTTCCGAACAACAGATTTTTGAAAAACTTTCTCATGGCAATTTTTACTTACTCTCAGAGTTTTAGTCAGAAATCTGTTGAGCAATACACTGTGTGTCCTTTAAATAAGTGTAAAGTCAACAAACTCTAACAAACCATGGCATTGTCCTGATGAGTACACTCTTGAGTGTTTTATTAAATCGATAATGAGCGAAACCGCTCTTTCAAACAAATCCAGACAAATGTAATCTCAGTTAAAGTTCTATTCGACAAGAAGTATTGCTTTTAATTTACATTTCGTATGTTGCACACTTTTTTGTGTTTATCATCATTTGTAATGATTTAGAATTTTCTATTCAACTTTAGTCACAAACAGTGGTGTTGTGCTAATTTTTTTTTTTACCGGAACGCGTGTATATAATTATATAGACAGGGCCGATCCTGGGTAGGCGGCCGCTCTGTGCGGTCTCATGTCCCAAATTTAACGGCGGGGGTGATTTTCCATGATAATCCTGGCGGCGGCGTTTTTTTTTAGGTCTCATGTCCCAAATTTGACGACGGGGGGGAGGGAACGTTCCGGAACGCGTTCCTGTCCAAAAAGGAAGTACCGAAACGACGTTCCGGAGAGTTCCGGCTCGACAACACCACTGGTCATAAAGTATCTAAAATTACGTATTTGGAACGCAAACGGTATTCGCCAACAGAAAAAGGAGTTCAAAAAATATTGATTTTATTTGTCCTCAAGAATCACATTTCAGACTAGTAGCAACGACTCACGTGGCTGATGCCATTGTAAATACCATGTACCAAGAGAGATGTATTTGCGTTGATATTTATTTAATACTCGTAATATATAAAATAGAGAAATATTTTATAATAGTTGGTGGTTACTACTTACTTGCCCTCAATCCACACAGACGAATTACTTTCTCTTTAGTTATTATATTTTTGCCTAGCATTGCCGGGAGCTAAATTAAAACATTAAATTTAAGATTCGAATACTTATTGTGAGGATCCAATAAGTAAAGTGAGATAAAATTTAATTTATAATTGATTTCTAACAATTCTGTAAACTAATTTCATTCTGCTAGTGTTTATTAGTTTCAATATGGCACGCATAGCTGCCAGATAAATGAGGCATCAAATCAAATCAAATATTTGAGAAAGAATCGTCAAAATCGTCAAACACGTTCATTGAAATCGTAAAAAAATCGTCAGGAAAAATAAATAAATAACTTGAAAGGTTTTAAAAACAAAAAATTGACAAAAAAGTCAATGTTAAGCCGCAATAATATTGCATCATCTATACCCATGTGTGGTGTAAATATTAGAGAGTCAGAAGATCTTGACGTTATGGGCATGAAAATTCAGTGCGATGTTCGCTAGAACTGACACATTTTCAGTGCCTTGGTTTCTTAAAACGGTACAATAAATACTTCACTTCATCTGATCTACTTGCCATTTACAACATTTATAACCGACCGAGAACGAAATACAACTCTCATGTATGCGTTAGCACTTAACGTCTATTTTTAGGTTTCTCGACCGTTTACAGAAGAGGCCGTAGTCCAACACCATTGATTCATTGGAGCATCGTTGCAATGTGGCTTCTGTTTCACTGTTCTATCGCTACTGCAACGAATATCACTAGAGCGAAATAGGGGGATTTGTTTATGAAAATCATGTATTCCTACGTAACACTCGTCTTTCTCGGCCAGCACATCCGTATGTGGTCGATTGTCGAGTGTATTGCACACTGCACTACAGACAAAGTTCATTGATTAAACAGACTATTGGTATGTGGAATTCCCTTCCTGCGGGGATCTTTTCCGTAACTTATGGTATAAAAATATTCAAACCTAGTGTCCATAAGCACTGTTCTATCTTTCCTCCTTCCTATAATACATTTTCCTAGTTCCAAACACAATGCCATTCCCTGAGTGTTGGTCGTATGAAAAAAAAAAAAAATAATGGCACTTGCCTTTGCTCTTTTGATGGTAATATTAGAAGCTATAATCGAATTTTTAAAATTGTCTGCAATAGCAAATGATAATTTATGCTCAACTACGATATTATTTAGGAGTTGTAATTTCTTGGCTTTTAAGGGATTAAAAATGCATAAAATACTGAAAAATTATCACACGTATTAGAAAATATCTTAACCTTGCTATTACTATCATAAATTTCCAATAGTAACAACTGCAAAGCAAATACAATGCTTAAAGAGGCTTTTAATGTACTAAAGTAAAGAAAATGATTTAAATTTTTAATTGCTAAAAATCGTCAAAATAAGGGCATAAATCGTCAGATCGTCAATATAATATTTTTGGAGCACAAAATCGTCAAAATGACGATAAATCGTCAAATCTGGCAGCTATGGTGGCACGTCAGCATGACAGGGATACTATTCTATTTTCATAGCAATTAGTTCTTGCAGTTTACAAATTTTTAAGGGCCATTATTACAACTTCCCGTTAAAGTTGGGGTTAGTTAAAGGTACCTTTAGCCAAAGTGAACGGCAAAGTTACCTTTAACTTATTTTCGTTATTACAACTTACAGATAAAATAAAATTAAAATATGGCAGTGCCGGAGCAAAGTCGATAAAACTGCTCAATTAAACAAGTTTTTTTTAACGCAGTGGCAACAGCGGACTTCGTTTTTTTGTTGTATATGCTCATTTTGTTTAAATTTGAAGCTGCCATATCGAAAATAGTATATGATATGGCAAGTTCAAACATAAAGTGACCTTTAAATGTTAAAGGTAGGATGATCTTCCCTTTAGCTTAACGATCACTTCTATCTTATTGGGTACTCATAATAATGAAAAACAATTTATCTGCCCGTTAAAATCCTCCCTTTAGTTAACGGCAAGTTGTAATAATGGCCCTAAGTCTGTTTTTTTCCATTTGTTTTTGGTTAAAGCTGAAAAATTGCAATAAGTTTTGTTAAACACAATCTCTAGACGTTTATGTTTCATTCAATTTGTAAAACTTTACATCAAGTTTTTAGGATCTGCTGATATTATTTGTTTATATTGTTATCAACGTTCTTAAAGTGCATGCGTTTAACCATGTTTTAAAGTTGAAGTTTTCTTTCTTCTTTTAAACTTAATTTTCTGTATAAAAAAATTAAAAACCACAAAAGAGAAGATTTCTCTACAACGAACTTAAGAATTTAATTGTTTCTCAGCTAAAAATTGATGAAAAGTTTCTTGTACAAAGTAAAAGGATTAAATTAAACTATTTGCCGGTGTAGTTGAGTGTCGTCTATATATAGAAGAAAAATGAATCAGAAGATAAAACACAACTTAATTAAAAACATTGATTTCTGTGCCGCCCAATGAAGCGAACTCTGTCTGAATAGGCCGGATAATAATTTAATTAAAATGTAACTCATCAACCGCCTCAGCTTCAGTGGAAACTTCAATATCGTAGTTGTCAACATTTTGTACGTCGGTGGCTTTTCAGGATTTTTTTTTTTTTTTTTTTTTTAAATTCAGCGGAGGCACAAATTGAAATAAATCAGGCGTACTCTATGGGTGTTGCTGAATATTGACATTTGATTAAAAAATGATAATAATAATTACATACATACACACACACACACAGACACAATGTCATGTACGAGTATAAATGAAATAGTTTACCCATAATCATACAAAGTTTACAACACCCACTGTATAAAACGAAAGTTTAATTAAAGGGAGGACAATTACATTGAAGGAATGTTTTCTTTCGTATTTAATTTATGGCAAAGTAAAGTATTTAAGACAAAAATCCGACATCAGGAGAACAATAATATTGCATGTGAACTACGACTGAATTCGATTCCATATCATCAGAATGAGAATCTTTTGGAAGTATTCAACAGTATATGTAAAACAATAGAAATATCTGTTCCTGCTGTTAGATCTATCTATCGTCTTCAGGGCCGAAATGATAACCATCATACTAATTCCGTAGATGCACCTGTTATCGTTAAATTACAGTCAGCCTATGAAAGAAACTTTTTTTTTAAAGACATTAGCTAAATACAGAAAAACAAATAGAAATTTCAACTTTTGCCTAAAACATATTGGCATTAACTCAGACTGCAACTTCTATGTTAATGAGAATTTGACGAAGAGTAATTTTCAAATTCTACGGGCTGCTACTCGTCTTAAAAAAAAGAAACTTCTGTATAACACCTATACTCTGCGTGGCTTTGTATATATTCGACAGACTGCCGATGGCAACAGTTTACAAATTGAGGACATCAAACATCTATATGAGTTATTTCCTGGTGCTGCTGAACTGGATGATGCTGAGAGCCGTAATGTGATTTCATAAACTTCATATTTTTATTAATTTGGAATATTTTTTTTATGCAAAATTATACATATTTTATATTTTATTAATTTTTTTCATGCTACAAATCTTATACTCTCTGCCCCTTTTTTATTGCAAACATTACTTTAGAATTATCAATGATATATGGCCCGGGTAATTGATAACATATCTTATAATTCCAAAGACAATCTTCATGATATGATACGCATCCTGTGCAAACAGAGGTATGGTCTTAACATATGTCATATTAATGCGCAAAGTTTGAATAACAAAATAGATGAATTTCGTTATATTTTCGAAAACTCTGGTGTGGATATTATTTGCGTTTCTGAAACCTGGTTTGACCCTATTGTTTTTAGCTCAATTTTTAACTTGGACAATTTTTCTTTATTTCGATGTGATAGAATATCTCATGCTGGTGGTGTTGCGATATACGTGAGGAATATCATTGCATGCAGAAAGTGCTGCAATTCGGAATTTGATGAGCAAATAGAGTATATTTTTGTTGAGGTTTCTTCTGTTCACGAGAAAATTTTAATTGGTTGTGTGTACAGGCCTAATCGTTTAATTAAAAACAATGTTTTCATGGCTAAAGTAGGAAATTTAACATTAAGATATGAGGATATAGTGATATGTGGAGATTTTAATTCGGATTTACTCAGTGAGTACCACCTGGTGAATGACATGGAGGCTATTGGTCTTTTTCCAGTAAATACTTGTGTTCCCACTCATTATACTAATACCAGGGATACACTTATAGACATCATTTTCGTCAGCAACAGGGAGAAAATTTTACTCTATGACCAGCTTACGGCTTCTTGTTTTTCGAAACATGATCTCCTATTTATGGCAATTAATTTTCACCATCATGCTTGCCAAGATATTGTACGGTTTTATGATTTCAAGAACTTAAACTATGATTTACTTTATAATGAAATACGGGAAATTGATTGGAATTCGATTTATTTTATGCTTTCTGTTGAGGAACAATTAAATTTCTTCGAGAGTAACTTGAACAACATTTTTGATATTTGTGTACCTATTAAGACTATCTCAAATAGTGGAAAAAGAAAGCCTTGGTTTGATAATGAAATAAAACGTGCAATAGAGAAAAGGGATTTGCTTTTTAAACGTTGGAAACGCTTTAGGACCGAGGAGTTTCATATGGAGTATTGTCTTGCCAGGAAAATTGTGAATAGGAAGATCAAGAGTGCAAAATCGGCATATTATTCTTCTGTCTTTGCATCTGCTGTGGGCTCTAGGAAAACTTGGGAAACTATACGCAATATTGGCATTAATAGGAGCAATGCTATACAGGCTGGTGCAATTGACATTGAGGACCTCAATGAGAAATTCACATCCTTGCCTGATTTACCGGTGGATCAAAATTTCAACCTGAATAGCTCATATACTTCTGATTCAGATTCATTCAATTTTCAATGTGTGAATCAACGGGATGTTTTCCTTAGCTGCATGACTATTGGATCTAACGCTGTTGGTATTGACGGAATTCAGCCTAAATTTATTAAAATATTTTTTTTGGATTGCCAATCCAAAACTTGCTAGAAATCGAGGATAGTTTTCGTTACTTTGAAAAAAAAAACACTTGGAATTTACCATATACATACTTATATAAATTTACAAGAGGTTTTTCTACGTTTGTTTATTCCTTTTAAAAAAAACTTGTTTTCTTATGTGATAAGTTGAGGACTAATCATAAGGTAAATATCAATTAAACAATTACACAGCCCTGCATGGGTTTTGCAAATAAGATGGCTCCAGGTGTTTCAGAAGGCATTTTGCGAGCTGAACACGAATCTGGGTTCAAAAACTTTCCATCACGAGATGGAGGAAAATGATGTTGAAACCCCTAAAATAACGTTTTTGGCCATTTTTGAAAAATTGTAGAGCTAAACACTAACGTGCTAGAACCATCGCTATTATCAGAAATTGACAATTGATCTTTGCTCTTTAAATTGAGCCCAAAGTCAAATTGATTGCATGCACCCTTAAAGTAGGGTGGGTGGGTTTATGTCAAGGGGTGCATGAGACAAAGAAACACATTACATACATAATTAGTCATTACAACCCTTCAGTCAGGTTTAAGACCTAGCTTCTCACACCACTTATGTTGTGTGCGTTAATTTTTATACATGAGTGGCGGGACCTACAGTTTAAAGTCGACTCCAAACGACAGTTTTTTGAGAAGCTTTTCATGGCAATTTTATTTACTCTCAGAGTTTTTGCCAGAAATCTGCTGAGAGGAAGTCGCCGAAGAAATATTTTCATAATTTCATTTTGATGTCTGACCTGGGATTCGAACTCGGGCCTTCAGTGCAATAAGCCAACACACTACGTACTAGACTACTAGAAACACATTACGGAGGGCCTTAAAAATTAATCACATTTACTTGAAAATAGTTACTCGGGGGTTTTTGGGGTCGCTGATTACAAATCTTCATTCAGATTTAAAAAATTCAAAATGGCGGAACCCAGATTCGTGTTCAGCGCGCAAAATTGCTTCGGAAACACCTGGAGCCATCTTATTTGCACAAAAAAAGTCCAAATATGCAGGACTGTGTTATTTTCATGGCAATCTAAACATTTACAGTTTTCTTCATGCCGTTCTATGACAATGGCAATCTATGATGTGTGATAGACAAGAAATATTCAAATAATTTAATTTTTTTTCTCATCTCACTTTAAACGAACTAGACCCCAAAAAGACGTAGACCCTGGTTAGATAATACAGACATTTGCTGTCAATTTGTTCTAAAACAATTCAATTTTTTTTTAATTTGTATATACATACATATTTATTTATTTACCTTTGAATTAAATTTATACATCATATATACAGGTAGGCCTCGCTTAGCACGTACTCTTTTTAACACGGTCTCGGTCTAACGCGATTCACATTTTGGTTCACATTTTCGGTTAACACTAAAAAAGCCTTGGTTGTGCGCGGTTTACAAAAATCTTTCTAATGATCAGACAAAGATAACAGATTTTTTTAAAGAAAAAAGTAACAACATTGAATCACTACAAAAGCGTCCACGTCGGATAGATCTATCCAGTGATGAAGATTAAATTTTAAGGTTATGTATTTTTATTTTTTTTAATATTACTGTCGTGAAATATTTTTTTTTTTTAATATTTCGAGAATTATTAAGTTAATTGAATGTAATATTTTTGTTTTTATGCGTAGATATGGATTAACATGTATGTATATATTATTAAAAAAAATTAAACTTAATAAAATTTGCTTTTTTGAAAACCATGGAACGTAACCCCTCTTTTTGTATTGGTTTTTGTATCGCTTAACACGATTTTGCTTAACACGGTATTTTCATGGAACGTAACCCCCGTGTTCAATGAGGTCTACCTGTACATTAAATTAAAGGTATTCAAATAGTTTAACTAATAAAATAAAAATATTTGACTAGCTCTGCCAAATTCTTAAAAAAAAAATAAAATAAAGGCCTGGAAAAATAATAGGGACACTTAAATTTTTCATTATATTCTTATATTTTTAATTATTTTTCCATAAATATTACAAAATATGTACACTAAATTAAAGGTATTCAAATAGTTTAACTAATAAAATAAAAATATTTGACTAGCTCTGCCAAATTCTTAAAAAAAAGTAAAATAAAGGCCTGGAAAAATAATAGGGACACTTAAATTTTTCAAATTATTCTTATATTTTTAATTATTTTTCCATAAATATTACAAAATATATACACTAAATTAAAGGTATTCAAATAGTTTAACTAATAAAATAAAAATATTTGACTAGCTCTACCAAATTCTTAAAAAAAAAAGTAAAATAAAGGCCTGGAAAAATAATAGGGACACTTAAATTTTTCAAATTATTCTTATGTTTTTAATTATTTTTCCATAAATATTACAAAATATATACACTAAATTAAAGGTATTCAAATAGTTTAACTAATTAAATAAAAATATTTGACTAGCTCTGCCAAATTCTTAAAAAAAGTAAAATAACATGTAAACATTAACACGTACTATACATATTGTTTTCCGATTCTTAAAGCATACATACATATGGGCAATTTCGTGTCAAGTGACCCAATTTTTAAAATCGATGTCTTCCGATTTGGATGAAATTTGCACCAAGCTTAGTACTATTGGATAGTAGGCCAGACACAAATTTTCAGCTCTATCAGTTAAGAACTACCGGAGTTAGAGGGGGACATTTTGGTCATATAGGGTTTTTTTTAAATGTGTGTAACTTTTCACCTATTGGTCCTAGCAAAAATTGTCCAAAGGATATTAGATAGCTATTTCTTCAATCTTTCCAAAAATAATTTTTTTTAATTTTTTAAATCATTGTTTTGCACTGAATTGATAAAAACACTTTTGATTTGAAAATTTTTCGTTTACAATTCTAATTTCATAGTTTACCTGATTTCTTCCCCTTCTCTACCGCACCAGAATCATAAAACATTTTCGATGAAAATTCCCAAGTTCTGTTTTATTTTCAGAAAGTCCTATTTTATATGTATGTACGTTGTTGTTGTAACTTTTATCTATTAATTGCGATTCTGATTTCTTACTATTGAATAATCTCGTTGAACTGCCAGCGCTAATTGAAGTTATCTACGATGTTTTAATTTTTTTTTTTTTTTTGTTTTTTTTTTTGAAAGAGAGATATACAATTCACTTCACTTATTTACAATTGGTTTATTTGTTTATGGATTTCATATGTTTTTTAGTGTTTTTGTTGATTTTAATCCTTCAATTTATACGGTTTATGGTGGCTGTGTGTAAAACTAAAAACAATCCGAGATTCTTTGTGATGTTTGCCGTTGTTTGAATGTTTTGTTTTCGTTTGATCGTCCATTCCTGAATCTTCCCATCTTTCTTTTGTTTTTTTCATCTCATTATGATAAAAATGATGTTGATGACGTTGCTTTATAAAGTAGGTATAATGCAGACTGTCGGTTTGGATGATATTGCTTTGGCCTGTTTACTTGCAACAATAATGATAATTCTGGGCTGTGGTATGTGATTATTGCTCATGTAAACATTTTATGATTATTTGTGAGAAATTATCGTGTTGTTGTACAAATATACTCTGAATAAATATAAACAAATGCATTTGAGAAAGAGATAATTATGCACGTACATATGTACATACATATGTACTAGGGATGCCAAACGGTATTGATTTTTAAAAATCCCGGGATTCAGAATTTCGTAATACCGATCCTGAAATCCCGGAATATTTCGGTATAATTCGGGATCCAAAAATCCCGGGAATTCGTAATTTTTTCTTAATAATAAAAATGAAAAAAACATATTTTATTAACAATTTCATTTATATTCCAATTATATCAGAATTATATGTCTATAAAAATAAAATATAAAAAAAAAAACAAAACAAAAAGTAACAAAAAAGCGTAAATTATACGTATACAAATACATTTGTTTTAAAAAAATTATTTGGATTCCAAAATAATTATATTATTGATTTAAATAAGTTTTTAAAAATATTAAAGCATCTAATATGTCATCTGATAGCCTTGAACGAATTTTGTAGTCAACATACGGTGCCGTTGAAAACAAGTCTCACAATCAACACTTGTTGTTAAAATAGTTCCAAGATAGCTATATGCAGCTCGTAAATATTCACCTCTACCACCTCCTGATGTAAATAAATCTATTTCTTTGAACAGTTGAGTATCTAAATCAGTTACCCTTTTAATTGATTTTATAGGGCTTTTACATTGTTCGATGGCATCAAATAACTTTTTAGCAATGGATGTAGGGTTCTCCTCATCTGAGATGCTATTATCGAGGTTGAGTGATGTAGAATTTTTTTTTTCAGGACCTTTTGCAAAACGCCGGATTAATGCCTTTAATTCGGATTTTATTAAAGTCGTATCCAAATCTTTATCAAAATCAGACTCTTTATTTGTGATTTTTAAGAAAATATAGTAGAGGTGAATACACAGTTCTTCTTTCCTCTATTCTTTTGCGAAGTGATTTATTTAAATCTTTAGCAAGACTACAATTGATTGCTATAATTTCATTTAGCATAAATGTTAATGCAGCATGAATTCATTGGATTCGGGATTTGTGAATCCCGAAAATCCCGGGATTTCCCGATTGGCATCCCTAATATGTACGTATATGTATGCACATATATGTACGTTGTATGTACATATGTTGAATGTATATACATTTTCATTCATGCTACCAGTACGTATTTGCGTATTAATGATGTAAAAAATTTTATATTTCCAATGTTTATTTTTTTGTTTTTTGTTTTTTTTTTGCCCGATTTTCGCGTTCCTATAAATTTTAAAAATAATTTTAATTTTAATATGTACATATTTATTTAATTTAACATAAAGGATTGCTATAGAAATCTTAGAATAAAAGAAAAACTAAGACTATCAAAGAAGAATACAATTTTTTTGTATTAATTTTCAATAAAAGCACCACTAACAAATGAATTTTCTTTTCAAATTGTTTTTATTGAAATTATGTATGTTTGTGGTGGCCACTGAATATCAAACATGTACCTGATATAATTTAGTTATTGAAATATTATTAAACATTTTCAAACAGTTCATCTACTCCTGTTTATTTTTAAAGCGTCGAGTTCCAACTCTCCGTTTTAAAATGCCGAAGAGGTTCTCTATGGGATTCAAGTCTGGCGATTGAGGTGGCCAATCCAAGACTTAAACCCCATTAGCTGATAACCAATCCTTGACCAACTTCGATGAGTGTTTTGGGTCATTGTCATGTTGAAACACCCATCGAAGTGGCATTTCCCACTCAGCATAGTTAAGCATGTGAGTGGCTAAAATGTCTCTGTAAACAAAACGGTACATTTTTGTTTGAATTTCTACAAAGGGACCAACTCCACTGGCCGAAAAACAAGTCCAAACCATCACATTGACGTTTTAAAAATAAACAGGAGTAGATGAACTGTCTAAAATCAGAGTGGGAAGCTATAACAACATCTATTCCATCAAATCTTATTGAATCTATGCCCAAAAGATGCGCTGAGGTCGTAAGAAACAAAGAATATCATACCAAATATTAAAAGTTGCTTAGGTTTTTAACAGCGAATTTTTAAGTTAATTTTGTTTTTACTTTTTTATAACTTCCAAAGAAATGGAATTTAATTTTTGTTGTTATTTTTAGGTTATAGCCACATTGTGTAATAGTAAATAATATAAATATTTTCTATACATTTATTTAAAGAGAAGATATGAGTCCATTATTACTTAGTGGAAAAAAGTTGCTTAAGTTTCGAACAATACTGTATTTAGCGATATATAGCTTGTGTTTTTTATTTTTATTTTAATTTTATTTTATTTTTTTTTTGTTTCATTTTACTGCATTGTTTTATGTTTACGACAGAAGATTCATCGTGACTCCTTGTACGTTCGTGTAGCATGTCTGGTAATGACAATGTTCCACTAGATGTTAACATGACAATCAAAACGTCAAAAACAGACAAATTGTTGCAAGTTCTACGTTCTCAGCTGTAGCGAATTACTCACATACAACCAAATAGCATTCATTCTCGAATTTAAACAAAATACTTACATATATGTATGTACATTCATATCCGTATGTATGTACATATGTATGTAGATGCTAATTTAATACAAACCAAGAAACTAAAAACAATAAAAAATCCATTTGATCCATTTACGCACGCATACATACATAGAGAGATAGAGAGAAACTGAGAAATATAAGCGATGCTGAGATATTTATCGTAATATTTAATTTGACAAAATGTTAGTGTAGTATACATATGTATGTATGTATGTATGTATGTATGTATGTGTATATGATAAGGAAAAGTAAATTAAAATAATTTAATTTATTTTTTCAGTTACATCAGAATGAATATATGTATGTATGTATCTTAAGTACCGTAGATATAATAATGCATTCACATTAAAGGTTAAGTTACATTTATGTTCGCTGGAATCAAATGTCCTTTTGCCAGCACAAAAAGGCAACTCAGTGTCAAATTTTTTTGTTTTTTCACTTTTTTTTATTCTCAGAAGGCTACCATTTTTCTCATTGCATTTGCTTGTATGAGAAAGGAAAATGTTTTATTTTAATTTTTTTTATGGTTATCCGTCAGAACAAAAGTACACTTTAAAGGCTTCAATTCATTTGGGATTACAATTTACGAGCATGAACATGAATGAACACGAAAAGGTATCTCCATAAATTGTAGAACTTTAACACTGTCACCCTACACTTACATATGTATTAGAGATTTCCGAATGCAACAAAAGTTTTTAAAAAAAGTTACACAAGGAATTAAATTTTATTTGTATGAATTAAGTTTGCGACCGAATGTCATCGTTTGTGCGTTGGCGCACATCTCTCTCGATTTAAAAGTTGACAAATGTCTAAATTCTATACAATAAAATATTAATTTTGCAAACGTTAATATTATGTTTTTAATTTGTTTTTCTCTCTCTCTCTCTTCTGTGTACGTATTATATATGTAGGTGTGTATGTATGTATGTATGTATGTTTTTATAGCTTTACGAGCTAAAGGTTGGGAATCTTCTAAAGATATTGATAGCCCGGCCTACCAATGTGCACGATTCGTCGCAAGACTTACTCTCGGCTTGCTAAACGCATACGTACTAAACCCAACCAAGTTCGTCACACTTCCATTAAGTCGCCCCCCCCGGGACCACAATCAAGTATTACATCGGGGGAGGTAAAGATTCAGCGAGTGCTGCTATCCATTTCTGCTGTTCTTGCTCTCTCTAATATTCTCTGTTGTATCAGAACTTCATTTGCGAAGAAACATACCGCGTTCCAGTTTTCGCTAGATGTTAGCATCAGGTTAACCACGTTATCGTGGGTCACCTGGGATTCAATCGTCCTCTCCAAGAAATTTCGTTGGTATTCGTAGCGCGGGCACGTAAAGAATACATGCTCCGCTGTTTCGCTCGTGTTATGACATGATGGACACGCTTCAGCCACATCGTTCCCATACTTGTAGAGGTATGACCTATAGCATCCGTGGCCCGTCAAGAACTGAGTGAGGTAAAAATTTACCTGGCCATGTCTCCTTCTAGTCCATTCTTCTATGTTTGGTATTATATGTAGGTATGTATGTATGCATGTATGTATGTGTGTGTGTGTAAATACAAAATTAACAAAATTTCAAACTTATTCTGCTCTCCCACATAAAATCTTCGATACAAATGCGTTTGTATTTAACTGTATGTCCGTGTATTGCACTGCATGCATGTATGGCACTGAAATGCATGAAAGACTAGAATTTTGTTGTAAATAAACTCAACTCATTTTATTTAACTTTTTAATTTGGTAAAAAGAATTTTGTTTTTTTTTGTTTTTTTTTTAAATCTCAACTGACTGTTTGCCTATTATTCTTTGTTAATTGCGAGAACATACGAGTACATATTAAATCAATGAAATTTTTATATTTTAACAAAATAAATTAAAATTGTGTTCTCGTATAGCAGTAAATTTCGATTTCAGTATGTATTAACTAATTTTTAGCTTAAGATAAGAAAGAATTCTTAAATAAATAACAAATATTACATAAATTTAGAATGAAACATCAAAACATATGTACATACATATGTACATAAGTATATGAAACATAAAAAAAAACTTTGAATTTATTTGTGTACATGTGTACATACATACAGTTACGGACAAATAAATAGGGTCAGTATAATTACACATAAAATTTTCGAAATTTAAAAAAAAAATATGATGTTATTAAGAATATATTTCTTTAACAATGATTATGAGGTAATGAAAGTAAGATTAATTTAATTGGTAGCGATGGAAAAACGTGGGTAAGACGTCCCAAAAATAAAGAACTTTGTTCCCGTTATACAACAAAAACTTTTAAGCATGGAGGAGGTAGTATTATGGTTTGGGGATGTTTCTCCTGGCATGGCGTGGGACCACTGTACTAGATTAAAGAAAACATGGACAAAAACTTATACTGTCACATATTAAACGAAGTGATGTTTGAGAATCCATTAAGTTAATTAAATTGTTGCTTAAATTTTCTTTGTGCATTCAAAATTTTGAAAATGTGCTTTGAATTCTTAGTGTGTGCATTTATACATGTACATATGTACATTAGAGCGACTCACCAAAAAAAGTGCTCAATGTACCCCCCCTAAAAATGAACCTTGGACTTTTTAAAATGACATTTAAAATATTTCGGCTCCAGCTTTGACCTCTCGTGAAAAAGGGTCTATTTTGTTAAAAAAAAAGTTATTAAATTTTATTGTTTATATTTACAAAACTACAAACTACAACTACTACAAAACGCGAACTAGTGCGAATATCAAAAAAAGCTGTGACTCGTGTTTAATTAAATCGACTAAAGATTAAAATATGTTAATGTGGCATTATTATTACAAACAACCTCGAACAAAAAATTCAAAAACCGTTATTTTTTTATAGAATATCCTTAAAAAAAGGACATCGATGATTGTCCTTGGACAAATTGTATATACTGTTGGATGCGCCTTAAAAAAACCTTTCTTATGATACCCATATTGTATATGTTGGTAAGGAAACAGATTCTCAAATTAACAAAAAAACATGCAAAAATAGACCCTTTTTCAAAATTGTCCAGCTCACGAGAGGTCAAAGCTGGAGCCGAAATATTTTAAATGTCATCTTAAAACAGTCCAAGGTTCATTTTTAGGAGGGTACACCTTGCACGAATTTCGCTTCCATATAACTTGAGTCGCTCTAATGTACATATGTATGTACATATATAAAAATTATTGTATGCAAAAGAGGCTAAGGAATTAACGCGCTTAATTTGTAATTGATAAATAAATGGTTTACGTCTTAAGTGCATTAAATAAATCTATTTAGGAAATGTGTTTATTTACTGAGATATGTATCTTTGTTGTTTCTTCAGTAATAATTAAAATATTTTTTTAAAGGCATTTATGGAGGCAAACAAGACGATGACTAAACATTCAATATCCATACGAGTATACAGTAGCGAGAAAAAAAAATGCAACGCTATGTTGTATGATATTCAATCGAGGCTCAAAACTTATAACATTATCCAAGTCCACTCCACTTTTGTTTTTTTTATTCATTGATTTCTAAATTTTATTAAAAGGTATCATTAAGCGTTGTTTGCTTCTCTTTCTACTTAATTTTTTTCGATTTATAAAAAAAGTGAAAAAATTTAGCGAGAAAAAAAATGCAACGCAATGTGGTAAAGGTAAAAGGAGATCAACTAGAGTAATTAAAATAAAAGTTTAATGAAAACTTTGCAAATTGTGAATTTTAAAATAGCAGATGGCAACTTTGCCATTGTATGGCAATGGATGAATGAAGTTGCTCATCAATTTAATATCAACAAATCAATAGTTTGTCCGATTTCATCGCGATATCGTCAAACAAATAACGTGGAAAGAAAGAGGAAGTGGTCGTCTTCGTAAATCTACTGCCCGCCAAGACTGTCAAATGGTAAAAATAGTAAAAGTTGACTATCCGAAAACGCTAGTAGATGTCACTAATTATGCAAACGACTAATTAGAGGTTTCTATTGGCGTCCACACAGCCAGAAACCGATTAAGAGAGGAAAATTTATTAGCTAGAAGACCAACCAAGAAGCCACTTATAAGTAAAGTTAATAAGAAAAAACGGCTTAACTTTGCTAGACGGTATCTGCATTGGTCAAAAGAGCAGTGGCCCAAAGTTTTGTGGAGCGAAGAATCAAAGTTTAACTTATTTGGCTCTGATGGGTTAAATTACATTCGTTGGCCCCTAAAACAAAGATATTCACAAAATTCTGTAAATAAACAACATTCTGTACAACCAGAGTCAATGTGTAGTGTATGTTAGTTAGTTCTCTTTTAAGAAAAAAACAACTTAAGCAATCAACATTCGATAAAATTCAAATTATCCCACAGTTATTAAAAACAGGTACAAAGGGGCTGAATTTTTTTTTTTTTTTAATATATAACAAGAAATCAATTAAAAAATCACAAGTGGAAGCAATACTATTGTTAGAATAGGAAAAAATGTTTTTTTTTTCCTTTGAAATAAAAATGAAAAAATTTTTGGAATATGTACATATGTATGTATGTGCTTGAAGAAATATGTATGTATATAATTAAAATCAATACAAATATTAAAGTAATACTTATGATAAATTACTTCTGTTGTTTGTTTGTGTTGTAACGTGGCGATTTTTCCGTTTTTGGTAATCCTGTGTAAGAGGATTAAAATATGTAGTTCCGTGCGATTGTGATGTGAATATGACTACGTTTGCCAGTGAGTGATAAAGTGTTTGTAAATTATGGATTTTAGCAAATGACAAACTTATTAAATAGTTAATAAATTATATTACCAGGAAGTGAAAATAAGAGAAAAATACTAACGTTTTACGTACATATGTATGTATATGTACATACAAGCTTATATGCTAGTAAGTATGCGACATGCCACATGCCGTATGCCACATCAGACATTCATATATTAATTGTTGTACGCTTAACAAAAGCAGGTGGTCGGGCGATCGCTTGTTGGTTTATTATGAGTTAGAGGTGTCGGTCGGTTAAAAGTTTTAACCCAAAATAAACATATCTACAGCATATTATTAACATCAACAAGCATACATTTGAAAGTGTTTATAATACCTACATATGTACATACGTACATACATACATATTCATATCGAAAATGTAAATTAAAAATAGCTTTAAGCTGTCAGTCAGATAAACGAGCTGTCGCCTCTTAGACGAATCAAGTTATTAATGTTTTCGTTGTCGTTTTCGTTTTCATTTTTGTATTTTTCTGTCTTCATTCAATTTAAATATTTTCATTAAAAGCCTTCAAACTACAAATGTGCCTTGTTTTTCATTTATTATTGTTATTGTTGTCGTTGTTTATTATCCATACATACATACATATATACATACATACATATTATATAGATTTCTTCATCCAAAACGTCCAATCATCCGTCCACCCATTTGTCTATTGAATTGTATGAATATGATATAAACAAGAAAATAATATTAATTTAGTGTGTTTTATGCCGTACAGTCCTGTTAAAATGACAAATACATTTGAATAAATAATGCAACAGATTTGCATACATACATACATACATATGTACGTGTAGATATGCTTGTCTTTTTATGTAGGAGCCACAAGTGAGTCAATTTTCTTTTAACAATGTGGCTTAATACGTTATAGGCTCAAACTGTAAGCAATTATCGGCTGTAATGCAGGAGCGTTTCAACAGTTGTGGTACAAAAATAAATTCAAATTCAAAGATTTTTTGGGTCTCTTCAGAAAATGTCTCAAACTGATGAATGGGTTAACACACTATCAGACTTGATTTTTATTGAAAATCGAATGCAAATTGAGGAAAAGACACAAAATTAGCCTGTAGGGATTCAAATGACATTCGAATGTTTTTGGGAAACAAATGTCTGAAGAAAGATTTTGGAATATGCCGATACAGTTTGTATCGTGTTTGTAACTAATGCCTCAAAGCAATTGAAAATCAAGTAAAATAAAAAAAAAGATGACCATAAATGTTAAATTTTGCTTCAAGTTATTTATAGAAATTTTGTTTATAAATTTAAGTTAAAAAGTATGCTGAGGGTGTTGCATGCTTCATGTACAATTATTTATAAAGAAAGAATTGAAAGCGCTTAAGTAAGTAAAAGTACCAAGAAAGTTACGACACGCTTGCGAATGCGACAACGTGCAATCTGGGATATAATTCAAAAAAAAAAAAAAATTTGTAACAATACAAGAAGGAATTAATGATAAATAAAATAAAATAAAATTTCTGCATCAAATTAATTCATTTAATTAGGTTTTCCAAAACACCTTTAATCCATTAATAGTAATTCAAGTTTATAATATAATATACCCAGTTGGCCAAGTCTTCAAGACATCATCGATGATGCGTACAGGACAATGTTAAATCATAAATGATTTGTTGGCGACAGCCGGAGCAAATCACTGACGACTTTTTCGAACAAAGGGCACTTTTTTCGTGTCCGACAATATGAGCGACATTACAATGCATATTGTCGTTGACGATCAGATAAGTAACAATGTGCTTCAACTTGTCATCGACGAATATATAAACGAAATTTTTTCAACCTTGTCATTGACGACAGTTTAGCGACAGTATCCTTCCATAGTATCGTCGGTGACAGTATAGCATATCGGGTAGGTCTGAGAAGCGGACAACATCTATTTTTCATATCCCTAAATGTGGCGTGGCAAATCGTTAAAATTGAATATTTGGGTACATATTGATCGTAGACGAATAAAATTTGGTGGGCAAGTTCGTAGAATCGATATCGACAATCCCACCAAAAATGGGCGTGACAACCCTCCCCCTTTAAGAGATACCTATAAGTCGACTAATTCGATGGTTTACAACTACATATGTACATATATATATATAACATGTATGTCTGTTAGTTTTTGTTTTGGAGCGAGTACAACAACTACAACTTATTTTCACCACAAAACACTTTAAACACACTTTGAAACTTTTATGTTTTTGGACTAAAACAATGTTTGTTTTTTAAATAAAAAATGTATATTCAGTTTATAAGTTCAAAATCAAAAGTGAATGAAAAATTATTTTTACAATTTAACATAAAATGTCAATGAATCATTGTTATTCTATAATTTCAATATTGCAAGTAAAAATCTAGCAATTGTTTAACTACATTGTCGCTCATCGTGTCGTAAATGTAACCTGAAACGCGACAATTTGCATGCAATTGTCGCTCATCCTGTCCTCAATAATATCTTATTCAAGACAAATTCAAGAATTTGTCATTATGCTGTCTACTGTTAAGCTCAAAACGCGACAAATTACACGACTTTGTTATTAAAGTTGTCCTAAATTGAATTTTATACAGGACAAATTTGAAAAATTCCTGCAGACATCATTGATGCAAACGTCGTCAATAAAGATCTGGCCAACAGGGTACCTATAAACATATACATACTACACATAAATATATACATATACATACATACATACATTGTAAATTATAAAAAAAAAATTATAAAAAATAAATTTGCCTTCACGCGGTTAATTTAAAATAAAACAAGACTTCTATTGAAACATTTTTTAAGTATTATTTAATACGATATAAAATTACAGTAAACCTTTTAATCTACGATAAAATCTGAAATAGACGAGCTTCGTGAGGAAAATGCAAAACCTAGAAATGAAGTAAAAACTCTTTCTTCACGTATTGAACAAATTGATCGGAGAACCAGATCCTCAAATATTG
Organism: Sarcophaga caerulescens; assembly: GCA_927399465.1. Lineage (NCBI taxonomy): Eukaryota > Metazoa > Arthropoda > Insecta > Diptera > Sarcophagidae > Sarcophaga > Sarcophaga caerulescens. The sequence goes on from OV656866.1 coordinate 634,371, forward strand.
TTGTCAAGGGCCTTATAACCACTAATGTATCAGAAGCCAAAGAACATTTTATCCATCTGTGCTCGAATAAACTAGGCGTTAGGGCGGATATAGTTAAATGCCAAGCACTGCTACATTCACACTCGTTTTTATTTAGTTTGGGATATTATCTACAAGCCGCCAATATATTAGCTGCGGAAAATAAACTAAAGGGAGGTTCGATTTTTATACAAAAGCACTACACCAAAGATGAACAAGAGATACGCGTTATAATTTAAGACAGATAAACAAACAAATTACAAAGTTTAATAGGAACCTAAAGGTACGACTTGGAGAATTTTGCTCTTTCATCAACAACAGAAAATACACCTGGTTGCTTGGTAAAGTTGTCGCCTCTTCACATGATGACGCTGAATATATAAAACAACTGTTGATGCAAGCGAACGTCCCCATTGATGTCATTGTCAAAGAAACTATTTCTAAATATTCTATAAGATTAAAACCAGTAAAGTAAATGACCAATAGCAATACAATTTTTGTCGTATCATATCCTATAATGTTGCTAATCTTGCGGATAGTATCAATTTTGGAAATTTTATTGCATATATTAATAAATTTGATGTATTTTTTCTATTCGAAACTCATGTTTTGTCAAGCAAACAAACATTTTTTACTAATTATTTTCTAAATTACAAGCTATCAAGCTGGATCGATGTCATAAAGTCTTAACGCTGGCCGTGCTAATATTCTCAGCGGTGATACTCATAGTTTTAGTTTACTTATTAATTATGTTGAAGTTTGCTTAATTAAAGAAAACTGATCTTAAATGAATTTGCTTAGATTTGTATTTAAATTGATATATGAAATTAAAATGAACTGGAAAATATTAATATTCATGTATATAACTCCACATGTCAATAATATTTATATTGTTAATAAGGTCAAAATATTTGAATTTTTCTACTGCCTTAATGTTGCCTTTCTGGCTCACAACTATAAGTTAAGCCAATTATAGATCAATGTTATTTTTTATATCAAATTTTCTTAAGTCTTTTGCTTGTTATTGAATCTATTAAATAAATAAATAATAAAATAATAATAATAATCTACGACTATAATTAATAGCAATTTTTAATTTATTCCAATAGTCAAAAGATTAAGTGAACCCAAAAAAAAAAAATCACTGTCATATATTTAAGGACATACATACCTCAAGTAATTTTGTTACTTACTTGGTTTTTTTTTTGTTTCTTCTTTCTACAGGACAATGACGACAATATTTATTCTCGATATTATGTACCCGGTATAATGACTCAGAAAAAAGAAGAAGAACTGGGCTCACCAAAGGCAATATTGGAAACAAGAAGACAATATGCCCTCCAGCAACGCCAAAATAAAGGTAAGCATTAATAAAATTGAACATAAAATTCTATAATAGCTTTACAATTTTATTAAATTTTCTAATCAAATCTGAAATTACATAATAATTATGAATTATGATGTAATTCTATGAAATAAATGTTAAATAAAAAAGAAATATGGTTTAAGTGACTATACATTAGAGCGGGTCGCTCTCTATGGACAAAAAAAAAGTTGAGCCAGTCACCTCCTAGAATTAAAGATATATTAATAAAATTTCCAAAAATATAAAAATTATTTTTTTGCCATGCCTAGAAATACTGCCCTTTTTGTTTTTTATATAATACGTCGCCATTTTAGGTCCTGTCGTAACATATCATATATCAGTGTTTGTGGCTTGACGGCAGCTACATTTCACTCTAAGACGATTTTTTAATTCGACGTCATATTCTATGCGCGACTTCTGATATTTCGGCGGTATTTCTAGGCGTGGCAAAAAAATAATTTTTATATTTTTGGAAATGTTATTAATATATCTTTAATTCAAGGAGGTGACTGGCTCAACTTTTTTTTTTCGACCCGCCCTACTATACATACATACTTGTACATACTCGTACATACATATACAAATATTCATTACATCATAAATTACTTAATTTTGGTGTGCTCTCTAATGCAAATGCAAGTTTTGCCAATAAAAATACCTCTTTTAAAATTCAGTACATACATATATACATACATACATACAATATATGAGTCACATGTTCCTGGCAGTTTGCTTGTTAGTTTTTGTTTTTTTTTTGTTTTTATTACATTCAACGTTATCGTTTTTGTTTTTGTTTTGTCCATTGTCGTTACTACTACTATCATTTGCAAAAGTTTTAAATTGTTGACTTAGTGTCGGTTACAAAAAAAAAAAAAAAAAAAAAAAATATATCACAGCAAGTACAAGAGATTTTAAATTGTTTATTTATGTTTGAACAGCAGAAAACATAAACGTTATGTACGCATGGCGCACCTTCGTATGCATGTGTACTGTGACTGTGTTTACATTTGCTTCCCAATGAGGATTTTGAAATTCTGAAATTCTTTCGTTGTCGTTTGTAAACAGCAGTCAATATTGTTTGGAAAATTCTTTTGTCTTTACTTCATTCATTCACGGTGAATGTCATTGCATGCGTTACATGTTTTATGTTTTTGTTTCCTTTTTCGATCGATGTTTTCACTTTCAAATCCCCTCTACTACATTTAAGTATGGCTAGTGTGAGCAGTTTTATGATATGATACCTACATACATACATATGTATGTATAGTATGTAGATACGTATGTATACCATATATTCGTATGTAAAACACACACTGACCATACCCATATACCGGGTTATCCATTTTGTGGTTTCAAAAGTAAACGTAAATAAAACACATATAAAATATTTTTTTCATGATATTTCTTTTTTATTGTTAAAGTTTGAACGTTGATATTATGTGTGAAACACTACATCATTGAAATGACCTCCACGCGAAGTGTTGCAAGCATTGATTCTTTTGAGGCAATTTCCTCTCAGCAGATTTCTGGCAAAAACTCTGAGAGTAAATAAAATAGCCATGAAAAGCTTCTCAAAAAACTGTCGTTCGGAGTCGACTTTAAACTGTAGGTCCCGCCACTCATGTATAAAATTAACGCACACAACATAAGTGGTGTGAGAAGCTAGGTCGTAATCCTGACTGAAGGGTTGTAATGACCAATTATGTATGTAATTTTCGACCACTTTTTGGCACATATTGGTCGGTATCTCAGCCATAACTTGACGAATGCTGGTTTTTAAGTGCTCTGCATAAACACGGTCTTTCGCGTAGCCCCACAAAAAAAAAGTCTAATGGTGTCAAATCGCATGATCTTGGTGGCCAGTTGATATCGCCACGACGATAAATTACGCGGCCAGGAAATGTCTCTTGCAATAAAGCCATATTCGCTCGAGTTGTGTGGCATGTGGCACCGTCTTGTTGAAACCACATATTCTCCAAGTTGTGTTCTTCAATAGCAGGCAAAAAAAAGTCGGTTATCATATGACCATAACGCTCCGAATTGACGGTGACAGTCGTTCCATCGTCGTTTTCGAAGAAGTAAGGTCCAATCACACCTTCGGACCAAAGAGCGCACCAAACAGTGACTTTTTCTGGATGTAATGGCCTCTCTTCAATTAATTCTCAGATCCCCAAACACGACAATTTTGTTTATTAACATACCCACCGAGTGTGAAATGTGCTTCATCGCTGAAGAAAATTTTGTTCGAAAAATTGCCGATACGCACGATACGTGGCTGTGGCAGAATCACCATTTTTGTAGTAGGTTTTGATAATTTTTATGCGTTGTTGTGTGATAGTTAAGCGATCCATTTTCGTCAATGTCAGACTTTCAACTGAAAAGAAAAAAATTGGTTTCACAACTTAGTTTGACAGATGTCGAATTCCAGTCACATACTTTTGAAACCACGAAATGGATAGCCCTTTATTTATTTAACATGTTGAAAAGTAACAAGATCAGGAGCGGTAAGGTCAATCAACCGTTTAGGATTTATTTTAATTCGAATAAGTAGAATAGTTTAAGTCGAATTTATTTTTTATTTAAACGTTGTAATTACCCATTGCTTTGAAATGGGAACAAAATTCCATAAACCAATCACTGTCAGATTAGATTTTTAATGAAATTCAAAAATTTCATTGACTAAATAGAAAGTACAACCGACCCAAGAGAATTTCGCCCTACTGTCCGTTTTTTATGCATACTAAAGAGCAAAATACGTGTCTGTGTTAGAATCGTATATTAGATTTCGCATTTGATTAACGATTAAATTGGGAGTCGCCTCAATGAGTCATCTATGACTTGGTTTCTATATAAATTCAGTCACAAAATTATTGCATCTCTCAGCCTTCCTGATAGTTTGTATGAATGTGTGAATTTTATTCCAATCACATTTGGCTGTCAATAAATTTTTAATGCTCAAGAATTTCTCTTCTAAGCTCCCCAAGACAGAAAAGATGTCAGATATTCAGTTTAATGGTACATGAGATAATCGTACACAATCCTGAAGGTTATCAAAACCCACGACATGAAAATATCTTTGATCATCTGGTTCTATCAGGACCCGGATATTTTTCACCAGCGATCAAATGGATCTGTTTTTGAGACCCCAAGGGCCACTGAAATGAATTCTTGGCAGTCAGCGAGTGAGTGTCCAAGAGTAGTCCAGGGACTATCAGATTTCTAAATATAAGATGGTATTACAGGATAAGTCGATTAAACTTTTCAACGCCGTCTTATCTCCCAGAAATCCTTTCAGGATATCAAGTTTTTAAATCCATTGTATGAGGACTTACTTGTGGCCCATTACCGACTATTTTTTTTGGCTCCTGTTTCCTGTAAATCTTACGTTGTTCCGCAACTTTAACATTTCACCACCTGCGTTTAGCCTTGTCTTTTTTTTAAAGATTTCCTACAGATTTCTTTCTTTGCTTCAGACCAGACTTTAGTATGAAACTTCATATTGGAGTCTAATTTGGACTTTCCGTAAATAGAGGTCGTTCACACCGGTAGTTATCTATCCAGCACCTCATCATAATTGGAATATATAGTGTATGTGGGCGGAAAAGGAAAAATCTGCAGCCACATTCTAATTACTGAATTTTACTCTGTTAACGCCCAAACGAATCTGTGCAAACAAATCACGCACATAAATAATTTCGTATTTGAATTTCATTTTTATACTTTCGTGAGTAAATAATTGCGTGTAATAAGCATCTGCGATATAAAAGTATGAATTGTAAAATAAGCAAAATGTTCAAGGCATACATATGTATGTATGTATGTATGTATGTGTTGTCACTTAAATTGTAAATTTTATGTTATTTGTTCCTAACGTAAGTTTTATTGTCATTTTCAGCGTTGGCCAGTGCGCACCATCGGCGTATTGTCACGGAGGGCTTTTGCCGCGTGCCACAACCACGAGTAGAACGCATACGCCGAGACTCCTGGAAAATTTATACACCACACTGTACAATACTACATCGTTGCGCTGATGATGCTGGCTGTTGTCCCAGTGAACGTCAGACGTGTGCTCCAAAACGCACAAAAACTGTAGAATTGTACTTTTTCGTAAGTTAACTCATAATTGTCACTAAAACATTATAATCTTAATATGTATGAAATTATAATGCAAAATAAGATTCGTTTTCATCATTATCATTTTTAATTGTGATTCGTAAAGCATTGCAATCGTTACGCTTTGTGTTTGTCGCTTTCTAAATTACGTTTGAATATTGCGATCGGATAACATTTTATTCAAACATATTTATTGCCACTTTTATTGCCTATACCTGCAATATAATGGAAATAAATTAAAAAATTTAAATGTACTCGTATACAGATGTACAAAGAAACTCATTAGCTTCTGCTGCAAAACTTTTAATAATCCAGACAACTTTACCGCATTGTTAGAGTAACAAAGTATGGCACTATGACACTAGTTTTTGTTATTCAAATCTCATTTAAATATTTTTGAAATTATTTCAAAAATATTCAGAGTTAATTGCATCTTACATCTGTACCAGTCAACAATTAACCAATACAAAACGCAAAATTGACCAACAGAAATATACGCTTTTAATAACATACATACATACATACATAATTGGTCATTACAACCCTTTAGTCAGGATTACGACCTAGCTTCTCACACCACTTATGTCGTGTGCGTTAATTTTAGACATGAGTGCCGAGACCTACAGTTTAAAGTCTACTTCGAATGACAAATTTTTAAAAAGCTTTTCATGGCAATTTTATTTACTCTCAAACTTTTTGCCAGAAGTCTGCTGAGAGGAAGTCACCGAAGAAATATTTTCATATTTTCGTTTTGATGTCTGACCTGGGGTTTGAACTCGGGCCTTAAGTCTAATAAGCCAATACACTACGTAATAGACTATGGCGACTTTATCTTGTACACTCCCAACATTCAAAAAATAATTCCAAAGTAACCCTTAAACACAACTGAAAAATGATAAGTCTGCTAGGATCGACAATCTCCTACCTAAGTTTCATAAGGCAATTACCATTATTATCGCAGACATACTGTTACCGCTATTTCAGAATTTATGGCTGATAGAAACTATTTCTCAAGAGTAGAGAAAATATGACTTTACAGTACATATGTACATACAGGGTGGCTGATACAGTAGCGAGAAAAAAAAATGAAACGCTATGTAGTATGATATTCAATCGAGGCTCAAAACTTATAACGTTATCCAATTCCACTCCACTTTTGTTTTTTTTATTTAAGCTTACAAAAGCGTTTTGATCTATTGCATTCAGAAAAAAAGTTATTCGTAATGGAATTCAAGCGTTATAGGTTAGGTTAGGTTAGGTTAGAGGACGTGTACTTGTCAACTGTGACAAGTACAGTACCCGGTGGTCGAATTGACCCATTGTACAACGTCCTAGCTTCTCACACCACTCGTGTTGTGTGCGTTAATTTTATACATGAGTAGCGGGACCTACAGTTTAAAGTCGACTCCGAACGACAGATTTTTGAGAAGCTTTTCATGGCAATTTTTACTCTCAGAGTTTTTGCCAGAAATCTGCTGAGAGGAAGTCGCCGAAGAAATATTTTCATAATTTCGTTTTGATGTCTGACCTGGGATTTGAACTCGGGCCTTTCGTCTAATAAGCCAACACACTACCTACTAGACCACGGCGACTTCAAGCGTTATAGTGTGATTGCTTTATATTTGGCTGGAAAACCACAGGTGGCTATCGTTAGAGCCCTCCAGCATTTAAATGTGAATAAATCTTTTGTTTCTCTTAACATTGCTCGTTACCGTGCTACTGGCAGGGTTGCATCGCGTCCAAAAAGTGGACAAAAAAAAAACGGTAACAACACCAGAAATGATCCGAAAAGTGAAGGCCAGATTTGATCAAAATCCACGCCGCAGTGGTAGAAAAATTGCTCGTGAGCTGAACATATCGCGAGAACGGATGCAACACATATTGAAAAATGAGCTTGGAGTTACCTCGCTTGCATGAAAGTGGCCAGTTACCGAATTTGGTTTTCTCCGATGAGAAGCCATTCCAAATTGAGCAGTTTGTGAACAAACAAAATGATCGGGTTTACTTGCCAAAGAGGTCAGCTGAAAATTTACACCTGAGGTTGGCCATCAGAACTCAAGCGCCGCCGATGGTAATGGTGTGGGCCGCCGTAACGGCCGATGGTCGCTCCCCGCTCGATTTCATCGACCGTGGGGTCAAAATAAATGCCGAATATTATCGGGAAAATGTCTTAAAGACAGTGTTGAAGCCCTGGGCAGACAAACATTTCGGCCGCAGACCAACAGGACTCAGCACGCGTCAACCAAGAATGGCTTAAAAAGGAGGTTCCTCGCTTCATTTCTACCGCACAATGGCCACCAAAATCTCCGGATCTCAATCCGTTGGACTTTGTGCCTGAGGCATTTTGGAGAGTAAGGTTCTCACTAAAAAATACCAAAGTGTCGATCATCTCAAGACGACGCTTCGCCGAGAATGGGCCAAAATACCGCAGAGCCACTCTCGTGCAGCTTGTGATGGCTTTGTCGGCCGTTTGAAGGCCATAATTCGTACCAAAGGTGGCCAATTCGAACAAATCTAAACTAATTCTAAAATTTGATGTTATTTCCAACATTTTTTGCTTTTGAACATTAAAATTAAAAAAATATAGCGCTTTACTTTGTTGCATTATATATCAGCCACCCTGTACATAGCATTCAGTGAGGAATTGCTCTGCCTGTCACTGTATGGAAATTATAATTTTAACATTCACAAACACTGTCACAACAGTTTTCGTGTTGACCAAATAAATAGCCCCCGACTAATAATAAAACAGTGCTACGAATTTAACACCACTATTTATCACAACTTTGTTGACTTTGCAAAACTTTTCGACACAATCAGTCTTCATGTCATGTGGTCCTCACTTTCAAATAAATGTGTCCCGTATAAAATTATGATTATAGTAAACGGGCAAATTAGTAATGCTAAAGCACGTGTATTGCATTCGACTTTTAAACTTGCTCGTGCTATTAGGCTTTGTGACACCCCAACATGTTATCTAAAGGTCTACAAACGACGTAGAAAGCAGAATCCACAAAGTCAAAGTTACCTGCTTCATAGATCAGCATCTCCTGAGGTCATATGATGTAACGAATATATGCTATACATATGTATGTATCATATAATGTAGCGTCTCTAAGTACATATGTATGTATTTATGTTCAATTTATTTAAATAGCCTACAAAATTTGTTGATTTATTAAGTATTCATTACTATACATACATATATTATTTATATTATTTTACGTATGTACATTAGAGCGACTCACCAAAAAAAGTGCTCGATGTACCCTCCTAAAAATGAACCTTTCACTTTTTTAAAATGACATTTAAAATATATCGGCTTCAGCTTTGACCTCTCGTGAGCTGGACCATTTTGAAAAGAGGGTCTATTTTTGCATATTTTGTTAATTTGAGAATCTGTTTCCTGACCAACATATACAATATGGGTATCATAAGAAAGGTTTTTTAAGGCGCATCCAACAGTATATACAATTTGTCCAAGGACAATCATCCATGTCCTTTTTTTTAAGGATATTCTGTAAAAAATAACGGTTTTTGTTCGGCGTTGTTTGTAATAATAATGCCAAATTAACATATTTTAATCTTTAGACGATTTAATTAAATACGGATCTCACCTTTTTTTGAAATTCGCTCTAGTTCGCGTTTTGTAGTAGTTGTAGTTTGTAGTTTTGTAAATATAAATAATAAAATTTAATAACTTTTTTTTAATTTGGGAAACAAATATGCCGTCAAAAAGTCATGGATCATTTCTTTTTGTCTTTCTTTAGTCTTATTTTCATCCATACATGATCTAGAAACTAAATCCGCTATCATAATAGACTTACCACAAAATTGCATTTACTATATATTCCAGAGCACCGTGTAAAATGCATCTAATTTGCAAAAATCTAAATTATTTACATACAAAGATGATGTACTTGGCAAAAGAAAATAATTGATACCCATATTGCCCTATTTACAACGAAGGGTTACCACCCTATTGTATTTTTTTCAAAACGTGAACTAGCGCGAATTTCAAAAAAAGCTGAGACCCGTATTTAATTAAATCGTCTAAAGATTAAAATATGTTAATTTGGCATTATTATTACAAACTACCCCGAACAAAAAATTCAAAAGCCGTTTTTTTTTTCACAGAATATCCTTAAAATAAGGACATGGATGATCGTCCTTGGACAAATTGTATATACAGTTGGACGCGCCTTAAAAAAACCTTTCTTATGAAATACATATTGTATATGTTGGTAATTAAACAGATTCTCAAATTAACAAAACATGTAAATAAAATAAATAAAAATATCCGAGGTTCATTTTTAGGAGGGTACATCGAGCACTTTTTTGGTGAGTCGCTCTAATGTACATACGATCCAAACTGTCAATGTGCTAAGATATTTTAATATATTCAATTAGTTTTTATAGGCAATTGTAATATCAAACATGGAATTATCACAAATAAAATAGCAAAAAATGTCATTCCATCATTTAAAAATGTGTAACAATAACTTTTTTAATTTTTCTTTTCTAAATATTTCACGTTTTCACGTTTATTTGATTATTTTGTTGATGTTGCATTTTAAATGCAATATTCGATAACAACGTTTGTAAATAATGCAAACTTATGTATGTATGTATGTTGTCCAACGTTTAACGTAAATGATTAGTTTCCATTAGGCCATATACATAGATCAAGAGATCGAACCAATCTGCTTATGTTTCAATTGCAGTCGGATTTTATGTCGGATTGTTCGGATTAGTTTACAAAATTATATTTCCTATGGCATACTCAAACCTCAAGTCTCAATATATCGACTTCCCATATTACAGGCATACGAGTATGGATAAAATACGACGACCAGACTACAAAAAAAAAAGAAAAGAAAAAAATGTTTTCTTTTTCTGCAATATGTGGCTGGCCAACAAGTATTGTGTATTTATGTATTTCGTAAATTTATGATTTCGTGTGGTTTATGTTTGTTTGTCTTTTCACTTCAGCCAATAAGTGAGAGACATACATACGTACGTATCTACCATACATACATACATACATTGATTGGTAGTTGTAGCGGAGGATAGGATTATGTACGCTTTTGCACTTACTTTGACACGAGATTTCACATTGGATCATAATGTTGATGTGTACCATTTCCACAAGGGGATCCCACTTCCATTGCCACTGAGAGTGCCAGTGCCTGTGCCAGTGCTAGTGCCATTGCCGCTTTGACTTTTGTTAACTACTTAATAGAAAACTGTTAAAATTCGGAAATTGTGATGGCTCAGGTGAATGGCAAATGGAACAAGTGGGTGGTATTGCACTTGCGGTAAAGACAAAATCATTGATTTCGACCAAAAGAAAACACCTTTCAGTTGTTTTCTGTATTCCTGTTGCATCTTAATATGGTGTTGCCTTTGAGCTTTGTCTCAAATTGCATGGAATTTTGTTTTGTTTTGTATTTTTTTCAGGTGATTAATGTTTTATTATTTTACCGTTTATCTTGCAGACCTTCTAGAGACAGGCGTTACAAGTAAAAAGATTTTAATATTTACATGCAATCGTCGTTTCCGCAAAAGCCATTAATACCAGCCATCGCTTACTAGTTAAATGGTCAACTATTTTTGTGTACATTTTTAATCATTCTGTACTTCGATACTTTTAACGGGTTATCCATTTCGTGGTTTCAAAAGTAAACGTAAATAAAACACATAAAAAATATTTTTTTCATGATATTTCTTTTTTTATTGTAAAGTTTGAACGTGGACATTATATGTGAAACACTACATCATTTAAATGACCTCCACGCGAAGTATTGCAAGCATTGATTCTTTTGAGGTAATTTTCGACCACTTTTTGACACATATTGGTCGGTATCTCAGCCATAACTTGACGAATGTTGGTTTTTACGTGCTCAAGAGTTGAAGGTTTATCTGCATAAACACGGTCTTTCGCGTAGCCCCACAAAAAAAAAAGTCTAATGGTGTCAAATCGCATGATCTTGGTGGCCAGTTGATATCGCCACGACGAGAAATTACGCGGCCAGGAAATGTCTATTGCAATAAAGCCATATTCGCTCGAGTTGTGTGGCATGTGGCACCGTCTTGTTGAAACCACATATTCTCCAAGTCGTATTCTTCAATAGCAGGCAAAAAAAAGTCGGTTATCATATGACCAAACGCTCCGAATTGACGGTGAAAGTCGTTCCATTGTCGTTTTCGAAGAAGTAAGGTCCAATCACACCTTCGGACCAAAGAGCGCACCAAACAGTGACTTTTTCTGGATGTAATGGCCTCTCTTCAATTACTTGAGGATTCTCAGAACCCCAAACACGACAATTTTGTTTATTAACATACTACCCACCGAGTGTGAAATGTGCTTCATCGCTGAAAAAAATTTTGTTCGAAAAATTACCGATACGCACGATACGTAGCTGTGGCAGAATCACCATTTTTGTAGTAGATTTTGATAATTTTTATGCGTTGTTGTGTGATAGTTAAGCGATCCATTTTCGTCAATGTCAGACTTTCAACTGAAAAGAAAAAAATTGATTTCACAACTTAGTTTGACAGATGTCGAATTCCAGTCCCATACTTTTGAAACCACGAAATGGATAGCCCTATATTTAACTTACATACACACATACATACATATATGCATACATATCTAAATTGTAAGCAGTTTTAGATTCTTTATTTTCATTTATTTATACTTTTTTTATTTTTATTATTATTTAGCTATAATTGAAGTGTATAACATTAAACATAATAGTCATAATAGAAAGAGATAGAGAGAGAGAGAGTGAGAAAGAGATAGAGAGAGATAGAGAGACAAAAAAAGAAAAAATAGAAAAATATGTAATAATTTCAATGTTGCAACAATTTACATTTCTTTCTGTCGTTTCTATTGGCGTTTTGTTGTTCAACTTTTTCTTTTTGCAATTTGTTATAATGATTAGTGGTTCGAATTTTGAAGGATTTAATTATTGGTCATTTAACAGTCAACACGTTAAGCTTGTTCACATAGACACACACACACACACATCTACATATGTATCTATGGATATGTATGAATATGTATACACATGCGAATATTTTTCAATTAAATTAGTTTTTTTTTATTTTTTTATTTTTTTTATTGAAATTTGCTATCGGGTGAAAGTAGCCACTTTCCTATCCAATACTCGAATCGATAAATGGACGTATAAAACCTACACAAGTCTCAAATACTGTAATATACTCAAATGATTTATAATTCATACCCTGGAAGCCCTGCTCTCTCAAATGGGTGGTGATTTCTTATATAAATTGTGTTGAATCCGCTTGGAAAGATCATTCAACACATACAAACATATTTTATACTACGACAGCAAAACATTTTACAACAAAATGACTCATAACCGCAATTCGTAATTCATTAAAAGAGAGATTTTTTTTTTAAATTGAATTTTCTTTGAATAATTCTTAGATGCTTTTATTACCAGAAGGGGAGAAAAACATAACGGCAGCCAATAGAGTTCGCTGAACTATTATCTTTCAACTTTTTCCTTTTACAATTAAAGAAGAGAAAGAAAAAATAAAACCGACAAGGTACGTTTCTTGAGGTTTCTCAATGTAGAAATTAGCTTATGTTGTGTCAGAATAATACAGAAAAAAAAAACAAAAAAAAAACCAAAAACAAACCAAGCAACTGCCACCACATTTTCTATTCACATACACGAACTATTCGTATATTGAGATATAGATATTACACACATATATGCATATATGTACATATATTAACAACATCTACGATCATAGAATTTTACATGGATATGGAATGTTTTCATTCCTGCAAGCGTATGAGTGTACACACACACACACACACACACATGTTGTGAACGTTGCAATCATGTACACACTACTAGAAATGATGTTATGATGATGGGTTTTGCTTTACTTTAATAGCGGGTTTATTTCCTTTACATTTTGTTGTAAAAGTTTGTTTAAGTGGTACTCCGTTTCAGCCTCGACATCGTCATCGTCATCATCATTATCATTATCATTTTCCTCATCGGTTTTTTTTTTTTCTTTTCTTTAGTCGACAATCCCTCTGCCTCACCGATGAATGAACATAAACTTATGAACGAACGTAGAATATTTTAGCATCTTAAGTGCAACCTGTCTGAAGTGCTTACACATGATGTGTGTATGTATTTGTTTTGTTGCTACTGTTGATATTACTATTGTGACAAAAAATAACAGTAGTTGTATTGTAACACTTAATAAAATGTATGATGGTATAGTGGGTGAGGGATGGAATATACATATGTACGTACATTGTACTATAAAAGCATGGTACATTCATTAGTGACTTTAAGTTATTCTCCTCTGTGTTAAGTTACTGACTGGTATCATCCTATTTTTATGTCAAAACTTTTCAATTCTATTGTTTAAATGATAGTTAGAACACATTAAATTTGTTTTTAGTTGGTCTTTTTTATTTTGCTTTTTATGTTTGTGTTTTATGTCTTGACTTTATGTAGGCGCAACAATTTATCTAAAGGTGTACGTACCTGAAATTAACACATACTCGTACAGTAAATACTCAAATGCGGTAAACGTTTAAAGGGCAATATACGTTTATACGTGCATAGTGTATCTCGAATGTAGCCATTATTAGTTAATTGTCCATAAAGAGGAAGCATTACTAATACATACACGTACAAACGTACAATTCATAACCGTAATGCAAGTATGTACTTTATATTTTACATTGACATTTTTGTTTTATTGAACTTAAGTGTAAGCCGCCGTACGTTGTACGGTTTTCTAACCAGGTTCATATTTTTCAAATATTTTCTGAATGACTTTTCAGTTTTAAAATATAATAATTACTAACTTTGGATTGGCATTTCCAATTGATAATACGAGTATGTATACGCTTCAATCACACTCTCATAAATAGCTACTTTGAAACCCGTTCAATCTAAATTAATGGCTTTCAATCAACACAAAAATGTCATCGGAATAATCGCGATGAGACCGATATAACAAATAGTTTGAATGGAATTGAAAGGTAAATTTGAATTGCTTGTTGGCAATAACTGAATAGTGCGAGTCTGGTATTTAGGATTAAACAAATGAAATACTAACGAGTATCCATCCATACCGATTGACGGCGGTTTAAAATCTATAGAAACCCCATTGGACATTTCAATCCTACTATCGGGTCCGCCATCTAACGTTTTTTTTTCAACTAGTGGTAACACTTAGCTCATGTCTGATTTGACAGATAATTAGTTTTATCCTTCCGCTGAACGAATATGATTGTGTATACGCTTGAACAATTGACCATCCAATGCGTTTTCTCTTCGCTAAGTGGGCCTGCGATCGACTTACAGAAGATGCCGATTTTGGCAAAAAAATCATCTTTTCAGATGAAGCTCATTTTGATGTTGGCGGGTATGTAAACAAGCAAAATTGTCGCATTTGGGGCACAGAAAACCCGCACGCATACATTGAAAAGCCGACGCAACCAAAACGAGTCACTGTTTGGTGCGGATTTTGGTCCAGAGGCATAATTGGGCCATTTTTCTTCGAAAATGAGCAAGGAGTGGCCGTTACAGTCAATGGCGATCGTTATCGGGCCATGTTGAACGAATTTTTGTTCACAAAAATTGAAGAGGAGGATATTGGCAACATTTGGTTTCAACAGGACGGCGCTACCTGCCACACAGCCGAAGCTACACTCGATGTTTTGCGCCCTGTTTTTGAAGATCGCATTATCAGCCGCAGAGCTGATGTCGTTTGGCCACCTCGGAGCTGGTTTCAACACAGCCACACAGCCGAAGCTACACTCGATGTTTTGCGCCCTGTTTTTGAAGATCGCATTATCAGCCGCAGAGCTGATGTCGTTTGGCCAACTCGGAGCTGCGATTTGACACCGTTGGACTATTATTTGTGGGGTGCCGTCAAAGATAAGTGTTACGCCGACAAGCCAGAGACAATTGACGCTTTAAAGGACAATATTCGTGAAGCCATTGTTGAAATACAGCTGCACACAATTGGACCGATCGTGTAGGCTACTGCATGGCCAGCCGAGGCAGCCATTTAAATGAAATTATTTTCCATTATTAACCGGAAGGATTGTACTTTCAAATAAAAAAAGAAATTTGAGAAAATATTCAGTAGGTCTTTTTAAACCATTAAAAAAAAAATAAAGTTATTTGGCGGACCCTTTATTAATTTATTATCAGTTTTTTTTTTTTCGTTTGAAAGGAGCTCAATTATATGTTTTAATTTCACACAACCGAATGTATTTACGATCATAAGTACATATTTAATTCGTAAAAAAAAAGTTCATATTAATCAATCGATAGAATTTATGCATAATTTAAATTTTCAATTGTGTTTCCAAACTTCCAATAAGTTTCATAAGTAAAACTTTAGAAGTTTAATTTTAATCTTTTTTTTTTTTGTTAACTTAAAATTAAAAATAAAATTATAACCCAGCCAGCATTTTGAAAATTTTTAATCAAATTCGAGTCTTTTTTGATTCTTCTGCGCGATTAAAAAGCTCGAATATGCGCTCATTTTCTGATCATAAAAGACTCTTTCGTCGGGAGAAAAAAGTGACTACAAGCGACTCTTCTTAAAAAGTCACTTATGAGTCATTTTCTATATTATTTTAGAGTAATTTTAGACCCTTTTACTAGTAGCTTTATAATCACTTTCTGATCATTTATTAGTTTTATTTAACTTCGTTTATGATTCTTTTTCGAGTCGTCTTTCAGTCACTTTCTAATCATTTATTAGTCTTATTTACCGTCGTTTATGATTCTTTTTCGAGTCGTCTTTCTGTCATCGTTTAATCTCATAGGAGTCTTCTATGAGTCCTTTTATTATCATTTATGAGTCATGTTCGTATTAATTTGGACTCGTTTTTAGGTCATTTATGATTAAAATTTGAGTCATTTATTAGTCGTAATTATAATTGTATTTTACTCTCTTCAAGTGTTTTTATTAGGTTTTCTGAGTCTTACGTTTACACTACAGCGATATCAAAAATCACGTTCGTATGAACGTTAAGTAAAAAAGTAAGAATATTAAGTTTATATCTATCTGCTCAAAATATGATCATAAAATACGTAATTAAAAAATTATTTTTTACAAAAAAACTTGTTTAAAAAAATATAAAAATATACACTTGAGTTAATGAAAACTCTGCATTGAGTAGTAGTTAGCTTAAAGTTAGTAAATAAAAGCTAACTTAAAGTTGGTTATTTTTGTAGTCAACTACTCATTCTCCTACAGGGATATTACAAAAAAAAAATACATGAATGACATTCGGTTATTTCACATGGCTCATCAAAACTATCCTGAAGATGATGAAGTACAGATTCTACAACCATTTTATTTATTGCTTTCCATTTAAAATAATATTAGAATAATATGTATATTCAAATTAAAGAATACGAATCGTATGTATGTATATGTATATACAATTAAAATGAAAATATTTTATAAACAATTAAAAGTAATGAAAAATATTAATGCAACCACCAACCATTGTGTTCACATTTATTGAACATTAACAATTCGTTACAACATGGTGTGCAATGTAAAGTGATGTCATAGCAATTGTTATGTCTGCTGTAAGAACAATTCTTGTATCATTTATCATGTCATTTGGATCATTCGTAGTTATATGTACATAAGAAATAAGAGAAAAATTAATAATAATAATAATTACATCAGTTTTTCTTTTTATGATTTTCATTGTTGTTCTATACAAAGACAAAATGAAAGATTTCTCTGTGTACTCGTATGTTGTATAAAGAAATTTCGCCAAGGTTATTAACACAAACACGTACATATGTACTCGTATATATTTTTTTTTATCAATTTTAAGTTCATCAGATCTCTTCATCATGCAATTAAAATACATAATTTATGTATCCTACGCCTTCAATTTCGAATGCTTAGGTTAGGTTAGGTTAGGTTAGAGGACGTGTACTTGTCCGTTAAGATAAGTACAATACCCGGAGGTCGAAATTGACCCATTTCGAATGCTTATTTTCTGTACATTTTTAATGCAAACGCGATCTTAAAATTTTTTTCCCCTTCAATCGATTTCAATAATATTGCAGATAACTTAAAATCTTAAAGAAATAAAAATACTCAACCATCTAATATATAAAATTCTCGTGTCACGGTGTTAGTGGTTAAACTCCTCTGAAATGTATCGACCGATTTTCATGAAATTTTGTGTGCATATCGGATAGGTCTGGGAATCGGACAACATCTATTTTTCATATCCCTAAATGTTAAGAGGGCGTGGCAAATCGTTAAAATTGAATATTTAGGTATATATTGATCGTAGACGAAAAAAATTGGTGGATAAGTTCGTAGAGTCAATATCGACAATCCCACCAAAAATGGTCGTGACAACCTTCCCCCTCCAAGTGATACCTATAACTCTTAAACTACTGAACCGATTTTAACCATTATTTTTTTGTTCGAAAGCTTGTCAGGTTTAGATGGTTTAAAAAAAATTCAATATAGCAAAAAGTAGACGTGGCAAACCTTTAAAATTGAATATTTAGGGACATAGTGATCGTAGACGAATGCAATTTGGTGGATAAGTTCGTAGAGTCGATATCGACAAACTCACCAAAAATGGGTGTGGCAACCCTCCCCCTTTAAAAGATACCTATAAGTCGGCGAATTCGATGGTTTATACATAACTACATATGTATGTACATACATATATAACATGTATGTCTGTTAGTTTTAGTTTTGGACCGAGTACAACTACTACTGTACGAGGACGTTGTACAATGGGTCAATTTCGACCTCCGGGTATTGTACTT
Source organism: Sarcophaga caerulescens (assembly GCA_927399465.1). Classification (NCBI taxonomy): domain Eukaryota; kingdom Metazoa; phylum Arthropoda; class Insecta; order Diptera; family Sarcophagidae; genus Sarcophaga; species Sarcophaga caerulescens. The sequence goes on from OV656866.1 coordinate 652,710, forward strand.
GTCTTAACGGACAAGTACACGTCCTCTAACCTAACCTAACCTAACAACTACTACAACTTCGTCAGCGCTACCCATGATTCGGATCTCTTATTGTTATTCTTTGTATGCCTCACCTAAATAACGTTCCGACTTCGATTAAATTTTGAATTAGATAGATAGATCCACACACTTATAGTAAGTTAGTTTTTTTTATGCAGCGTATTACAATAAATATATAATGTGACCTGTTTTGGGCAATAAAAAAAAATCAATTTTGGGCGGGACGAAGTTCGCCGGGTCAGCTAGTAATAAAAAATACACCTGTACATCGATTTACGCGGTAGATACTTTCCTGGCCAATTCGCGTAAAACGAAATTTACATTTTTGTATGGAAAAACCGCGTAAAGCGAATACCTAGTGTAAAAAAGCTTTTACATTGAAAAATAAAATATAGTTTTATACTCTTAATAATTTATTAAAGTATGATTTAAGTAAGAAAAACATAAACATTTATTCCCATTAAAAAATACATATGCATATACTATGTACCTCATTACACAAAACATAAAATTTTTAAGCTAACTTAATCGCTATCATTTTCAACAAAATGTCTTTTTTTTACGAATTTCTATGATTTCCGACTCATCACTGGATAAGGTCATCTCATTAGATAGTGCAATGGTTGAATTAGTTTCAGTTTGAATAGAATATAAGTAAAAAAAATTTTTCTTCATTTTAAAAGCCGCGTAAATTCGAAACCGCGTAATCCGCCTTCCGCGTAAACCGAGGTACAGGTGTAATGTTATTAATAATTTGAAAAATTAAGTTACATATTAAGGAAATAATCATCTTGTATGCATTTTATTGGCAATGAAAGAAAACTGATAAACATAATGACAATTACAGGTAATCAGTCTCAATGAAACCCAAGGCTCAATTGAGAAATTAACATTCATTAATCATACCGAATGCCATTGCATAGAACGCTCAAAACAACGAGCCCCCGAATACGGCAGCTCGAGAACAAAAGAAATTGTATCATATAATCAAATACCATTCCTTAGGCGAGCAACAATTTTAAACTGCTATTGCCCGAATCTATTTGAGAAAATACTACAGGAGGATGGATATTGCAGATGTGATTGTTCGTCTGGAAATATGGGTTGTGATTGGCTTAAACGCGGAATGGAACATTTCTCTATGAATGATCGAAAGTAAGTATAAACAAAAAAAAAAGAGAAAAAAAATGATAGAAATTATATAATTTTAATCAGTTGCTAAATTACATCATGATTACAAACATCGATTTAAATTTCACTTGTAGATGTATCACGGAGGGTCGCTGTAAACTGCCCACTTGTGAGTATGGTCAATACATTAAGAAGCATGGCCGATGTCCTAGACGAGAAGAACGGCATCTTTCCGCCGATGTTGACTGGTGAGATGCTCAATATCAACTTTAACACCACTAATAAAACAATTTAAATAAATCGAACGAATAGAATAAAGTAGAATTCAATAGTAAAATCAAGACATTCATGAAATAATTTCTTTTTTACAAAAAAAAAAAAAAAACGAAAAAAAAGAAACAAAAAATAATAATTAAATGAGATGAGATGAGATTAATATATGAACACTCGGAATGCAAAGTATTATAAAAATTATAATAAATTATTTATTCACTTACATATGTAGATTTCGAATTTAAGATATGTTTAAAATACATACATACTTACATACATATGTACATGCGACTACAGAAAACATTAAAAGATCCATGAATAATGTTTAAAAGTGAAAGGAACTGAACTGAAATACTACAGCTATTAGATTAAACTTATTGTGAATGCAAAGCAAAGCAAAGCAATATGCCAATTCTGCTATAGTTTGTTAATTTTTTATTTTATTTTTTTTCGATTTAATACATAAAATAACAATTAGCATATCCTTTCTTCTTGCTACCCTCTTTGTTTAACATAAAATAGTAAAAATTAAAATAGATTACTATTGTATTAGAATGAAATTAGAAGAATTTTTATCATTAGATAGATTTTTTCACTAAATTTTGTTTCGCATAATATATTATTATAACATAAATTTTCTTACATTCTCAATGTTATTATTTATTGTCATTCATAAAATGTTCTGCCTCCTCATGCCAATGATTTGTTTGAAAAAAAAAAAGTATTTAACAGAGAGATGAAACACATTTCATACACACAATTTCATTGTCTAAGAATTAAATTTTAAATTTTTATATAATCACAAAACAAAAAACTACAATTCAATAGTTTATGAGAGTGATTATTTATTTAATAGATTGAGGCCCGTTTTCTCAATGTGTCGACAAACTACCAGTTACTAAATGTCGACATAAATTTATTAGACTGATAAACTGTCCGTTAACAATTTTGTTTTTCTCAATATACCGACAAAAACATTATTTTCATTTGGCAGTACCTCTCAAAATTGTTGTGAAAGTTGGGAACCCTGTCTTCAAGTGACAACTAATTAACATAAATCAGCTGTTTTCCAATGTTTTCCAACCACCTTTGGAAATTTGGATATTCGAAAAAATGCATCCACAGTAGCTGTATGCGGTTGATTAAATTTAATAAAATCTTCGGATAGAGCTACTATTGCCTCAGAGACGTCTCTTACTGCCCGGCAAGCAGAAGATATGCTTACTCCACAAAAATCTTCCGCCGTTATAAGAAAATTGCCAGTGGCATAATATCGTAATGTTAGCAACAGTTTGCTTCGGGCGTAAGAGCATGATTTCTGTCCGTCATTGAGGAAATTTTGTCGGTGATCATATCAAGAACCATTTTAAATGTTGCCTTTGACAGCCGGAATCTTTTGAAAAATTCATTATCATCCATGTCAGCCAGGCACTTAGGCCTGGCATGATAAACTCTTTCAACATTTACTTGGAACTCACGTTCTTCGAGTTCATCCTCCATCAAATTAATGTTTTATTAAACATTTTTTCTAAAATCTATTTTATTTTTTCAAAAACTCAAGATATTGCCACATAAAAAATATGAACAGCAGTCAGCTGATTGAATTTATCTGTACAACAAATAAATAAACGGCAGATGAGGGCTGGTTAGTTTGGCGACAAAATAGAAGCAAATGAGACATTGAGAAAACCAAATTTCTTTAATCTGCAGTTTTTCGTTGGGAAAAAAGATAATCGCCTAATAAGAAAACAGCCCTGAGTTTGCAAATATGGCATGTGCTATTGTATTTCTCAGTAATAGATGTTCATTTAAAAACTCAATATAAAAATTGAAATTGAAAATGCTAAAACAGCAAGAAAATTGCTATACCAGAATTAGATCATTAATATTGGAATCTACATGAAATGGCGCAACCGGTCAAGCTTTTATTCTATTCAGTTGAGGACTGAAAATTGTCTTAACATTCGATCAAACTTCAAATCAGTTAGAAGAATTACTCTCTATTGCCCATAGTAATGCAATTTAATTTATATGCAAATGAATTATTTAAGAAATTGTTAATTTTAATTGAATGCAGCTTTTTAAAAAGAATAAAACATTTAAAAAACTTTATTGAGCTCTAATCTCAAATCGAATTAAATATATTATATTTCAATACGTATGCATTTGTATATACATACATACATAGATTGTATATGTTAATGTTAATTTTGTAAGATTTAGTGATTTAGTAATTGTAATATTTAATTAATATTTAAGTATAAATCATCTGTAATGAATGATATCTCGACTGGTTTTCTAACTATGTTAGACTTTTAAATCAAATTAAGGAAATTTTTTAAAGTCTATTTTTTTTTATTACTTAGTTCATAAATAAATTGTTTTTAACGTACTCGTATAGCTAAAATGAAATGAATATTATATTGATTGACATTAATACTATGTTCAGACATGCACTTTTATTAAATCAATATTCGGTTTATTGAGAACAATATTTTTAGTGTTCAGACATATAATATACGACAATTTCTTCGACAGCTGGTAAAGAAAACAGCTGATTGCTTCAACAACATTGCTTTTAATTTAATTGCGAAAATTAGTGCCAAAAAATTTTTTAGAAAAAATGGAAAACAATTTAACATTTAAAAAGGTATTGCTAATGATTAACCGAAACGCCCAGCTGTTGCGGTTAATAGGGACTACTTTTGACTCCAAAATGGCTTTACTCAGAATGATGAGAAAGAAAAATTTGATAATACTGGATAGCTTGCAGAAAAAAATGAAACTCAAAATAAAATACAAACCTTTCTGCTGACCTTCCATTTTTTGTTTGTCGTTGTTTACATTTGAGTTGTCAAATATTAATAGAAAGCGTTCGGAAAAATGTAATCTGCTCACTGAACGTACTTATGACAGTGTTGTAGTTAAAGTTTTTATCAATATTATAACAATTTATGAAATTATTGACCAATAATTAATTGAAATTTTATATGAAATATTGAGATCAATAATGCCATTTATTGCGATTTACGCAATAAAGGTGCATGTCTGAACCCAGTATAACCTTTCAATCCAATCTATTTACGCACATACATACATATACATATATGTAGTTAGTAAACATGTTTAATTTTAAGTTATATTTAAAAATAATTAATTTTTCTTTTTGTGTATTATTTTATTTTAGATAGAATGTAGATATATATTGTATAGTTTATCATTCCATTGGTAATATGTTTGAATTCGATATACCTACATACATACTATTTTCTACTCAACTAATTAAAGCTTTGTTAATAGCTAAACAAACATTATCACACACTTAGTATGTAATGAAATATGTATCAAGTTCAAGTATATGTACAGTACTCGTACATATACATACTTTATTATTATTGCAAAATATTTTTCAATAAATTTATTACTCTTTTAATTATTTTATACTTAATTAATAAGATTTATTGGTATTTAGTAATTATAAAAATCTAGTCGCAAATAAATAAAATAAAATAAATAAAAAAATAACATATAATTAATGCATTTAATGTAAATGTATTGACCTTTTTTGCTGTTGCCAGTTTAAATAAACTTCAACAAAGTACTGCCCCAATTATCATTAACACTCACAAGTAAAAATATAAAAATTATACTTAAAAAATAAGTCTATGCATTTAATTTTGTCTTTTTCAATTATGTATTTAAAATATTGAATGAAACATATGAACAAATTTCTATTTTTATTTAATTTTATATATAATTAACACAGTACATACGCTCAAATGTAAACTGAGCGTCCATCATTTTAACTGTAACACATAAGCTCATTTAACAAACTGAACTCAAGCAAAAATATGTTATATACATATGTATGTAAATTATTAAATTATAATCATTATAATCATTATTCAATTCAATTATTTCTAACTATATTTTAATTAATAATATTCTCTTGATACTTTTTAATTCTTATCGATTTTATTTAAAATTTTTCAATTTACTTCAACGCAAATGAAAACCCTCTAATAAAAATTATGATTATTATTATTATGATTATTATTATTATTATTATATATAATTAAAAACATCGATATTTTTTGTAATTAAAACAGCAAAAATTAACAAATAATATATTAGAAAAAAAAAAACAAAAAAAAAAACAAATTACACAGCCATGAAAGGCAAATACATATATTTTAGTTTTATTTTATTTTATTTTATTTTTGTTTATTTTAAAACTGCAAACATTTTGAATAAAATCTTAATTAAAATCAGAAACGAAAAAGGTAAACATTTAACATTTTTAGATTTGTTACAACGATAATAAATAATCAATAAATAAATAAATGAACAATTATTACATAACGAAACTTAGAAATTTTCAATTGAAGAATATTGATACATAAATACGAAATATTATGGTAAGAAAACTTTCAAAATTTAACAACTTGGATAGCAAGTTTTTTAATGGATCTCCACAAATCGATTGTATGCATGTACCGATATCCTTTAAAATGGAAAATAGCTCTTTCATTAGATACAGTGGCTCCCAGCTTATTTCAACCAGCACCTTTAAAAAAAATTAAGCTCGTATAATTTCGAAACGAAACAAGATATTAAAAAAATTTGAATAAGAGTTTATAGAATATGTTTAAAAATTAAGAAAAAAAGTTTTATTCACTTTCTAGTGGTTTGGAGAGTTATTTTTGCTCATTCCTTTTTCAGAGCTGCTATAAGGTCATTCTTGTTCGAAATCTGGTGTTGGCGGACGTTTTGATCACAAATTGCCCATAAATTTCAGACTGAATAAAACTTTTTTGTTTAATTTTTGAACATATTCTATAAACTCTTATTAATTTTTTTTTTAAAGGTGCTGGTTGAAATAAGTTGGGATCCATTGTATGTAACACACAAAAGATAATTTATAAGCTTTTTCCCAATTTGAGATTACTCAATTACATTCCATACTTGAATTACGTATACCCATCAAGAATTCGACAACCGTTACCGTAATTTCCAAAAATCTATGTCAAGTAAAATTTTAGTTCCATGCTATAAAGAAAACAACTTAATTAAATAAAGTAGTTTTTTTTATCGTAAATGAATGTTTTTCTTAATTAGTTAAGAAAAATAAATTAATAAATAAAATGCTCAGAAAATCAGAAAAAACATTTATAATGTAATTGCATTTATTTAAAAAAAAAGGAAAAAGTTTGGGGTAACATACATACCCCAAGACAAATCACAGAATGATCATTTTGTACTGAAAAGTTATCGTCATTTTTAGTTAATATTCACATTCGTATTCATAATTTCTATTTTTACGTGTAAGGAGTATAGTTGCTGGCCAACTATAATAGAGGGAGGCCGAAGCTATTTATGTACATATGTATGTATATTACACTCCTTTAAAATCAATACACTTTATATTCAATAAACGACACGACACAAATTCGTATGTATATGTGGTACAAAGGGTAATATTATTTGGGCAATTCACACAAGCCGTTGTATCGTTGTATTGAGTGTATTGTTGGACGATTATACAACAGTGTATGATTGTTGTTGATAATTTTCATGTAAAAATCCGATATACTTATACACATTTTTTTCATATGTTTTTAAAAGTTGTATTGGTCTCGTGCTATCAAATTGTGTGAATGAAAAAAATGTGTATATGTTTTCATATGTTTTTCAAAAGTTTTTGTTGGTTTCGTGCTATCAAATTGTTTGAATGCCAAAAAAATTCATTTGGAATACGAAATACACAATACAACATACACGATACAAAGTCGTGTGAATTGCCCAATTAATTTGTCAGGGTTAAAAGTGATACATATTCACTTCATATTTCTTGTTGTTAATATTCTAACGGGTGATTTTTTAGCTATTATCTTTTTGGCAACACTGGTTTAAACAGCTCACGCACGTTTCGTGTTTTGTTTCACTGTCAAACATCTTCAGTTTGGTCTATAATTTAACCATGAATCGTCTTACAAACGAACAACGCTTGCAAGTCATTGAATTTTATTATCAAAATGCGTGCTCTGTTAAGAAAGTTCATCGCGCACTTCTTCCATTTTATGGTCAGTTTAATCGACCCACTGAAGCGGTTATTGTGACTAAATTTCGCACATTAAACCACCAACACGCTTACGTAGAGTGCGAACTAAAGAAAATATCGCAGCTGTATTGGCCAGCGTTAATGATGACTATCAATTATCGATTCGTCGCCGTTCGCAGCAATTGGGCCTCTGTTACTCAACAACGTGGAAAATTTTGCGGAAGGATTTAGGTGTGAAGCCTTTCAAAATACAGCTGGTGCAAGAATTGAAGCCGAACGACCTACCGCAACGCAGAATTTTTGGTGAATGGGCTCTTGGAAAGTTGGCCAAAGATCCACTCCTTTATCGAAAAATTGTGTTCAGCGACGAAGCTCATTTTTGGCTCAATGGATACGTAAATAAGCAGAATTGTCGATTTTGGAGTGAAGATCAGCCATAAGCATTGCCAAAGCTACCAATGCATCCAGAAAAAGTCACAGTTTGATGCGGTTTATGGGCTGGTGGCATCACTGGACCGTACTTCTTCAAAGATGCTGCGAATCGTAACGTAACTGTGAATGGTGAGCGCTACCGTGAGATGATATCCAACTTTTTTTTTGCCCAAAATGAAAGAGCTTGACTTGCATAACATGTGGTTTCAACAAGACGGTGCCACATGCCACACAGCATGCGTAACAATGGACTTATTGAGAGGCGAGTTCGGTGAACATTTTATTTCACGTTCGCCTAGATCGTGCGATTTAACGCCTTTAGACTATTTTTTGTAGGGCTATGTTAAAGCTCATGTCTATACAGACAATCCCGCTTCAATTGACGCATTGGAAGACAACATTGAAGCATTTATTCGTGAGATACCGGCCGAAATGTTGGAAAGAGTATGCCAAAATTGGACTAAGCGGATGGACCATTTGAGGCGCAGTCGCGGTCAACATTTGCATGAAATAATCTTCAAACATTAAATTATATGGACCGTACTATCGATTCAAATAAAGATTTCATGCATTTTTCTGAATTTTATGTGTTTTTTTTTTTTTAATTTTCCTATAGCTCTTAAAAAATCACACCTTATTAAGAGTGAATAAGTTTTATTAAAAAATTTGTATTCAACATTCGTACATACATGCATATGTATGTTAACTTAATTAACAATTAATCATTTTGTTCGCTCCACAACGATATTCCTTAAATGGTCATAAAGCAAATTATTACATACTCACTCATACTAGTATTTGTAGATGAGTGTACATACATACATATACCGTTATGTACATGAAAAAGATCTGAAAGCATTAGATGCTTTGAAATTTATAGAATTTAAGATGATATTGAAATTACTGACATGGAATGGAACAAAGAGTACTGGAAAGCATTTATGGTACGTACACGTATGTGATATAAAACTACAATACATACGAGTACATAAAACATTAAACGTGAAAACATTAAACTGAAATGCTGCGGATGCTGGAGATGCTTAGCTATCGGGAGGATAGAAGACATAGGAAGTATCGGGTCCGCCATCTAACGTTTTTTTTTTCAACTAGTGCTTATTTATTGAATGGTAACACTTATGTAGCTCATGTCTGATTTGACAGATAATTAGTTTTATCCTTCCGCTTGTGTATACGCTTGAACAACGCTGGGAAATATTGCGACATTACTTTGAAAATTATGGTAATGTTGCAGAATGTGTGCGAAAATTGCGTACGGATTTTGGAAGAAGAGAAGCACCGTCAGCTCCGTATGTTCGTTATCTTGTGAAAAAAGTGAAAAATCTGGCATCCTAATCGATAAACCAAAGCGTGAAAAGCCAAAAACAGTGCGTACAACCGAGAATATTGCTGCTGTGGCAGAAAGTGTGCGTGAAGCGCCATCAACATCAATTCACCGTCGTTCTCAACAATTGAACATTTCAGAGACATCATTGAGACGAATTTTGCATAAAGACCTTGGTATGACGCCATACAAAGTCCAATTGGTTCAGGAGTTGAAGCCAATTGACCATCCAATGCGTTTTCGCTTCGCTAAGTGGGCCTGCGATCGACTTACAGAAGATGCCGATTTTGGCAAAAAAAATCATCTTTTCAGATGAAGCTCGTTTTGATCTTGGCGGGTATGTAAACAAGCAAAATTGTCGCAGTTGGGGTACAGAAAACCCGCACGCATACATTGAAAAGCCGACGCATCCAAAACGAGTCACTATTTGGTGCGGATTTTGGTCCAGAGGCATAATTGGGCCATTTTTCTTTGAAAATGAGCAAGAGTGGCCGTTACAGTCAATGGCGATCGTTATCGGGCCATGTTGAACGAATTTTATTTTTTTATTTATTTATTTTGCCTATGGAAATGCATCTTGCAGGCAATTAAGTAACATTACAATATTAAAATACTAAAAAACTAAGAATTTAAATATTTAATTACATTATTTTTTATAACATTATTTGATAATGAAAAATCAATTATCATATACAATTTATTAAATTCATAACAGATTCTCCTTATTGGATCAGCGCCAGCATAGTTGGATCTAAAAAATTGAATTGATAATGGGGAAAAATGACGTGACGGACGTTGAGGAACATTAAATGAGATGTTATGAATTAAAAAACTGGAGCCAATATCACCAGTAATTACATTGAATATGAACGAGATATTTAACATAGTTCTGCGGCAGAACTGGCTTTTAAGTGTCGGAAGTTTGATTAATGCAAGTCAGGCAGAATAAGATGGTAAACTTGTGGGATTAAAATTCAGTCCTCGGAGACAAAACAACAGAAATTGCTTTTGTACAGATTCGATGACGAATTTTGTTCTCAAAAACTGAAGAGGAGGATATTGGCAACATTTGGTTTCAACAGGACGGCGCTACGTGCCACACAGCCAAAGCTACACTCGATGTTTTGCGCCCTGTTTTTGAAAATCGCATTATCAGCCGCAGAGCTGATGTCGTTTGGCCACCTCGGAGGAGCTGCGATTTGACACCGTTGGACTATTATTTGTGAGGTGCCGTCAAAGATAAGTGTTACGACGACAAGCCAGAGACAATTGACGCTTTAATGTAACTTGTCAGATTCTGGTACTTTAAATTATAAGATATTATATCTTGTTGTATCAGAAATTCAAATTTAATAAATAAATACAAATAAATACAAAGGACAATATTCGTGAAGCCATTGGTGAAATACAGCTGCACACAATCGATAATGTGCTTAAAAATTGGACTGATAGTGTAGGCTACTGCATGGCCAGCCGAGGCAGCCATTTGAATGAGATTTTTTTCCATTATTAACCGGAAGGATTGTACTTTCAAATAAAAAAAAACAAATTTGAGAAAATATTCAGTAGTTTTTTTAAAGCATTTTCAAAAAAAAAAAGTTATTTGGCAGACCCTTTATAATATTTTTGTTAAAATAAATTTATTTGTTTTTCTTTTTTCCCTTAAACTGATACTACAGATCTGGATTTAGAAGTTATGCAGATTTCTTTCTTTCCTAGATTACGAGTGGCTGGAACCAAAAATTTAATATAAAATGCGAACACTGTATGTACAGGGTGGGTCAAAAGTCACGAAGGGGTTTAATCGTTTAATCGTTCTTGGGAATCTCGTGGCTTTAGTTCTTGCACTAACTGCAGCTTGTATGGGAAAAGATGTAAATTTCCCTTTAATATTCTGCGTAAAGACCGCCGAGACATTTGCAGCTCAGCAGAGCGCCTTCGAGTTGATTTTTCAGGATTCTCCTCAACACTCTCTAGAACGCGTTGAATATTTGCTTCATTAATTACAGAATGTGGTCTTCCGCTTCGTGGAAGATCCCTTACTGAGCCTTGTTCCTGAAAACGTGTCACTAATTGATTTGGATGGTGAATTCCGCACATTAAAATGACGACGATAGGCTCGTTGAGTTTGAATTATTGATCGATGATGTTCAAAATAAAGTTCTATGATTTTGGTTCGCTGGATAACGTTGTAACCTTCCATAATTAATCTCCCAGATTTATTTTACAAGTCCTAAAAACAAAATAAAAAAAAAATTAAATTAGAAAAGTTATTAATTTTTCAAATCCCTTCGCGACTTTTGCCCCACCCTGTATAACGTCTTGTATTGAAATAAGTTTTTTTTTTTAGTGTTTCAGAAATGAGAAATTTGTGGACCTTAGGAACTAAGAACTAAAACAGTCATTGGCTTGGCGGTACAGTTCCTTGGTGGATCTTAGCGTTTACAACAATTACTCTACATTTTCCTCTTTCTAAAGCAATCTAATTTTAATTTCTTTTAGATCGACAAATTCATTGTGAGATCTTAAGATCAGAGCTGGTATATGATAGGAAATATATATGTAGTATACAAGTATATGTATACATATATTAAGATAAATATGAACATATATAGACGATATAATAATTTCATGTTAAATGCATTGTTCTCTAGAATTCAAAGTTTCTCTTTGTGTATGTATTTTCATTTTATATGAAGTGCATTGAGAGGAATAGGAGGAGTTGCCTTATTTCTTATTCTTGCTTTTCACTTTGAAATTATTGTACTCCCACGTTCGTAACTTTTTGAAATATGTTCGAATACCCTTTAGGCGCCTTTTGACATCGTACAAAATACTAATAAAAAAACATAAAAATTACCAATAAAGAAAATCATTTAAAAACCCTTGTCGTCAAACTAAATGTTCACAAAAGAAAAAAAACACTATCCTGAATTGGTTGAATACATAGTTATGAGAAACAAAATAAAAAATAACAAAAAAAATCGTGTAGACAAATAGTCAAATCCATGGAAATGTTTATACATATGTATGTATATTAAATCCCACTGAAATCAACTGTGAGAGACGTAGCCTGTGTGACTTTTTAATGCAAAAACTCACAATGTCAAAACTTACATTCGCACCTATAGAGAAACCATTCTATTAGCACCTCCAGATACAGTGGTGCTTGATTCCATATTCGATACTCGTAGATATTTTAGGCGGTATTGCGGTATTCCTTTTTAATGCAGACGAGACGGACACAGGCACGCAAACACAAATTAATACAAAAGAGCTGGTTTATAACAGCTTCAGTGCTTTATAGAGACAGGCCTTTCAAATAATTTTCATTTTATTTCATGCTTTACGCTCCTCTTCTTCAGTTTCTTTTCAGAAACAGAAAGGAGTGATTTTTATATGATTGTTGAATAATATATGGGTGCCATTAACAAATTTATGCTAATCAGTCGGAGAAAAAGTCATCTCGAGTCATCTATAAAACTCTGTCTAACCCAAAGGCTTTTTATTCGCATTTAAACGATAAACAAACAAAAAAAAAATAAAAACTAAAACAATCATAATTAAAATTTGAAGCAACAAGAAATATTTTAAACGATATTAAATTGTTAAGAGTGAAACTATGAATGCGTTTAAATATGTATGTAGGTAGGTAGGTAGGTAGATAGGTACTAACACTACACTAAACCAGAGATCAGCAATGAATCGTATTTTCGCTACTCTTAGGTACTTATGAAATTTTGAGTATGAGTGAGTCAAGAGTATTAAAATTCAACTACTCTGATTCATTCGTAGTCGCTACAACATTGATTTATAAGTATAGGTTGCAATGAGTATGAGTACAACGTTGACATCAAACTCACAACATTCGATTCATTGCTTGATTCATACACCTACTCATTCAGATTCATAAATTTAGAAAAATATTTATAATACTTACGAATGATTCGAGTCACTTGAATCATTCATCAAAATTTACAGTAGTAGTTATTGTGGCATTTACGAAAGAAGAGAAAAGAAAAGGCAAAGACAGCAAGCAAAGCACACACAACCTTCTAGCGAGTATTGTGGTGTTCGTACTCGAATCATACTTATTTTGTGCTTCGTGTATATGTTGAATCATGGAGAGTCGAAATCAACAACATCGTGCGTGTTGTTAAGTATGAGTACGATGAGTATTTCTAACTTTGAATATGAGTAGTATGAGTATGATATTAAAATAAGTATGAATGCGTATAAGTATCTGAAATTCTAAGTATGACTCGAATCTACTCATCGTTTTGAATACTCGTTGCTGATCTCTGCACTAAACTAATAATTTAAATTTACACTCAAGAATGTGAGGTTAGAAGACGTGTACTTGTCAACTGTGACAAGTACAGTACCCGCAGGTCGAATTGACCTATTGTAACTTGTTGATTGTTGAAAAAGAATGTTAAAGTTTTTAAAAAAACAAGAATTTGCCATTACATATCACCATATTGTTGCTTGTTGTCACAGAGCACAGAAATAAAATACAATTAGTTCAACTCAATTCAACTCAACTCAAATGCTTTAACAAATTCATTTGTTGCATTTTATTTTTGATTTCCAAAATTCTTGATGACAAAACAACATGCATAAGCAATATTATTTATTTATGTAAATATGTATGTATGTATATATGTATCTCTAGTCTATATGACTGTTTAAATATCTATAGTATGCATGTTGTATGCCACATACAGAGCAGGCTTAATGAGATCTACAACTGCTGTACTAGCTTTCAAATTGCTAACAGCACGCCGTTAGTAGGTCCTAATACTTACGTCAACGGAACATTCAAAACTTTTGACCAAGTACCCGAAGATCATGTGTGATCAAGAAATTGCAAGTGCAATACCGATTTCATTCTAATAAGAGCAACATTTTTTTTTTTTTTTTGCTGGAAGGAGGGAAAATGCTTTATGCATTCATGAAGATCGTTACCAGACATGGTATGTCGGACTCTCCCACTGGGTATACCGACTAAAAACCCGCCTAGTCTCCTCACCGGTGAATCATTCCACCTCGGAACCACGGTTGTATTACTTCGAGGTGGGCCCCTTTTCTGGCATGTGATCCAGTTACATCATCGTCAGCCTGCGTCCAGGCTCCGCTCTATTCTTATTCTGCTGCGTCTAGGTCAGATTTTTTCCTTCGTAGAACGTACTCCACAAATTGTTTCACTGCGTTCCAGCTCTCTTTACTGTTCATCATTTTCGTCGCGACATTTGTTGGGCTAATGACGCCAATTTCAACTTCGAGTCGTTGACGGCTTTCGGCCCAGCGACAACAGCTGAAGAATGTGTGTTCGGCATCGTCTAACGTTTCTTTCTCCTCGTATATACAGAATGGGGAGAGGCATTTACCCATGCGATGCAGATACTCTCTAAAGTATCCGTGACCGGTCAGCATCTGGGTTGTATAGTAATCTACTTCACCATGTTTCCTGTCTTTCCACACTTTCAATTCGGGAATCAGTTTGTATGTCCATCTACCATGCTGTTCATTTTCCCAGCGAGATTGCCATCTTAGGAAGACTTTTTGCTTTATCGCTTCTATCTTCTGTGGCTGAATCGTACTGTGTCTGGCACTGAAAATCATCTTTCGCTCAATTGCTTGTAGGTCTATGGGAACCCATTCCGGCTATTACTAGGACAGCTTGCGTTAATACCGTGCGGTGCGAGGATATCATTCGTAAAGTAGCTATTCTCTGCGCAGACAGTAGTTTTCTAGCTCTGATTCGGGTTTCCAAAGTAGAAGCCCAGATTTCAGACCCATAGAGGAGTATGCTATTTCCAGCCTCCATGAGTAGCTTCCTCTTACTTGGGAGGGGTCCAACAATGTTTGCCATCAGTCTACTTAGTTGAGTTGTTATTCTAGCTGCTCTCACTGTAGCATATTCTATTTGTTTTGAATAGGTCAGCTTTGAGTCCAGCCTAACCACAAGGTATTTAATTGATTTCTTTGTGGGAATAACCAAGTTGCCTATGTTGATTTCGATCTCGATCGGAATGTGTCGTCTGGTTAGTAGAAGCAGCTCCGTCTTATGCATGGCCAGCTGTAGGCCGTGAGATTCCAACCAGTGTTTAGTCCGCATCATGACTTGTCGTAATCTGCGTTGGACTTCGTCTGTGTTCCTGCCCCTAATGACTGCTGCAATGTCATCTGCGTATCCAACTAGGAAAGTATCCTCCGGCATCTCTATTCTTAGGATTTCATCGTAAGTCGCGTTCCAGAGATCTGGTCCCAATATGGACCCCTGTGCTTAAGAGCAACATTTGCGACACATTAAATACCAACAACAGCAACAAAAGACTATCCGCACACTCAATGAAATTTAAATGTCGCCACTATTTTACAACTGCAATCTCTTGCAGGTCTAAGGAAACCTATATATTAGGGATGCCAAACGGGATTGATTTTT
This sequence comes from Sarcophaga caerulescens, assembly GCA_927399465.1. Taxonomy (NCBI): domain Eukaryota; kingdom Metazoa; phylum Arthropoda; class Insecta; order Diptera; family Sarcophagidae; genus Sarcophaga; species Sarcophaga caerulescens. The sequence goes on from OV656866.1 coordinate 668,439, forward strand.
AAAAATCCCGGGATATTTCGGTATAATTCGGGATCCAAAAATCCCAAAAATCACGGGTTTTAGCGATTTTCTCTTAATAAAAAATTGAAAAGAACAGATTTTATTAACAATTTCATTTATATTCCAATTATATCAGAATTATATGCCAATAAAAATAAAATATAAAAAAAAAATAAAACAAAAAGTAACAAAAAAGGGTAAATTAACAAAAATAAAAATTATTCATAAATATGCAAATGCATTAGTTTTAATGAAATTATTTTGATTCCAAAATAAGTACATTACTGTTTTAAATAATTTTTTAAAAAGATTAAAGCATCTAATATGCGATCTGATAGGCTTCAACGAATTTTGTTGTCAACATACGCTGCCGTTGAAAACACCTCTCGCAATCAACACTTGTTGGTAAAATAGTTCCAAGATAGCTATATGCAGCCTCCTGATGTAAATATGTAAATCTATTTCTTTGGACAGATTTAGATACTCAATCAGTTACCCTTTTAATTGATTTTATAGCGCTTTTGCATTGTTCGATGGCATCAAATAACTTTTTAGTAATGGAAGTAGGGTTTTCCTCATCTGAGATGCTATTATCGAGGTTGAGTGATATAGAATTTTTTTCAGGACCTTTTGCAAGGTCAAAATACATATGCATTCACAATCCCGAAAATACCGAAAAACCCTGGGATAAGTTTTAAAAAATCCCGGGATTCGGGATTTCGAGTTTCGGGATTTCCCGATTGGCATCCCTACTATATACATACATAGGTAATTAGTAAATGTTCTTATTTAAATTCCATACGATGTTTTTTTTGTTTTTTTGGTAAATTTACAAAAATGTCCATACAAATAATGAAAAAAAAATTAAAAAAGAAAAAAAAACTAAATTTATATCGTATTAGAAAACAGACGTAAATGTAAATATGCAGAGACAAATTAGAATACGACAACACCGCACTGGTTGTTGTATGTATATTAAGACATACATTGAGTCAGCTATACGTTGAGTCTGTCAGTCATAAAGTCACATATTCATTCAATGTAAATGTACAGACATACATACATACATATATATATATTGTGTGTGCTGCATACATATGTTGTGAGGAATTCCTAAATCCATTTTAAATGCAAACACAACACTATCAGACAACATGTCTAATGGAAGTGTATAGTGAATGCAACAGCATAATACGTTTAAACGTATCTAGACCACAAGTAATAAGTATTTTAGTTATTATTTAAACTAAAAAAAAAAAAACAGAAAAAAAACAGAAAAATATTATTGGCAAAATGCCGAATATCGATGAGAACTTTTAAATATAAGAAATATGTAGTTGAATGTGTCAAGAGAATTTGGTCAATATTATAGAAAAGCCGTCATAAAAATAAAGTACATACTTATCAAATAATAATAATGTACATACATATGTACATACATATGTATATACATATAGAGTACGTATGCATCCTTATATAATTCTATTATTTTTCTCTATCACTTTCAAAATAATAACAATAATTATCAATTTTCTTTAATATCAACAAGACGGTGCGACAGTGAAAATACACCCCAGTAACTACATAGTCCATGTTGTTCAGTTAGTTGAGTAAAACTCAAAAATACCTTTTTTATATTTCCCGAACCCTCCAAACTTGTTTTATTTGACAAAAACTGTTTTTTTTTTTGACTTTATGCACAAATTTCTGGATTACACAAACATTTCTGACCCGATTTCCAAATTTAAATGCTTGATCAAATCGGACAAAAATTGCCGTAGTTATTATTTAAAGAGTCTAACAGTCGAGTGATATTTTTTATATATGTCATCTCATCAAATGAACTTTTAGTTCAAAAATTTTCAGAATTTTTGTTGGATCTTGATTGTTTATCACAAAATGTGTCAATTTTACGTTTGAACGACTATCAGAAGTCGGCTAATGTTTGTGTTCTTTGCAAATATTATTATTTCCCTTTGCGCAAACATTGGCCAACTTCTGGTGGTCGCTTAAACGTGAAATGGACACATTTTGTGATAAACAATAGAGATCCATCAAAAATTCTGAAAATTTTTGAACTAAAAGTTCATTTGATGAGATGACATATATAAAATATATCATTCGGCTGTTAGACTCTTTAAATAATAACTATGGTAATTTTTATCCAATTTTATCAAATGATGACTCAATCTCTTCAAAAGAGAACAGACTTTAAGAATATTATCACTTATCCTATATTTTTTTATTAAAGTTTGCTACTATGAATGGATAAACTTGAAAAAATATGAAAAAAATTCGAATTTTTCAAGTTTACCTGATCAAATCTCATAGCATATTAAGTCGAATAATAGATATATGTATACCGTTTTAAAGGTCCATCTCTTCCCTTTTCAACAAGATTTAAACTTTGGAAAATCGGGTCAGAAATGTTTGAGTAATCCAGAAATTTGTGCGGAAAGTCAAAAAAAAAACAGTTTTTGTCAAATAAAACAAGTTTGGAGGGTACGAGAAATATAAAAAAAGCTATTTTTGAGTTCTACTCAACTAACTGAACAACATGGACTGTGTAGTTACTCGGGTGTATTTTCACTGTCGCACCGTGTAATTATTGAAAATCAATGTACATATGTATGTATGTATGAGGTATGAAAATGGAGTAAATATTATTTATTTTGTATATTTATATCATTTAATATGTACCTATATACATGTATTATCATGTTTTTCATTTAATTTCTAATAAATAAATTAACTTAGTCTGTTGTTGCATTTATTCTTTTGATTTGTGTAAATGACTCATTTATTTAGTTGGTAAGCGTATGTGTATGTATGTTTCAGATACTTTACTGGCATATTTGAATTCTGTATGTGTTAAATTCTTGAAATGTTTACAGCGTTTATTAGCATAGTGATTACTAACAACTTGCAAACGAGTGGTTGCAGACGCCAGCAGTCAATTGGAAATACTTACTCGTAAGCTCTACCCCAAATATTTATTTACAGTAAGACCTCGCTTAACGCTGCTTCGCTTAACGCTGTTTCAGTATTACACGGTAGTATTGGGATTCCCCTTAATAGCACACTGTATTGATACTTGTTGAATATGTGTACAAATTAAACGGCCATACACCAATCAAAAGCGGTGCACTATAAGTATAGCGGTATACTATGTATGTGTCTTTTTCAAAACTCTTTTGTTAGTCTGTCCAGAATAAAGATTCCAATTGTATTTTATATGTACGTATTAATTTGCCGCGTTTAACGCTGTTTCGTTTAGCACTGGAACTTATTGGAACGTATACCCCTCGTTAAGCGGGTCTTACTGTATTTACCTTAAATGGTTTTATCTACTCACTTCACCGTCTATTTGCTATCGTAAGTTAAAGACATTTCTATTAGTGCGGTCCAGCTGACATACATACATATGTACATGCAAAGCAAAAAAGAAAATCTATAAAAATAAATAGAATTGTTTAATTAGTTCGCATCTTACAAATACAATTCATATGTGCACGTATTAAAATTGTTATCATTGATATGAGAAATATTTTAGATCAGATCGTACTAGCGGATGGCGATGAGACAACACTTTCCTTTTCAGAAATATTCATAGGTTTCCATTTTTGCAAATTCTAGATTTTGACGAGAAAGAAAACATAAAAAAACTAAGCAAACGAGAAAAGATCAACAGACCACCCACCTACTATACATACATACATACGTACATACTATACATACATATAGTATGTATGTATAACGTGAAGACACGGTGAGGTCTTAGTTAAAGAAATTAATGACTTCAGGGAAAATTTTATTCATAACACATTAAGTATGTATGTAAATATGTACATATGTATGTACATACATATGTACTCGCATAGGTATTGAGAGAGAGAGAGAGAGAAAATTGAATGCATTCAACAATCGTTTTAACTTGTTTGCATTTCAAGAATATGTTACTGTTGTCAGACTTATTATTTGCTTTCTTTTAAGCTCTTAAGTACGATCTCAGCCACGTACACAAATCTATTGTAGAGTAGAAATGAACGCTAAAATGTTTCGCTTTTCTGTTAAATTTTTTCGATGAATATAAATGTATACCTAAGTATACATACATATATGTACCTATGTATGTACATTGTTATTCTAATTTTGTTCACCTTTTTATTTACGCAAACGGTTACAAAAAAAAAAACTGGAACGATCACACTCATGTACATATGTAGTTATAAATAGTACATACTTTTCTTTAGCGACGGCTGGAGTTGTCAATCGAATAAAAGTAATTCGATTATTCGTGGGTTGGTTTTTTCTCCAACATATAGAAATTTGTTATTAAAAATTAAAGAAATTTGTAATTAAAAATTTTACACAGAATTTTTATTATTAAAAATGGCGTAAAAAATGTAAAATTTATTGCTTATTTGTATTTGAACTTTGACTAATTGAAACTAAATTTCACACTGTCCTGGATTTTTGTACTTTTTCTTAAGGTGTTCGTATAGAACACAAATGATGATAGCATGCAATGGTAATTCAATTTGCCTTTGGCGGGTGACTAATATTGCTACAATTTACTGTTTGTCCCTTCAAAACATTTAATAACTTGTAAATCTGTTGAAATAATCTTGCTATTTTTGGCAAATGTATGCAATTTATGTCATTTTACATTCATTTTATTAAACGATTATTGATACAGATTTTTTTGTCTTCTTATATAATTTGAGGACATCGATTTAGCACATATGTAGCAACTTAAATACACTCAAACCTCGTTTTATGCGATTAATTCGTTCCGCAAAAAATCGCATAATTCAAATTCGAATAAAAGATACACTAGCTTCATACAAAATCCACTAATAGGGATTTAAATAAAAAAGCGCATAAATTCAAATTTAACCCTTAAAATTCAAACAAAATCGCATATAAAAAATCAACAAAAAATGAATCCCTTGCTGAGACCATACAAAATAAGGAAAAATATAGGAAATAAACAACAACAAATACAAAATTCCAAATAATGAAGAAAATACATAATTTTTCAATAAAATAAAAATATAATATTACTCCACGTCCATAGCATTTGAATAATACTTCATACATCAGAACCGGAAATGCCGAAAAAATTTCAAGATAATAGTAACTGTGTTACGAACAACACATTTTTTGGATTTTAACATTCAATATTTCCTTAAAATCGTTTTTGCAAAGAAAAAATTTGAGAATTTTGAAACCGCATAAATTAGAAATCGCATAAAATAAATTCGCATAAAACGAGGTTTGAGTGTAGATTAAACATGCAATATACCCCACAATAAATTGTCTCAGACAGTAGCAAGTGGTTTCATCGCTATTAAAAGTTTTACTAACACACATACCAACATATCAACATACATATGTACATACCAACATAACAATTTCTTACAAGTGCTTAGTGACAAAACTTCAGCATCATGTAAAGTTTAACTCTATGTATACATACATACATATGTACATAATAGGCAGCAACATTCAATAGACTCGTTGTGGCAATCACCAAAATTTATACATATGTCACAGTGTAAGTGCTTATGTGTAACCAATTTCAGAGTAAAAATTGATAAATGACAGGCCGAACAAAACTCCACGATCCTCGGGATATGCTATTAATCACCAGCCAACCATCCCACAGACATACAAACATAGTGAGACCAAACTAATGATAGAAAAAAAAATGGCATTTCGTAATGAAATTATTCAATACGACTTGACAGCAGCAACAGCAGCAGCAGCTACTAAAACAATATGTACTCTTTTTTGTTTCTTTTTCACTTGTGCACAAAATGATATTAAATGAAACGACATCTTAATCTGTTACCAAACTAAAATTCTCAATTTCATTTATTTTCAATTGTTTAAAGGAATTTCTTCTCAGCGTGTTAATTTTTCAACATTTCTACAACTCCCTCAATTGCAAAACAAAATATATTTGAGGTCGTTTTTCAGGTTATAGGATACATATTTATATATATGTAACTACATAATGTACACAACAATAATGTTTCATCAACGTTTAGATAATTTTATGGTTATGAAGCGATACGAAATGCTTACATAAAATAGACAAAGAATACATAATTTAAGTTCTTTAAATTATTGTCATAACATAAATTAAAAAAATAAAAAATAATTAGTATACTTAAATACACACCTGTATACGTACATATACATACATATACATACAATGAGAGCAGGAATATGTAGTGACGGCGGATGTCCTGCAGGGCTAGGGTTGCCAGATTCCGATTCGCAAATAGCTGGACATTGGGTTTTAAAAAGCTGGACATAAAAAAATACTGAGAAAATGTTAATTTTGGTTTTGTGTACATATTTTTTATTAAAATATAATTTTTATTAAAGTATAACAAATGTACAATCAGTGTTGGCTAACATGATTTGACAAAGTTAACATGAAAATTATTGCCCAAGTTAATGCAGTGTACTAAAAAAAATTTCTATTTAGCTGGACAAATTAAATTTTAGCTGGACAAGTTCAAAAAAGCTGGACAATCCAGCCAGGCTGGCAACCCTATGCAGGGCTCTGTACTTGGGCCACTACTATGGAGCATCATGTACGATGGAGTACTTCGACTGCAATTGCCGAACGGGACTACAATTGTGGGCTTTGCAGATGACATTGCCATAGTCTCGGTAGGGAAATAGAGGAGAAAACGAACACAGCGATTCGAAATGTTGGAGCATGGCTGGATGAGGCAGGTTTGACACTTACATACATACATAATTGGTCATTACAACCCTTCAGTCAGGATTACGACCTAGCTTCTCACACCACTTATGTTGTGTGTGTTAATTTTTATACATGAGTGGCGGGACCTACAGTTTAAAGTCGACTCTGAACGACAGTTTTTTGAGAAGCTTTTCATGGCAATTTTATTTACTCTCAGAGTTTTTGCCAGAAATCTGCTGAGAGGAAGTCGCCGAAGAAATATTTTCATATTTTTTTTTTTTTTGTTGTCTGACCTGGGGTTCGAACTCGGGCCTTCAGTCTAATAGGCCAACACACTACCTACTAGACTACGGTTTGACACTTGCTGCACATAAAACGGAGGCCGTCTTGATAAGCAGCCGGAAGATAGTCGAGAAGATGGAAGTGACCGTTGGAGGCACAAGGATCGAATCGAAGAGGGCGGTAAAATATCGACGACAGGTTGAACTTCAAGAAGCACGTGAAATACATCGGCGAAATGGCATCTGTAACACAAGGAACACTGGCGAGGATGATGCCAAATATTGGAGGACCAGGTCCATTCAAAAGAAGGATAATTTCGGCGGTAGTAACATCGATAATGCTGTATGCTTGCCCAATATGGTCGGAGGCACTCTCCGTGGGGACGACAAGGAGGATACTGTCCTCGGTGTATCGTCTAAGCGCGATTAGATGGATAAGTGGCTTCAGGACAGTGTCTGATGAAGCGGTATTGGTATTGGCAAAGACAATACCAATAGACATATTGGCGGATGAGATGAGGCGGATATACTTTCGCCGTCTCGAATGTCCAGGACGGACAGCGGCTATAAGAGCGAAGGAAAGAAGGACTTCCATGCACAAATGGCAGTCACGATGGGAGAACAGTTTAAAGGGCAGATGGACATTTCACCTTATCCCTGATATAACCCCTTGGATGGAGAACAAACATTGCGAGCTGAATTACTATGTGACCCAGTTCCTAACTGGTCATGGATGTTTTAGGAAGTACCTGCACAGATTTGGACATGATACTTCCCCTATATGCCCAAACTGTGTAGATGAGGAGGAAGATGCGGAGCATATTCTAACATGCTGCCCCAGATTTAGATGGCCCGGAGAAACGAGTTTAGGACCAAACCGGCTCATGGAGAAGCTATGAATTCTAGGATTCTATGGAGTCAATACAGCCAGAAAATGGCCGAAGTAATGATGGAACTCCGAAGGTTGGTGGAACGAAGACGAAGTTCGATATAACGTGATAAAGCTTTAAAGCTTCCGCGTGGGGAGAGTGTTTGAAGTGTGTAGGGGCTGGGTTTAGTACGTAGGCACCAGTGATGGTGAATCGTGCATGCTTTTGTTGGAACAAAAGTATCTTTCGAAGATTACCACCTCCGGCCGAAGGCAAAAAAAATTCATATATGTATGTGTACAATGTATTATTAAATGTATTATGTAGTACAATATGTAAAAAGGCAAATTGTGTATAAGACCCTAAAAGGTAAGATTAAAATCCCAGTTTCGTCAAGTTTTTCATCATCATAGAATATAAAGCATTAGCAACAACTGGAAAATAGAATGTCAAAAAATAAATTTAGGCGGCATTTACGGACGCTTTAAATATGTATAAAAAAATTAAAAAAGTTTGGCTACTTGACAAAACGCATTAATAAAATTTGTGCACCATTTGCTGGCAAAAAGAGCTGTCAGTGATAATACGTAAAGCAATAGAAGAAAAATAAATAACAGCCGCCAAGATCATGACTAACAATTTTCACTAGACAAAACAAAACCATTTCAATTTGCATGCACTAAATGCAAACATTATTCTAATTCTATTAATTTTATATATTCTGGACATATATACATACATACATATGTACATATGTATATGTATATGTCCACTTAATTGTGCTTAAATTCAATTTTGGAAATATCACCGCAATCGTGCCCGTATTGTAATTTTAAGGTACATGCATGGAAATATTTTCACGTCCGTGTACATTTTTTCTATGTGGACAGTATTTCTAAATATATTTTCGATAATTTTATACTTAGATAGTTAGTTATGAAACAAGGAATAAGAAATAATAAATCTTAAGAAGAATGAAATATGTACATACACATAGTTTCTACTCCAATTTCTAAATAAAAATTTATTCTTTGTTTCGCCCATACACATGTACATACATATGTACATATGTATGCACAATAGAACAACGGTAATTGAAATTACATATTAAAAAATTTAAGTGTCCCTATTATTTTTCCAGGCCTTTATTTTACATTTTTTTTAAGAATTTGGCAGAGCTAGTCAAATATTTTTATTTTATTAGTTAAACTATTTGAATACCTTTAATTTAATGTATATATTTTGTAATATTTATGGAAAAATAATTAAAAATATAAGAATATATTGAAAAATTTAAGTGTTCCTATTATTTTTCCAGGCCTTTATTTTATTTTTTTTTTTTAAGAATCTGGCAGAGCTAGTCAAATATTTTTATTTTATTAGTTAAACTATTTGAATACCTTTAATTTAATGTATATATTTTGTAATATTTATGGAAAAATAATTAAAAATATAAGAATATATTGAAAAATTTAAGTGTTCCTATTATTTTTCCAGGCCTTTATTTTACATTTTTTTTAAGAATTTGACAGAGCTAGTGAAATATTTTTATTTTATTAGTTAAACTATTTGAATACCTTTAATTTAGTGTATATATTTTGTAATATTTATGGAAATATAATTAAAAATATAAGAATATATTGAAAAATTTAAGTGCCCCTATTATTTTTCCAGGCCTTTATTTTACATTTTTTTAAGAATTTGGCAGAGCTAGTCAAATATTTTTATTTTATTACTTAAACTATTTTAATACCTTTAATTTACTGTATATATTTTGTAATATTTATGGAAATATAATTAAAAATATAAGAATATATTGAAAAATTTAAGTGTCCCTATTATTTTTCCAGGCCTTTATTTTATTTTTTTTTTAAGAATCTGGCAGAGCTAGTCAAATATTTTTATTTTATTAGTTAAACTATTTGAATACCTTTAATTTAATGTATATATTTTGTAATATTTATGGAAAAATAATTAAAAATATAAGAATATATTGAAAAATTTAAGTGTCCCTATTATTTTTCCAGGCCTTTATTTTACATTTTTTTTAAGAATTTGGCAGAGCTAGTCAAATATTTTTATTTTATTAGTTAAACTATTTGAATACCTTTAATTTAGTGTATATATTTTGTAATATTTATGGAAATATAATTAAAAATATAAGAATATATTGAAAAATTTAAGTGCCCCTATTATTTTTCCAGGCCTTTATTTTACATTTTTTTAAGAATTTGGCAGAGCTAGTCAAATATTTTTATTTTATTACTTAAACTATTTTAATACCTTTAATTTACTGTATATATTTTGTAATATTTATGGAAATATAATTAAAAATATAAGAATATATTGAAAAATTTAAGTGTCCCTATTATTTTTCCAGGCCTTTATTTTACATTTTTTTTAAGAATTTGGCAGAGCTAGTGAAATATTTTTATTTTATTAGTTAAACTATTTGAATACCTTTAAGTTAGTGTATATATTTTGTAATATTTATGGAAAAATAATTAAAAATATAAGAATATATTGAAAAATTTAAGTGTCCCTATTATTTTTCCAGGCCTTTATTTTACTTTTTTTTAAGAATTCGGCAGAGCTAGTCAAATATATTTATTTTATTACTTGAACTATTTGAATACCTTTAATTTAGTGTATATATTTTGTAATATTTATGGAAAAATAATTAAAAATATAAGAATATATTGAAAAATTTAATTGTCCCTATTATTTTTCCAGGCCTTTATTTTACATTTTTTTTTTTTTAAGAATTTGGCAGAGCTAGTGAAATATTTTTATTTTATTAGTTAAACCATTTGATTACCTTTAATTTAGTGTATATATTTTGTAATATTTATGGAAAAATAATTAAAAATATAAGAATATATTGAAAAATTTAAGTGTCCCTATTATTTTTCCAGGCCTTTATTTTTAATTTTTTTTAAGAATTTGACAGAGCTAGTGAAATATTTTTATTTTATTAGTAAAACTATTTGAATACCTTTAATTTAGTATATATATTTTGTAATATTTATAGAAAAATAATTAAAAATATAAGAATATATTGAAAAATTTAAGTGTCCCTATTATTTTTCCAGGCCTTTATTTTTAATTTTTTTTTAAGAATTTGACAGAGCTAGTGAAATATTTTTATTTTATTAGTTAAACTATTTGAATACCTTTAATTTAGTGTATATATTTTGTAATATTTATAGAAAAATAATTAAAAATATAAGAATATATTGAAAAATTTAAGTGTTCCTATTATTTTTCCAGGCCTTTATTTTACATTTTTTTTTTAAGAATTTGGCAGAGCTAGTGAAATATTTTTATTTTATTAGTTAAACTATTTGAATACCTTTAATTAAGTATATATATTTTGTAATATTTATGGAAATATAATTAAAAATATAAGAATATATTGAAAAATTTAAGTGTCCCTATTATTTTTCCAGGCCTTTATTTTTCATTTTTTTTAAGAATTTGGCAGAGCTAGTCAAATATTTTTATTTTATTAGTTAAACTATTTGAATACCTTTAATTTAGTGTATATATTTTGTAATATTTATAGAAAAATAATTAAAAATATAAGAATATATTGAAAAATTTAAGTGTCCCTATTATTTTTCCAGGCCTTTATTTTTCATTTTTTTTAAGAATTTGGCAGAGCTAGTCAAATATTTTTATTTTATTACTTGAACTATTTGAATACCTTTAATTTAGTATATATATTTTGTAATATTTATAGAAATATAATTAAAAATATAAAAATATATTGAAAAATTTAAGTGTCCCTATTATTTTTCCAGGCCTTTATTTTATTTTTTTTTAAGAATCTGGCAGAGCTTGTCAAATATTTTTATTTTATTAGTTAAACTATTTGAATACCTTTAATTTAATGTATGTATTTACCTTAAGGTTATTGCAATTACACGGTGAGACAATGAAAATACACCCGAGTAACTACATAGTCTACGTTGTTCAGTTAGTTGAGTAGAACTCAAAAATAGCTTTTTTATATTTCTCGAACCCTGCAAACTTATTTTATTTGAAAAAAAAAACTGTTTTTTTTACTTTACGTACAAATTTCAGGATTACTCAAACATTTCCGACCCGATATCTAAAATTTAAATCTTGTTAGAAAGGGGAGAAATGGACCCTTAAATTTCACGTTTGCACGACTATCAGAAGTCGGCTATTGTTTGTGTTTTAGCAAATATTATTATTTAACTTTGCGCAAACATTGGTCAACTTCTGGTGGTCGCTCAAACGTGAAATTGACACATTTTGTAATAAACAACCAAGATTCATCAAAAATTCTGAAAATTTTTGAACTAAAATTTCATTTGATGAGATGACATATACAAAATATCATTCGGCTGTTAGACTATTTAAATAATAACTATGGTAATTTTTATCCAATTTTATCAAATGATGACTCAATCTTTTCACAAGAGAACAGACTTTAAGAATATTATGACTTATCCTATATTTTTTTATTAAAGTTTGCTACTATGAATGGACAAACTTGAAAAAATATGAAAAAAATTTGAATTTTTCAAGTTTACCTTATTAAATCTCATAGCATATTAAGTCGAATAATAGATATGTGTATACCGTTTTAAAGGTCCATCTCTCCCCTTTCTAACAAGATTTAAATTTAAGAAATCGGCTCGGAAATGTTTGAGTAATCCAGAAATTTGTGCGTAAGGTTAAAAAAAAAAAACAGTTTTTGTCAAATAAAAAAAGTTTGGAGGGTTCGAGAAATATAAAAAAAATATTTTTGAGATCTACTCAGCAAAACTCACAACCTACACTATGTCATTAGCCGGGTGTATTTAATTTTTTTTATTTTGTCGCATTGTGTTATTATTCATCATTCATTCATTAATTCATTCATTCTTGCATAATAATTAATTCAAATGATTGACAATCATTTAAACAGTTAAAAAACATGCTGAAACATAGCAATTTTGTTTTTAATTCCAACGTTATTTAATTCAGCTAATACGTACCTATCACGTTCAATTTTTCTTTTGGAATTGTTTCTAACTTTTCTAGTCTGCCCATTCTCTATTCGTTTGTACCATAACTTTAACTTTTCCAACTACTATTAATTGAGTGCGGTAAGTCAATTTCTAGCAACGTTAATAAAAGACACATCGATAACAACAACAACAACAACAAGTATTGTAACAAATCAAATGGCAATAGAGAAGGACAACACTACAGCGGCAAGAATATAAATGCAATGATTCACTCAGAGTGAGTTTATAAAATGAGCACATAAAAGTGGAGACCCAAGTAAAAATGTCGGGAAACCCCCAATACGTGTGTATGTGTAAATAGGAATACAAATGCCCAAGCAGTTTTTCATACCATCCATACGTACATATGTATGCATGTATGTATGTATGTGTAAATGTAATATGCATGTTGTTTGTTGTTTGTTATTAAAAAGTAAAATAAACGAAATGCATGCAAAATGCCGGTGTGTTAAGTCGTACAGAGAGAGAGAGAGAGAGTAAGTTTGAGTGAAAGAGAGACTGTTTGTGAGTGTAACTCAATAATGGAGATCAACATTTTTTATAATTCGAATTTCGAATATTCAATAGAGAAAAGCAAACAATCAGCTGGTAGCACAATAACAATAACAATACAATACAAAAACTTGACGCCGCCGCTTGCTTCTCAATGAGGCATATGATGGTGATAATGTTGTTGATTATTATAATAAAAATGATGATCATTAAATTCCAATATACAATTGGGGTTTAAATATTTCAGTCGTGTGCCGTTTCATCAGATACGCGAGAACCGCGAACGGACAAACAACGTTGGTTGTTGTGATTCTTATATTCAATTTAAAGTGTCGTTTTACTTCTACACAATACGTTAACAAAGAAAGAATTAAAAAACAGTTTTACTTGCCACAAAGGACTTTATTTAAGCACTTATTACAGTTGAAGTAATTCATTTTTTTTTGATATTAACTTTAACAAAAGAACGGTGTTTGTGTGTGTGTGTGCGAGTGTGTGTTTTCCACTTGTTGTATAGATGTGGCGACAATATAGAAAAGATATTGTAAATACATATTAAAAAAAAAAAAGAAAGAAAAAGAAAAAATTATACATATGTATTTAAAAACAAAAAAAAACAATACAAAAATAATAATACAATACAATACAAGAATAACAATAGCGTGTACATCACCTGTTAATAAATGATTTTGTTTAAATATTGTATATACAAACGTGTACATACATACATACCATATGCAAATACATACATATATATTAATGGGTCACTAAACCCAATCAATTGTTGTGTCTGCTCTGCATAATTTTGCTTGAAAGAAAAAGGATAACTGTCACAGTTACTACATATCTCCACTAAATAAGCCAACTACACGTACATATGTTTACATGCAAACATACATATATATGTACACACATACATATATATTTTTAAATACATACATACATATATACTTAATATTTTTGCATTTGCTTCAAAACTCTAAAACTATAACTAGTATGTACGTATGCAAAATGTGGGTATTGGTGGGCGTTTAAGAAATGCAAATGGCATCTTACTGATTTATGGAATAATTCAAACAAGAGTAAAGAAAAAATAAAAAATATAAAATAAAATAAATTCCGAACAAATTAATCTGTTTGAGACGAAAAGTTTTCGTTCGAAACGTTCAAAAACGTCTGTAGCAGACAAATAGTGAGACATCGTCGATAAATTTTAAAATTCCATATCGTGACACTCTAATAAATCAAATGCTTATACTTGTGCCTGTGTAAGTGTGTGACTAAGTGCAAGAAAAGAAGCTAAAATAAACATTAAATTTGTTGCATGCAAATCAGTACTCATACTACGAGTAATCTAAACAAATATACACACATATACAAGAGTATGTACGGATTTACGTATGCATATGCACATACGTATGACATATGCAAACGGCTTGCAGACTTTTAGCCATGTTAAGTGTTAAACTAGCAACAGATACAAAACATTCCAGCGGCAATTAACAAAGATTTCAAGTGTAACATTTAAAATTGCAAATAATTTTAATTGGGTCGCAGTAAAAAAAAAAAATAACACCAATTACCTGCCTATTGTCAATACCAATTACACCATCATATTCCATTCATCCTATTTTCTGCCTTTAAATTATATATTCAATGCTATAATAGCTTAACTTCATAATTATAAACAAACAACGGATCAAATCGAATCTAAAGCGAATTATCCAGTCAATACAGGCAGTAAACATTGTAATAAATGAATATGAATGAATGAATGAATAAAGAAATGAATACTTTTGCCGTTTTTCAGTGTTTGTCAACGGAAGTCGGGATGTGTTAGTGCGCTAAATTGTAAATATACTAATTCAAATGTAATTAATGTTAATATTACGTACATAAATTAATTTGTAATTGCGATTGATTCTAAATTGATCGTTTTATACAACAGCAACAGCAGCAGCAGCGGTAACAGCAGCAGCACGTATATATTAATACAAACTGCGACGCTTTTCTAAATTACATGTGTGATAATTTCTTTAATCTTCAGTCAAAATCATACATTTTGGATATGATAAAAAGTGAATAATATAATTAATTATACGGCAGACGATTTCATTATCTTTTCCAGTAAAAAAAAAATACAAAAAATAAAACCAATTCAACCATCCATTGAATAAAGTTTGTTGATAAGAGTTGTCTTCCTAAGAAATTTATTCGCATACGGGTAATCTAGTAATTCAGATTTTCAAAAGAAAAACCTTTCGCAAATAAACATACATTCATACATTCATACATACATACATACATATATGTATTTATTACTATTTAAGTGAGAATGAAAAATAAAATTCAAATAGAATGTGTAAAAAGTGTAGAATTTATAAAAAAATCAATTAGAACAATAACGCTAAATTCTTATAATAAATAATTAAGAAATTAAACAAAACAAAAAAACAAAAAACAAAAAAAAAAGAGAAATTAAAATATTGCACCAGAGAACTGATATTGAAATATTATTATTATTATTATTAGTTTGAATACCAATAATGGATAAACATAAAATAAATAAAAAGAAAGAAAAAATGTTCAACTTTCGCACGACAATACTTATGACAATGTTTGTTGTTTTGTCAATGTTACACACTCATACGACTGAGGGTAAAGTTCAAATGATTCATAGACATCATACACGTAACAACAACAATAACGACTATAACAATCATAATGATAATGCTGATGATGTTATTAAACAAAACCAACAACAACATCATCATAATAATCATCATCATCATCATCACCATCAACATCCACATTTACATACACATTCACATCATAGCCACCATGAATCTCAGCAGCGGAAATATGCGGCCACACCTATTTTAGAATTTACAACCAGTTCCTCTTCGGCAATACAAAGTGATAATGAGTTTTTAATTAAGCAACAACAAAAACATGAAAACGAACTACAACAACATCAACAACCAGAGGAAATATCATTTATTAAGAAGGGCAACAAGGACGAAATTTATTATAAAACAATAAAACGAAATAAAACCGTATTGTCAACGTCAACATCATCAACAACATCACAACCATCCTTCTCCATTCATTTGATGAAGCAAGATGATGATAATAAAACAAAATCGGAAACTACAATTTCAAATTCTATTATGGAGCAGCATAAACGCCACAGGCATTATAACAGATCGATTCCAATGGCTCTATTAAAGCATCATGATACTGGTGCTGACAAAAGTCACAGTGATAGCGGCCGCAACAGCGATAGTGTCGACACTACAATAATTATGGATCCTTCAGAAAATTCGAAATGGAACATGGCAACTGATCAAAAAATCACAAAAGAAAATGTACAACAGCAACATTCAAATCAACAACAACAACAACAACGAATACAAACTGAAAAATATAAACCAGATTATGACAGGGAGCAACATTCTAAACACATTTATGAAGACTATTATGGCGACGATGGCGATGGCGATGGCGATGCCAGCGAAAATATTCGTTACGATGAGGAGGATGATACCGACGAAGATGATTATATTGGAGATGATAACGATAACATCTTATACGACGATGAAAAAAGCTTAAGTGATCGTTCTTATGCAAGGATAACTCGTTCCCAAATTGATGTAAGTGCCAATATAGTATGTAACATGTTACATACTTAATCATTATATTCATAAACTATCAACAATCTGGACAAAATTGTTCCTTAAATTACGAATACACGTACATACTGTTTTACTTTAACATGTTTCTCCTTAATTTTTTTTTTTCCTACATTTTAACATTTTTCATCGTAATTATTTTGTGTATACGTACGATACGATCGAATTCACCTATTCAGTACAGTTCAGACGTTTACGCCAAGCGCAGTTAAAGCTTAAAATTCTAAAGTTATTGCAGTTGTAATGAAACGTTTTTCGATTATTTTCTATAAGACAAAATTATAATTACAAATAATTTCAATTAAAATTATCAATTACAACATAATATTAATTGTTGGGAGAAGCGCCCAAGCCCTTGATTCACTTTCGTAGATTATAAACGCAAAGCACAATATTTTCAATAAAATTCAATTATTTATTAATCGTACTTCAACGTTAAAATTCCTGAAATATATTTATTATTAAAGTGACTTATTTCATTATATTTAAAATATACAAACTTTTTCGTGTTGAATAAAGGGCAAAAACTTCCTTAAGTCCTAAGACACGATATATATCTATAAATCCAAAGAAAAACTGGCGCGTATTGTAAGCGCGTGGAAATATGTATATAATAACTTATTCTAGAACAATATAGATGGGACTTAATAGATAACTTATTGTAATACATTAATCGATAAATAAGTGATGCAAATTAGCGATTTGACTGTGGCGTTAACATTAATAATACTCGATACTAATAATCATAATTACAATTATTTACAATTGAAATTGAATAAATTTAATTGAAATACGAATTTTGATTCTACGGAATACGAAAGTCTTGACTACACTCATTTACGCGAGAAAGAAAAAAAAGATGAAAAAAAATTATGTGAATGATGTTTTTACAACTCAAAAATTATGAGTCTTAAAAAAGAAAGAAAGAAAAAAAAAACAAACAATTAAAGAAAATAGAAAATCTGAGAATAGCAGTGATGTGATTCTGTACTAAATCTTCAATTATTACATTCAGGTGTTAGAAATGTAGTACATTTATGAACATTGTCTTGACAGATGTTTCCACTCTCTGATTTCGAGTAAGGATGACTGGAATCCTAATACGGTCGTCTCCCCGGAAGTCCTGGATATATATACCGACGGCTCTAAATTCGATAATGGGTTTGGAAGCGGTGTCTACTCTGGGAAACTGGACCTGAATATTTCTCTACGTCTGCCGGACTACTGCAGCGTGTTTCAGGCGGAGGTGATGGCAATTTACCGGGCCGCTCAATGGATCCTCGTCAACAATGCTCCTTTCACTCCCGTCTCGGTTTTTTCTCATAGTCAGGCCGCGATAAGATCTCTATCGGGTTTCGTGAATAACTCTAGGATCGTTAGGGAATGTCACCGCTGTCTCGACCTTCTCTCGGGGCGCTTCAACAGTGTCTCTCTGGTTTGGGTCCCTGGGCACAGTGAAATTCCGCGAAACTGTAGGGCCGACGAGCTCGCCAGAGCTGGTGCGCTCCTTCCGGAATCCTCTTCTGTTGAATTGGGTATGCCACTTGCCTCGGTCAAGCTGACCATTGTGCGGAAGTTCTTTTGGGACGCCAACCTATCCTGGGTCAATGAGGAGTCCTGCTCCACCGCTAGACTCACCTGGCCCAAGATGGATAGAAGGCGAACCAACCATTTACTTGGTCTCGGTCGTGATGTCATCTCGACTACAGTGGCCGTGCTTATAGGTCATTGCGTCATGGGTGGACACGCGGAAAGAATGAGGCTCCCTTTCAACGACTTCTGCCGTGGATGCAGGTCCGTTGAGGAAGAGGAGACTGTTGTTCACTTTCTTTGCCAGTGCCCGTCTCTTGCTAGGTGTAGATATAGATTATTTGGCTCCCCATTCCTTGTCAGCTTAATGGAGCTATCATCTATTGACAACAAGGATATAGCTTCGTTCATCAAACTTTCTGCTTTTGTTGTGCAGCCCTTGCGCTGACCAACTTTTTCCTTTTCCTTGATTTTGGTGGAACTTGATTAGTACAGGGACTGCGTTCACCCGTGGCATTACAACGGGCCGCTGATCGTGCTTAAGTAAGCTTTGTGATATCAAAGCTACCACTCCGACCTAAACCTAAACCTAAGTGTACATTTATGGAAAAACTTAACATTTCTTAAATACTTTCATGGTCTTATGAACATGTACATATGTATGTTAGACTATCAACTTCTACTTAAAAATATACATACATATATAGTTTTTTTTTAACTTTCTTTTATTTCAAATCTATTGTGATAAGTAATTAAGTAGTATATGTTTTGGAAAAAATTACAACCTTAACGATAACATTTTATATTATGTATTTATATATCGACGCCTCCAATCTATAACGTTCTAAGTATATTTTAATGTTCTTGCATTTCTACGTTCTCTAACTTAAATACTGTCAAAATTTGGTTAAGATGCGCCGATCCGTTCCGAAGTTATAGGGAAAAATCTACTTAGAATACACATATAGTCGTATGTAGCGTGAAAACTTTGAGAGCTCATAACTCAAAACATATTATAGAACGGAGGCGTCGATATGTACGTGTGTATTTTGGTAAATGAAAATTTTGATTTTATTATTGTTTTTTTAGGAAATTTCTTTTTCAAGAATCATAATTTTCAATAATGAAGCCTTTATTCCATTGCATTTTGTTATAATGCAGTGACGCTTTTTGTTAGTTTCGTTTTATTCTGTTTTGTTTCTTTATTTTGTTTTTAATCGATTATAAATATTGCATTTATCATTTCATTAGCCAATTTTATTCTTACCAATTTTCCAATTTTTTTTCTTAAATTATCTATTAAAAGTTTTTAGAATATTGTAAAAAATTAAAATGGAAAAAAGACTCACACACACATACTCTCACCCATAAACCTGTACACACAGAAATAAAATATTAATAAATTATGATCACAACTGCATTGTGAAAGTGGCACTTATTTAATTCATTATTTCCCCTTCAATTCTTTGTTATTTTTCATTGTCTTGCAATTTATCGCTTTCTTTTGTTACAAAAATATTGAAAATGACATGGGTCTCCGTCATTGTTGAAACCAGATTTTCGTAAAGATTATGTACAACATGTACCATCCATCCATCCATCGAACATATACTTGCACGGCTATTACAACTGAAAGTCACATAATGAACTTCCAGCGATTATTATTATTATTAGGCCACTCTTTTTTTGCCTCATGTGAATGCGAATGAACGCGTATGGAAAAAAAATGTTTACATGCACTCTGAGTGATGTAAATGGAGCGAGTTAAAGGTACATAAAATCAAAATTCCTTTGCTTATCGACATCTTCTAAATTAAATTCATTTGTCCGGTTTTTATTTTCATTTGGCAAGTGCAAAAATAAAAGGTACGTACATACGTACCCATTAAAATATATGTATATAGGCATGAAACGAGAATAGGAATGATGAAAACCAGATGGAAACAGAATTATTCAAAATGTTTAAACGCTTCACACTCGTTGCGCTGTTCAAGTTTATTTAGCCATTGGTATGGTTTGTGAGATGGTTTCACTTTTTATTCAGTTGCTGTTGCGAACGCACCGTAACGCGTACGTAAATGGGACGGCTGTTGGTCGACAAAGAGACCGACTGACCAATCAATCGACCACACAGACGTTTTGGAGCAGCAAATACTGGTTAATCGTCTGTAAGAATTATTGAAAAATTGCAAGTGATACACGTATGTATGATCAACGGTTCCAGCTGGAACTGGTTTAATAACTCTTTCATCGATACAAAAAAAAAAAAAAAAAAAAAAAACTATTGAAATTACTTTACATATTCACACCATACGTAGCCGTCGTACTCTA
Source organism: Sarcophaga caerulescens (assembly GCA_927399465.1). Taxonomy (NCBI): domain Eukaryota; kingdom Metazoa; phylum Arthropoda; class Insecta; order Diptera; family Sarcophagidae; genus Sarcophaga; species Sarcophaga caerulescens. Next base: position 689,403 of record OV656866.1, read on the forward strand.
CCCTAGAGATGAGCGATATTTTCAAAACTGTGATTTAATCACGGTGATTGATAATTCACTGGTAACTACAGTGATTGAAATTGCCAAATAACAGTTACTAATAATGTCGTTCTTTCAAAATTGTTACATACTCAAATTTATTTCATTTTATTTTGAGCGAGGCAGAATTACTATTAGATGATGCTGATTATTTACTTTTGTCTTTTATACTTTGAACTTTCTGTGAAACTTAATTGTCAAACTTCGTATAAAAAAAATTACATTAAAAATAATAACATTGATGACACCACTTTGATTTTGTTTAGTAGTCTTTTCGTAGTATGTATCTAGTTGGCTCTTTCTTACGACTTAATAAAATACGTTATTGTCATTATTGTATTATTGGAATACTGTGATCACAATCACTGTTTTAAAGAACAGTGATTAACAAATCACGTTCACCGAGAACAACGTTCTTCAAAAATCACTGTAGAGATGAGCGATCTCTACTCTACCCATCACAACTCCTTCGAAAAAGAAAAACTTTTTTTATTTAAAAAATGGAAACGTTACTTTAAAGCTGATACTTAGCTATACAACAGTATGCAGATTATTTGCAGTAAATCAGTAACATTTGCCTAAAACAAATGACCTGGTGTCTATGTAAATGGTCTGAATCATTTGTAAAATTTTAATTGTTTTCCTGCTGCTTTTAAATTCACTAAATTCACTAAGAGATTTGTGTTAACTATTCTGTTGGTTGTTGCTGCCGCATGTCAGCCCCCATTTTCTGGCCCTATACATACATACATACATATGTATGTACATACAATAAACAATTGTTAATTTATTTACACATACACAATCGTAAATATTTCTTTTTTGCAATTAATAGAAAAATACACAAGATCCAATTGAAAGACAGAGAAATGGAAAAATTAAATTTAAAAAAAAAAAAATATTAAATGTTTTATGGGGGTTTATTTCATCACTTTTGTTTAAACTATTGTGTTTATTTATTTTTGTTTGTTTTTGTTTTTTGTTAGGTTTTTTCGTTTTTGGCAAATTCCCAAACAAGTTCGCACACACTTTTCCGTATCAAATTTATTATTTCATGAATTTGAATTAAACAGATCCAACAGACCGAGGAAGGATGTATGAAGTTCAGAGTACCTTTTTTCTGTTGAGTTTTGAGCTGAGCTGCTACTGTTTTCCCCTCATATTGATCGATTATATCCGAAACATTGCCTTTAAATTCATTTAAAATTTATCACTGTTTTGATAATTTGCACTTCATAGCCAAAACAAAAAAATTTTGTTATGATTTACAAATTATCACAAATTTTGTGTCTTCAACTTACGTTATTGTCTCAACATATCACAATAAAAACCTCCAAAAAGTTGTGTTGTATGTTTGTAAATCCGTTATCTAAATAAAATCTAGGTCTAGTTTCACACAATGTTTGACAATGGAATGGAGGAGTTATTTAAAAACAATATGCAGTTATAAAAATCGATTAAAGTATTTATATATACCGGGTTATCCATTTCGTGGTTTCAAAATTAAACGTAAATAAAACACATACATACATAATTGGTCATTACAACCCTTCAGTCAGGATTATTGACCTAGTTTCTCACACCACTTATGTTGTGTGTGTTAATTTTTATACATGAGTGGCGGGACCTACAGTTTAAAGTCGACTCCGAACGACAGATTTTTGTGAAGCGTTTCATGGCAATTTTATTTGCTCTCAGAGTTTTTGCCAGAAATCTGCTGAGAGGAAATCGCCGAAGAAATACTTTTTGTATTTTGTTTTGATGTCTGGCCTGGGGCTCAAACCCTGGCTTTTACGTCTAATAAGCCAACACACTACCTACTAGACTACGGCGACTGCAAACATAAAACACATATAAAATATTTTTTTCATGATATTTTTCTTTTTTATTGTAAAGTTTGAACGTTGACATTATGTGTGAAACACTACATCATTTAAATGACCTCCACGCGAAGTGTTGCAAGCATTGCAGCATTCTTTTGAGGTAATTTTCGACCACTTTTTGACACATATTGGACAGTATCTCAGCCATAACTTGAAGAATGTTGATTTTTAAGTGCTCAAGAGTTGAAGGTTTATCTGCATAAACACGGTCTTTCGCATAGCCCCACAAAAAAAGTCTAATGTTGTCAAATTGCATGATCTTGGTGGCCAGTTGATATCGCCACGACGAGAAATTACGCGGATAGGAAATGTCTCTTGTCTCGAGTTGTGTGGCATGTGGCACCGTCTTGTTGAAACCACATATTCTCCAAGTCGTATTCTTGAATAGCAGGCAAAAAAAAGTCGGTTATCATATGACCATAACGCTCCGAATTGACGGTGACAGTCGTTCCATCGTCGTTTTCGAATAAGTAAGGTCCAATCACACCTTCGGACCAAAGAGCGCACCAAACAGTGACTTTTTCTGGATGTAATGGCCTCTCTTCAATTACTTGAGGATTCTCAGAACCCCAAATACGACAATTTTGTTTATTAACATACCCACCAAGTGTGAAATGTGCTTCATCGCTGCTTCATGGCTGTGGCAGAATCACCATTTTTGTAGTAGGTTTTGATAATTTTTATGCGTTGTTGTGTGATAGTTAAGCGATCCATTTTCGTCAATGTCAAAGTTTCAACTGAAAAGAAAAGAATTGGTTTCACAACTTAGTTGGACAGATGTCGAATTCCAGTCCCATACTTTTGAAACCACGAAATGGATAGCCCTTTATATATATACATATATACATGTACATATGTATGTATGTATATATGTATGTATGTATTTGATAATTTATTGTTCTTGACGTTTTCTTGTTCATGCGTTTATATTTGAAACTATACTCGCAATTTCATATTTATTTATAAAATATTTATTCATAAAATATTGAAATTTCCCATCTTTCCCAACGCGCACAATCTGTTTTTTTGAGGGGCAAATGGTCTGATTCTCTACCTTTGGACAAAGGTGTGCCTCAAGGCTCTATCCTTGGACCACTTTTTTTCTCCTTGTATGTCAATGATTTACCTGGATATCTTTTGAATTGCAAAATCCACTTGTATGCAGATGACGTGAAACTTTGCTTAAATAGCCCGGTGGACGATATTTTACGTGCCGTTGATTGTTTGAATGGGGAACTTGCACGGATCTTCTTATGGGCAACTGCTAATGATCTCTGTTTGAACCCCGGGAAATCTAAGTGTATTTTATTGCATAGAAGAAGAAGTGTTGTACCCACAATTTCTAGGGATGTTATGATGAATGGTGAGAAGATTGAGATGGTTCATGCGATGAGGAATATAGGAATAATTTTTAACTCCAATTTGACATGGGATAATCACATAAATTCACTGGTAGGGCAGACGTATATTAAGTTACGCACTCTCTGGTCCACGCAACTTTATATACCTTTGAGGATTAGAATTTTAATTGCGAAAACTTATTTGATTCCATGCTTACTGTATGGATGCGAGCTGTTTGGCAATTGCGATTCTAGCAGCAAACGTAAGCTGAACGTTCTATTTAATAATATTGATAGATATGTATGTCTATAATTTGAGAAGATATTATCATATCTCTGTGGCAGCTAAGAGTCTTTACGGGGTGACCTTTGATAATCTTCTGAATATTCGTGTACTTTTATTTTTGCATCGAATTGTGAACAAGCGGATACCGAGTTATTTATGTGACAGGTTACGTTTTGTCCAGTCACCCCGTAGTAGGAATATTATAGTTCCTCGGCATCGATACCTATTTTCCGAATGGCAGTTTTATTTACATGCTATTCGTCTCTAGAACATTCTTCCACAACATCAGCAATGCAACACCAACGCTAATAGCTTCAGGAAATTTTTGTTTCAATATTTTCGTTGATTATTTTTTTTTTCTCTCTTTGTATATATTTGCAAATTTATTATTTCTTTTTTTTTCCCCTTTTTCAATTTTGTTTTTATTCCCCTTATTGCTACTTGTAATTATTCAGTTATTCATTTACTATAGTAAGTTAATTATTATTTACATATTACGTTCCTGTACTTTAAATATAAGATCTTCATCTTGTTGTACATGATTTGGGCAATGATTTCATTAATAAAATAAATAAAAAATATTGAAATTTATACATCGTTAATTATAATATATGTAGGTATGTACATACAAAAATGTACCATACATTTGTACATTGCATTAAAATATAATTCGTGTGCTATAAAGAGTATATTTCTTAGTCTGGTATGTTTATTCCTAGAGATGAATGAATGAATATATGTATGTATGTATATGAACTATTAAACAGTATGTCTGTGGTATCTTTTTCATTTGACTTCTTCGTGTAAACAAACTTTAACATTTGTGTTGTTAATGCTAACTCGCACATGCTTAAATATTTCGCATTTTTGTTAAATAATATCTCGTCTATAAACAATTAGTAATTAAATGGCATGCAGGCAGGCGCCTTATACAAAATTGCCATAAAAATTTCATTCTACCAATGTTTGTATTGAAGATAGAGAATTTTGTACGAGGAACGTGCAATAATTTACGTTACAATTATAGGGATTAAGGATTAAAGCAAAGACTATAAATATATATATGTATATGTATATGTATATATATATATATATATATATAATATATATGGGCAATTTCGTGTCAAGTGACCCAATTTTTAAAATCGATGTCTTCCGATTTGTATGAAATTTGCACCAAGGTAGTACTATTGGATAGCAGGCCAGACACAAATTTTCAGCTCTATCAGTCAAGAACTGCCGGAGTTAGAGGGGGTCAAAGTTGGACATTTTGGTCATACAGGGTTTATTTAAAATGTGTGTAACTTTTCACCTATTGGTTCTAGCAAAAATTTTCCAAAGGATATTAGATAGCTATTTCTTCAATCTTTCCAAATTTAATTTTTTAATTTTTAAACAATTTTTTTATTATTTTTTTTTTAATTAATCTTTTTTTCAATTTGGGCCTTTTTTTTTTTTTTTTGCTTAAAAGAAAGCTTATAAAATTTCCTTTAAGGCCTTCATAATCGCTTAATGGGATGCGAGTGGGATATCTATCAAAAAAATTATTTTTTAACTCAAGAATAAGATTTTTCAATATTTGGCACATGTACCATTTTCATTTTCCCCCATTTTTTTCGAACTGGAGTTTTTTTTATTTTTCCTCAAAAGAAAACTTAGACCATTTCCTTTAAGATCTTTGTGGGCACTTAGTAGCAAGAGGCATATCTATAAAAAAAAATATTTTAACTCAAAACCAAAGTTTTTAAATTTTACCATATGCACTATATTTTTTTTAATGGATGTTTTTTTTTTTCTGAAAGAAAGCTTAGTTCTTTTCCTTTAAGAGCTTTGTGGTCACTTAATGGGAAATCACAAATTTCATCCAAATCGGAAGACATCGATTTTAAAAATTGGGTCACTTGACACGAAATATATATATATATAAATATATATAATATAATATAATAATATAATATATGTATATGTATATTTATAGTCTTTGATTAAAGTTAATAAAAAATATTTCGTATATTTGTCTATTTTATGTTTTTCTTTTTTTCTTTTTGTATTTTAAATGGACATATAAGATAAGAAATAGGTATTTCTTTAGTAGTCCTTCTGTCAGCAGGCTTCTGGCAAAAGTTCAGAGAGCAATTGATTGCCATGAAAACCAAACTCAAATCTGTCGTTTAAAGTCAACTTTAAGCTGTAGATCTCTCCACTCATGAATAATCCGGGATCCGTAACCCTGACAAAAGCTTTTTAGTGGTCAATAATGTAAATTCGTAATATTTGTGGGTAAGTTTTTTCAGTGAACTATCGGGCAGCCCTATTTTGTATTCAAACACACATCCATATGGATTTGTAGAAGCCATACACATCTACACCGAGTGCAAATGATAATTTAAAAAGAATTGAATTGAATTGAACTGTTGACAATCCATTACCAATTGTTACATAAAGAGTTTTTCTCTTTTATTACATACATATGTACATACTTATCTGACCGTTTCTGTATTCGTTGGTTTGTATTTCGGATTTACTACGAGAATAAAAATAAAAATATTTCAATATTTTTAAATATTATTTAGACGATCCCCAAGTTAAGTATTTAAGCTCTTAACTTTTGAGTATGAGGATACCATAAATTTATACAATTATGATATTGGATATGTCAGCAATTAACATCATATGCAGAAAGAAGAAAAAATGATAATAAAGAAAAATAATTTTAGCTACACAACAACACTATTAACGAATATGCAGGATCACATACATATTTGTATCCAAAAGACACTGAATATCAATAAAATTTTGGGTTGACTTCTTTATGAGATCGAATTAAATCGAGATTAAATCGTATCCAACTCTTAATAACTAAAGGGTGTTTTTTATAGAGGTATAGAACTTTAAGTTGGCATTACTTTTCAAGATGGCGACCGATTTAACAGCTGTCAAGTGATTTATTCTCAGTTTGGTTTGGCAATTGATCATGAATAGACTCACGCCTGAACAACGCTTGCAAATAGTGTAATTTTATTTCGAAAATAATGGTTCTGTGCGGAAAACGTTTCGCGCACTACGGCCGTTTTTTCGTCGACAAAATCGTCCATCAGAGCAATTAATTCGATTAACCATGGAACGTTTTCGCACCACTTTTACTCTTATTGATAAATCGCATCCCCAGAGACGCCGTACGGTGCGTACATCCAGAAAAACTGACTGTTTGGTGCGCTTTATGGGCTGGTGGAATCATTGGTCCGTACTTTTTCAAAAACGATGGTGGCCAGAACGTTACAGTCAATGGTGATCGGTATAGAGCCATGATTACTAACTTTTTCATTCCTGAATTGAATACCCATGATGTGGTTTGAACAAGACGGCGCAACATGTCACACAGCTCGTGCCACAATAGATTTATTGAAAGACACGTTTGGTGACCGCCTAATTTCACGTTTTGGACCTGTGAATTGGCCTCCAAGATCTTGTGATTTAACACCGCTAGACTACTTTCTGTGGGGCTATGTAAAGTCATTGGTCTATGCGGTAAAGCCACAAACGCTTGACCATTTGGAAGACAACATTCGCCGTGTTATTGCCGATATACGGCCACAAATGTTGGGAAAAGTCATCGAAAATTGGACGTCCAGATTGGACTACATCCGCGCCAGCCATGGCGTACATATGCCAGAAATCATATTTAAAATGTTATGCCACAAGATTATCTTTCGGATAAATAAAATTCATGTCAATCGAATAATCCATCGTTGTTTTATTGCAACTTAAAGTTCTATACCTCTATAAAAAACACCCTATATAAGAAATTTATGTAAATTCTCTTCGAAACGAAATTACACTTTGTGTCACCAACTGAAGAATTTACACATAAAATTTTTTATAGTTTTATTGCAAATTACATTAATTTTAAATTATGAAGGAAATTAAAAAATTTGAAATTTATTTGGCTTTCAAAATAGTTTCTTCTACGTTTGGTGGTGAAAGTAAAATTAAATCTCGTACATACTTATGTCCCAGTAAAACAGTTATTTGTAAATATTGAATGATTGATTTTTAAATGGGGTTCCCCAATTTATATTATTTGTTGTAAGGTTATTTTTTTTTTATTAAATTCAGAATTCAGCGTTTTGGTTGAACCTGCTAATATAAAATTAAAAAGTAAAAAAAAAAAAAATTAATATAATATACGAGAAATAAAACCGCTTCAAAGTTTGCAAGTGATGTACATCTTTGATAAGCTATAGCTTATAATTAAACAAAATTCGAATGAGTCACTCGGAGTGACAATGACTGATTAAAAAATCAACATACATATGACAATATTTAACCCGAAAATTTTTCAGCAACATTATACGGTATAATGTCACCGTCTATTAACGTCCAACTTAACAATTTAGCCAAATTAATTATATATTGTGGGCAAACTAAATATTGTATTTTTTATTTTTATTAGACTGAAGGCCCGAGTTCGAATCCCAGGTCAGACATCGAAACGAAAATATTTCTTCGCCGACTTCCTCTCAGCAGATTTCTGGCAAAAACTCTGAGAGTAAATAAAATTGCCATGAAAAGCTTCTCAATAAAATTTGTCGTTCGGAGTCGACTTTAAACTGTAGGTCCCGCCACTCATGTATAAAATTAACACACACAACATGAGTAGTGTGAGAAGCTAGGACTGAAGGGTGCGGTCTTCTTGGGGACGATTGCTGTAGACTGTCTAATGGTGAAGGTATAGCACTGGCCATTTTATAGTCACCTAGCAGCAACTCGTTTCCTTGCCGTTCGCATCTTGAGATGTCCACAAACACTACTCCCTCTCTTCCACCTTCCTATAACCCATTTTCCTAAAACCTGCACAATGCACTGCAAGAGTAGGGGCCATCCCCTGAGTGCTGGTTTCACCAAAAAAAAAAAAAAAAAATTCCTATCGGATATTATAATATTCGGTTAGAGATTTTATTAAGTCACTTTAATTACATATATTAAAGCAATTATAGTGAACTATTTATATAAAATTGAAATTTTCAAATATGCATTTTAGGATGACTATGCTGATGATGAACCATATCACAATGGCATCAATGATCTTGAAATGCAAAGTGATGCAGCACCTGGCGTTTTAACGGAACAGAAATATTTGGAAGTTGGCAACGAAAGAGCTGTACAACAAGCAAGAGAACGTTATATTCTGGAACAAAAAAAAACAAGTAAGTTTTGATTTTAAGTATATTACCTTTATATTATGTGTAAGTACATACATGTAAAATGGTTTTTTTTCTTCATATATGTATGTATGTACATACTACATACAATGCTTAATACATTCAACATTTGTTCATTATCCTTTGTATCACTTCCTTATACATATGTACCAGAGATCAGCAACGAGTATTCAAAACGATGAGTAGATTCGAGTCATACTTATAATTTCAGATACTTATACGCATTAATACTTATTTTAATATCATACTCATACTACTCATATTCAAAGTTGGAAATACTCATCGTACTCATACTTAACAATACGCATGATGTTGTTGATTTCGACTCTCCATGATTCAACATATACACGAAGCACAAAATAAGTATGATTCGAGTACGAACACCACAATACTCGCTAGAAGGTTGTGTGTGTGCTTTGCTTGCTGTCTTTGTCTTTTCTTTTTTCTTCTTTTGTAAATGCAACAATAACTACTATTGTAAATTTTGATGAATGATTCGAGTGACTCGAATCATTCGTAAGTATTAGAAATATTTTTCTAAATTTAAGAATCTGAATGAGTAGGCGTATGAATCAAACAATGAATCGAATGTTGTGAGTTTGATGTCAGCGTTGTACTCATACTCATTGCAACTTGTACTTATAAATCAATGTTGTAGCGAGTACGAATGAATCAGAGTAGTTGAATTTCAATACTCTTGACTCACTCATACTCAAAATTTCATGAGTACTTATGAGTAGCGAAAATACGATTCATTGCTGATCTCTGATATGTACGTATGTACGAGTATGTACATTAGAGCGACTCAAGTCGTATGGAAGCGAAATTCGTGCAAAGTGTACCCCCCTCAAAATGAACATTGGTATTTTTTAAGATGACATTTAAAATATTTCGGCTCCAGCTTTGACCTCTCGTGAGCTGGATCATTTTGAAAAAGGGTCTATTTTTGCATGTTTTGTTAATTAGAGAATCTGTTTCCTTACCAACATATACAATCTGGGTATCATAAGAAAGGTTTTTTAAGGCGCGTCCAATTAAGACAATCCAATACAAATATACAATTTGTACAAGGACGATCATACATGTCCTTTTTTAAGGATATTCTGTAAAAAATAACGGTTTTTGTTCGGCGTTGTTTGTAATAATAATTCCAAATTAACATATTTTAATCTTTAGTCGATTTAATTAAATACGGATCTCACCTTTTTTTGAAATTCACGCTAGTTCGCGTTTTGTAGTAGTTGTAGTTTGTAGTTTTGTAAATATGTCATCTTAAAATAGTCCAAGGTTAATTTTTAGGACAGTACATCGAGCACTTTTTTTGGTGAGTCGCTCTAATGTACATACGTATGTATGTATGAATTTGTGCATGACACAAAATATTAACCCTAGACGGTTACTCTTCTATTTTGTACATTAAGGTTACTCTTCGTTGAATCGACGAACACTTTCATCCTAATTGGTTACGAAGCTCATTTACTCTTTATCATATAATTCTTTTATGTTTGACCAAATTTCGCTCTTTTTATAAACAATCTTGATTGATTACGAAAGCTTGTAGTGAGTAAACGTACCGGGGCCACCCATTTTTTTAATCCTGGATGGTCATTTTTGTACAGTAAAGTTACTCTTCATCGAATCGACGAACAAAAAAAATTTTTTTTTCGTCTACTGACTGGAAGCTTTTATTATCAAATAACGTTGTTGAAAAAAAGAGCGAAATTTGATCAAACATAAAAAGTTATATGATACAGTGTAAATGAGCTTCGTCGAATCGACGAAGAGTAACCGTCCAGGGTTAATAAAAGAGAAAATTATTTTAATTAGAATACATGGATATTGACATTGATCAGGGAACAAATACATTTATATATTTTAAGTACCTACATACATATGTATGTATATTGCCAAATTTATAACAGTGAATAACATACATGAAAACACTGACATTTCTGATATACACTGTAAACGCATTCGGATAATAACTAAATGTATGTAGATGTATTATTTTGTGAATTTGTGACCAAAAAAAAAAATGAAAAAAAAAAAAAACGAATAAATAAAAACAATATGAACAAATAACATCTCAATGTTCAGCCAGTTTAAGCCACAAAGAAAAAGAAAAGGCCAATAAAATTTCTGAATACATACTCGTACTTACTTTAGATGATCGTTAAACTGTAATCATTATTAATTTGGATAAATTACTTATGCTTGTAGCACCGTAAGCATACTCAATTTCAATACGAGTTTTTATTTATTGTTTATATTGTGTATGTATGCATGTATGTGTGTGTCTGTTCATATACATACAAACATACAAATGTGTGTAGTAGAGAATGTCTGAATTTTTAAGGTCTAGCATTTCTAAATAAATATGTATGTCACTATCAAAAATAATCGTAAGTACAGTGGCGTTGTCAAGCCGACTCAAAGAAAAATATGCAATTACGTTGACGTTTTAAATACAGATGCCACGGTTAAAGTGGGTCATTAAAATGGATGCACTTAAATAGTCGTTAAATTTTACTTTCCTAATGAAGTTTTACACATGTTGTATTTTGATTGTCTGCCAACATGTCACTAAAGTTTCCACAAAAAAATAAAAAAATAAGGTTTCACGACAGGTTCCACAACACTTTGAAATAGTAACTATAAAATTGAATTGGTATTAGAAATCCTCTTATACGATTTATTGCTTATAATGGCTGGGCAATTGTCGAAATTACTATTGAAACAGTACTTATTCGATTCATCATGCATGCACGTGAATAGTTAGTTACATTACTTGAATATTGCTCTTTCTAACCTTGTAGCAAAAATCATATGTAATTGTGATTATTGATTATATGCTATTATAGCATTAGAATAGCATAATCATTATTAATTTCTTTTTAAAAATAGGTATTTCTTTAAATTAGCGACGAACCCAACATAATTTCTCTTCTGACTCCAAACTACATATCGTTAGTCTCATTCGCAAAGGTGTTAAGTCAACTTTTTTCCAAAATTGAGATTTTAATGCAAAACGGTAACATTATACATAATACATATTTTACAACAAAAAAACATGTCATTATATAGTTCAAAGTTGTTGTAATTTTGTGGTTTGCAAAAACGCTAAGTCCACAAAACTACGAAAAATATTAATATTAATATTAATATTATTAATTAATTAATAATAATAATAATAATTAACATTATTAGTTATTAATATTAATATTATTATTATTTTGTAAAAATAATTGCGTTTAAACAGTTTAGAAATTTTAAAAACTGAAAAAGCTACAATGTTTTTTGTGTCTCCTGTAAAATTTAAAAAAAGGGACTTAAAACCTTTGCGAATGAGACTAACGATATATTATTGAAGTAAAAATTATTCATAAAAGAAAGTTTAATGTTACTTACTCCTTCTTAATATGCCTTTACAAATCTTTAGTCAGGATTACGACGTAACATCTCACATCATCCCTGTTGTAACTGTTAATAATATCCATGCGTAGCGGGACCTACAGTTTAACAACGATACCGAACGATAGAATTGTGAAATTTTACTCTCAGAGTTTTTGCTGGAAGACTGGTGCGATGAGACTACCGATAAAAATATTTTTTCAAAGTTCTGAACTAAACGCACTTGTCTAGTAAATTAGTATGCTATTTACTGGTATGCTATTTACTATTTACTTTACTTGTCTAGTAAATTGGTATACTATTTACTAGACTACAACAATTTTATTATTATTGACATTAAATTAAAGCTTGAGATAAAATAAAATATTTTTCTTTATGGCTACAAATCCAGTATTCCAAGGCAAGAAAATAAAACATGTGCAGAAAAGATATTGTTCTGATAATTGCAAAAATTTAAGCCTCACAGCTATAAGTTTTCTGAGCATCAAATACACCGGAATTCTAGTTATCACTGCACAAACAGATTTCCATAGGTCAAGCAGAGCGTTTTTTAATATTTGCTTCTCGGTAATGTGGTATTTAAATAACTTTATTTATTTTATTTTTTTTTTCTTTTATCTGAACACACAAATATTTGAATGAGGTAACAGTTTTTATTTTTTTTCTTTTTTTGTATTACAAAGTATCGGGTCCGCCATCTAACGTTTTTTTTTCAACTAGTGCTTATTTCGTGAATGGTAACACTTAGCTCATGTCTAATTTGACAGATAATTAGTTTTATCCTTCCGCTGAATGAATATGGTTGTGTATTCGCCTTTTCGCTTCGCTAAGTGGGCCTGCGATCGACTTACAGAAGATGCCGATTTTGGCAAAAAAAATCATCTTTTCAGATGAAGCTCATTTTGATCTTGGCGGGTATGTAAACAAGCAAGATTGTCACATTTGGGGCACAGAAAACCCGCACGCATACATTGAAAAGCCGACGCACCCAAAACGAGTAACTGTTTGGTGCGGATTTTGGTCCAGAGGCATAATTGCGCTATTTTTCTTAGAAAATTAGCAAGTAGTGGCCGTTACAGTCAATGGCGATCGTTATCGGGCCATGTTGAACGAATTTTTGTTCACAAAAATTGAAGAGGAGGATATTGGCAACATTTGGTTTCAACAGGACAGCGCTACGTGCCACACAGCCGAAGCTACACTCGATGTATTGCGCGCTGTTTTTGAAGATCGCATTATCAGCCACAGAGCTAATGTCGTTTGGCCACCTCGGAGCTGCGATTTGACTCCGTTGGACTATTATTTGTGGAGTGCCGTCAAAGATAAGTGTTACGCCGACAAGCCAGAGACAATTGACGCTTTAAAGGACAATATTCGTGAAGCCATTGGTGAAATACAGCTGCACACAATCGATAATGTGCTTAAAAATTGGACCGATCGTGTAGGCTACTGCATGGCCAGTCGAGGCAGCCATTTGAATGAAATTATTTTACATTATTAACCGGAAGGATTGTACTTTCAAATAAAGAAAGAAATTTGAGAAAATATTCAGTAGTTTTTTTAAAGCATTTCCAAAAAAAAAAAAAAGTTATTTGGCGTACCCTTTATTACGAGTGCTTCCGATACTTGTCTTGATCAAGATTTAAACAGTTTGAACTAACTTTAAAAACGAATATCTGTTTCGTAAATTTTTCCACCATGAAATCAAGACTGCCTACTCCGTTCGCAATATCATTGAGTACGAAGTCTAACTTCGTATTTAGCAAGTTACGCTTTACACATACACTATCTGCTTTCCTCCAAAGTGTTATTTTAAACTTTTTAGCAATATCTATCCATCAAACTGCATACTTTCAACATTTAACTTGTGTGGTACACGAGCATAGTTTATCAAATGGCCATCGCATCGCATATGTACATAGCTGTCTATCAGCGCACACGTTTATTAACAAGAGAATAAAGTCATAAAACGTCAGTTATCACGTATTACAGACATTTGCATGAACAAATATCAATTTTTTGTTCCAAAGAAACCAACCAATATACATACATACATACATACATATCTGTGTAATCAACTGTATAATCTATGATCTACCTCAATCATCTTTATGTACATATGTATATACCAACTGCCCATTGGTTAGACACTCTAGCTCATAAAAATAGGAGAAAGTCGTTTTTTCAGTTATTTTTTATTTTTTTTTTTTTTTTTTTTGTAGATGTATGAGTAATTTAATAATATCAGAGCTTTTAAACAATATCTTCCCTAATCTAAAATGTAATTTTAACTATATTTTACGCATCAATATTTCTTTATGCAAAGTATTATTATTCGCATACAAATACAAAAAATGCATTACAAGAAACATTACAACACTAGGTTATTAATATCGCATCAGAATTCGATGCACTGGAGAAACAATGGATTGTTTAAAGGTCTGCTTAACTAAATCTGCACAATGTCATCATTCAAGAAGAATAACTGAATCAATCGATTATTTGATAGCGGATGAACATTTATTTAGCTGGCATAAGAACGACCCAACTTCCTAAAATGGCAACATGGCAATTTGTTGAATTTGGTGATTAGAACATAATCCGATCTAAAATATTAATGTAGAGTAATAATGTGTAGTAATAATTGAAGTCGCCGTAGTCTAGTAGGTAGTGTGTTGGCTTATTAGACGTAAAAACCAGGGTTCGAGCCCCAGACCAGACATCAAAACAAAATACAAAAAGTATTTCTTCGGCGATTTCCTCTCAGCAGATTTCTGGCGAAAACTCTGAGAGTAAAAATAAAATTGCCATGAAAATTTTCTCAAAAAAAAATGTCGTTCGGAGTCGACTTTAAACTGTAGGTCCCGCCACTTATGTATAAAATTAACACACACAACATAAGTGGTGTGAGAAACTAGGTCAATAATCCTGACTGAAGGGTTGTAATGACCAATTATGTATGTATGTAATAATGTGTATTGACAGACAGACAGAGAGACAGTCAAACTTAAAACTCGCCTCACAAGTTGTAATGTTCGTTGTCGTGACTTTAATTTGGCAATGTATGGTATGTCCAAAATTGTGTCCCTTCATTTCAATTAAATGAATGAAATCATTGCAGACCCAAATAATAAATAGATTTTGTTGTGAATATGAAAAAGTTTCTTTTAACAACAAATCATAGATTTATGTAAATTATGATTCAATAAATTAAGAAACAGTAACTGATATACATAGGACTCACTGTTTTTGATACATATAAGCAGTATCGGTAATATGAACTTCAAAATAAATTATTACACCATATATGCTAGCCGGTCACATATGTACATACATACATATATTGATTGCTCCACTGTGGATGCAATGGAGGCGATCATAACCGTAGCGAAAGAGGCTATCAGTGGGGACCGCTGGTTTGGCGGTGATAAGGAGTATTGCGCAATCATCACTCTGGACGTCAAAAACGCATTCAATTCGGCAGATTGGGATGCCACCCTGGCTGCACTCGATGAGAGGGGCGTACCTGGATATTTGATGGAAATTATAATGGACTACTTTAAGGATAGAGTACTTTTGTATGACACGGACGAGGGCAGAAAGTCTTACGCTGTAACAGCAGGTAACAGCAGGTGTACCACAGGGTTCGGTGCTGGGCCCAATACTATGGAACACCATGTATGATGGTGCACTGAGGCTTCGGCTTCCGACGGGCGCACTAATATTCGGATTTGCGGACGATATTGCCCTCACTGTGAGGGGTAAGCACCTTGACGAATTGGAACGAACGTGCAATACAGCGGTTGCCAAAGTTAGAAGCTGGATCGCGAGTATAGGTCTGAAACTTGCTGATCATAAAACGGATGTCGTATTGGTAAGCAGTAGGAAGAAAATAGAACACATCACCATAACCGTCGGCGAACAAAGAATAACATCGAAGCAGTCTATCAAGTACTTAGGAGTTATGATTGACGACAGGCTCTCATTCAAGGAACACCTGGCGTATATTAGTAGGAAGTGCGCGGCAACAACAGGTGCACTCACGCGGATAATGCCTAACTTGGGACGTCCGACACAGGAGAAGAGGCAATTGCTGATGAGAGTGGTTAGATCGATTGCTCTATATGCAGCTCCCATATGGGCCGAGGCCATGGATAAGAAGACATATAGAATAGGAGTGGATGCCGCCTACAGGAGATCTGCCCTCCGAGTAATTTCTGCCTTCCGCACAGTATCTACGCATGCAGCCTTGGTGATTGCGGGGATGATGCCGCTTCGATTATTAGTAGATGTAGAGAAGAAAAATCATTTGACAAGTAGAAGAACGGGACTAGTGCGCCCTGATCGGGCGGATGTTGATGCGATGTATAAGTGGCAGCGCGATTGGATTTCTGCCACAAAGGGAAGATGGTCTTACCGGTTGATACCAAACATAGAAGAATGGACTAGAAGGAGACATGGACAGGTAAATTTTTACCTCACTCAGTTCTTGACAGGCCACGGATGCTATATGTCATACCTCTACAAGTATGGGAACGATGTGGATGAAGCGTGTCCATCATGTCATAACACGAGCGAAACAGCGGAGCATGTATTCTTTACGTGCCCGCGCTACGAATACCAACGAAATTTCTTGGAGAGGACGATTGAATCCCAGGTGACCCACGATAACGTGGTTAACCTGATGCTAACATCTAGCGAAAACTGGAACGCGGTATGTTTCTTCGCGAAGGAAGTTCTGATACAACAGAGAATATTAGAGAGAGCAAGAACAGCAGAAATGGATAGCAGCACTCGCTGAATCTTTACCTCCCCCGAAGTAATACTTGATTGTGGTCCCGGGGGGGGGGCGACTAAATGGAAGTGTGACGAACTTGGTTGGGTTTAGTACGTATGCGTTTAGCAAGCCGAGAGTAAGTCTTGCGGCGAATCGTGCATATTGGTAGACCGGGCTACCAATGTCTTTCGAAGATTCCCAACCTTTAGCTCGTAAAGGTATAAAAAAAAAAGAAAAAAAAAATATATTGATTGAACTCTTTATTGTAAAAATTGCTACAATAGCTAGATTTATTTTGTAGCCTAGTTGGTTTCCTTTAAGGGAATGTTCGATCCCAGGGTTGGACATTAATTGTAGTACCACAATACGTACTAAACGCTGGCCAAAGTGGAATCTAGCCTATACTAAATATAAATATCTGTATACTGTATGCTGTATATATAGAAATGTATATGCCTACATATAAATAGAAACTTTTATGAATAAAATTTTATTAAATGGAATTTCATTTATTACAGGATCTCCGCATGAATTGGCAACAGAACATTGGCATCGCATGATTCAAGCTACCAAATGCCGCAAACCTATGCCACGTGTTATACCAGTTTCAAATAATACGTCTAAACGTTATGAACCATATGCAACGATCTTGCATCGATGTGGCGATGACACTGGTTGTTGTGGGTCTACAGCCAGTGTATGTACAGTAAAAAGATACGAAACTGTTTTGGTATACGTTTTCGTAAGTATTCGAATATACAGATTACACACGTAGTCCTTTATTAAAATTTTATTATTCTTTGTAATAGAATTTCACATTTAAAGTAAATTATCTAATATTTCTACTTACATACATATCTGTTAATAATGTGGGATTCAAGTATCTCTGGATATAAATGTGGGAGGCATTTTATTTGACAATAAAGCATAAAAAAATTTCAATATTTTTACAAACCTTAAGAAAAATGATAAAATGTTTCTGGTGATTCCAATTTTTTTTTGCACCACAAAGGTGTAGGTACTCACAGGAACTCAGTGTAAATTTAAAATAAAAATGCCCAATATAATAAAAGCACTCAAGCACTCCATTTAACTCATTTGTCGTTGATTGTCATTGCACCGGTTTTTTCTTATATTTTCTGTTGATATTTGCAGTGTAATTTGAGGTTTAACGACTACGTATCCTTCCTGCCATGATCTTTTAAATACTCTCTTGGAGTCATATCGGGACTTTGTGCAAAAGTATTAACCCTGTGGGGTCTTTGGGATATTTATTGCTCGAGGCCACCATATCGCAGCCATTCTTCGAATTTTGCAGCAAGACAGATTAAACACATGTGTTATACGAGTATACCTGTATTTTAGTTGTCGGAAAGATTTTTTCAAATTCAAGACCTTGAATATCTGATGAAACACTGTTCTTTCCTTAGTCATTCGACTTTCCATTTCTGTTAAGGGGCATGTACAGCACAGTGTGTACAGTTCAATGCTCGCTTCATTCAGTGGCCCATATTTTCAAAGACTCTGAGATTTAATTGAGGTTCAATGTCGTTAATATGCCGAATGGTATCATTCTTTAGTTCTTAAATTATTCTTGGCTTATTGACATTCAATTTTTTTTTTAAATATCCCCAAAGAAAGAAGTTCCATGATCGAGGCGGCCAATTAGAGTCTTTGTCGTTTAAAACAATTTTTTTTTTTGTAAAGTCACCGCTCCCTTCGGCGTGTTGATGACTTTTGACATGGTCATTATGAAGCCTAATGAGTCAATTGAACCTTGTAAACGTGTAAATTCAAATTTTTATTCAAAAGTCACATCAGTAATGTTCGTGAAATGTTCAATTGTTGTTCACTATCGCGAACAATAGCAATGTTTTCCGCAGATCTAACTGAGAGAGTACGCACAGTTGTTTTTTATATATCATACAGAACCGGTTGGCCGAATGTGGACACATTTGGCGGACCAAATAAAGAAAAATCACAAAGTGCACAGAATTTATTTTGATATGAACGTCCATTTTCGGAACTGGGTTCACAATTTTCATGCGTTGCTCAATTGTGTACTTTTCTATGGTAGAATTTGTCAAACACTGAAACAAAGAAACGTCAAATTAAGTTGGTCGTTCAGGTGTGACTCACACACAATTAACATTGTGCTTGGACCACCCATTATTTTATTATTATGTTCAATACAATTCTGTTACTTACCTGCATATTTTTTATTCCTCAAAAATTCCAATTCCAAAAGTAATACTAAGAAAGAAATTTAGAAGAATAGCTGCTGAACTTTATGCATAACAAACTGATTGTATGTGTGTAGATATGTACGTACATCCATACATACATACATATGTACGTATGTATGTATATCCATATTGAAGCACATTACGTTATTGGAGAAATAATTTTTAGCTCTTGTCAAGATATCTCAGAGTATATCTCTTCTGTTTCCCCTACTTCAATATGAATATACATATGGACGTATATATGTACATCCATACATACGTATGTACATATGAATATAAAATAGAGTAAAAATATGGTCACATTGCGTTTACATTTTGCAATAAACGAAAATGACAAAAAATGTGAACGTCTTCTATTAATTTGACCATGATAACTAGAAGACCCTTTGCTTTAAAGTAAACTTCTCTTATATACATACATACTCGTACATACATACAGACATAAATGTGTACGTGTGTGTCGTGATTCATTAAGAGGAAGAATTTTAATTTTTTACACACATTCCTGCACACGTTCAATAAAGTCAGAGACAAGAAATAAAAATTTATATTCAAATTTATAATATGAATGTGTTTCCACTAGAATACCAAGAGAAAAAGACCGGCGTAATAAAGACTTATTTTACACGCCCAAGCTTATTAAGTCATAACTTACCTACCACCGAAGCTGTCAAGACTACTTAATGTGGACTTACTTGACTACAAACGACTCGAGGTCGGTCACACTACTAAAGTTAAAACCTAATTGAAGACCAAAAACCTAAAATAAAAATAAAACTCTGGTCTCAAGAATTCTGTAGGATAGACAATGGTTGGAAGTTTCATTTCATTTTGTGTGTTCGTTCGTTCGTCTGTTTACGAGTTTGCAGGTAAACTACGCAGACGTACACTCACATATGTACATACGAGTACGTACATGCATACGCATGTATGTATACGCCTCATATTTAGTAACATCCAGATAACCATGCTATTGAAGTGGGTGTGTTCGGTAGCTTATGGTCGTTTTAAAAGCCATAATCCGTTTAACTCAGAACGCTGAATGTGAAACACGATCATAAATAATTTTAAACTTAAAACACTCACATGAGGCATCAACCTACCGAATCGCCAAAGTGGGTATGAGAGCAATACAGCATTGAGATCCCGACAAACGTTTCTGCTAAAACAAACTGACAGACGGACGGTATTCTTTCTGTACCTTACTATGTTAAGATCGATTCACACTTAACGTTGAGGGGAATTGTGAGTTCGTTAATGTTATTTTCTGAAAACAAACAAATCAAATTTTTTTTTTAATTTTTTTTTTTTTTTTTTGATTTCTTTTTATCATTTCCATGGAATTTTAAGCACCAAGGATACCTTACGCGAAATAAGAGAAATAATTTTTGATATACATACATACATATGTACATACATACATACATTTCGCATATACATATGTATGTACATACATATGTAAATTTATTGTTTATAAACAGACGTTGACATTTTTTTGATTTTATTTTATTTTGTTTTTGTTTTTCTTTTTAATTTTTAGTCATACGATTTTAATTATCGAAAAGAGATTGAGGCACTGCCAATGCAAAATCATACAGAATGTCATTGTGTCAATCGTGGCAGTTTGCAGCTTGACTCCATACCACGTGATAAGAGGTCTGGTAGCAGGTATTTTAATCATTTCCAACAAAGGCAGAAAAAACAGAAGCCAGAGTTACAATCACAATTGCACGAACAGTACCAAGAACATCAACAGCCGCAATTACAAAATACGCTGACTTGCAATTGTCCCAAGCAATTTAACGTTTTCGAAGAGGATATAGAGCGTCCCGCCCACTTGCCTACACCTCATAGTATCTTTTTTAGAAAATGTCGATGCGATTGTGTGATCAGTAATCAAAATTGTTTACGTTTTAAAAATGGCGAAGAAGGCTTCTCCTTGGAAGATCGCAAGTAAGTTTATCTTTTACATTTTTATTCAATTCAGAAACTATTCTGTAGTGTGCTAGATTATTAGCGTGTATTGTAATTAATAAATAAATAAAAACCAGGGACGTAACGGTTATAAGAAAAATGGCGAAAAACTCTCATTTAACTGTTAAAATTGACAAATAAAAATATTGGTTGTATTTAACCATTATTTTAAGATATGTATATTTAATTTTAGTCAATGTAACCAATTTAAGTGAGATTTATTTTTATTTTGGTTACGAATAACCGTTATAGCAACCAAAAAATTTTTTTGGTTACCAATAATCATTATCACAATTAATTAGATTTTTTTGGTCATTTTAGGTCATCTATCAACCAAAAAAAAATTAATTAGATTTTTTTAGATCAATTAGATTTTAGATCATCTATTAACCAAAATTAATTAGATTTTTTTAGATCAATTAGAAAAAATGAATTAGATTTTTTTGGTTGATAGATGATCTAAAATGACCAAAAAAATCTAATTAATTGTGAAAAGGAAGAAATTTTTGCCAAGAAAACCAAATTTCAGTTTTGAAAGGAATGTTTATTTGTTATGAACAAATATATAAATTAAACTAATTTTTAAATTATATTTGTTTGTACAAAAAACGACTTAAAGAATTCTACATTTCATTAATTAGTACTTATGGTGCTAGGTTTTTATTGTTCAGTTTTACGAACATAAGAGATCGGAACATATCGTCAGATAAGTTACATCTAAGATCAGTACCAGTCTCAATGCATAAAAGGCTCGCTCAACGCCTACTTGAGTTGCTGGAACGCCATGAACAATATCTGCCAGTTGCTTAATGAACGGGAGCGTATATTTTTTTCCTCCTAATACTGCAAAAGGTCGGCTTCGACATCAATCCTTCCCTCCCTGTAATTGTCGATTTGAATAAAGGTTTGAGCTAGTGTTTGCGAATTGACGGTTTCTGTCTCATCTTCTGACGATGAGTCAACTTCCAAGCTTCGTAAACTTTGACGAACCAACGAGGAAGTGCTCGCATTTGACGTTTCGTCAATTAACACATTATTTTGTGTACAACGCTGTATTGCTTGAGGAGGATGTATATTGTTCTGAAATTAAATAAATGCATCATCAATGGCCTGTTGATAAATTTCATTATGTTTAGCCACCATGTGTCTACTTAAATTAGTTACATGATTTCCGATAAGTATCACAGCGCAGTATTTGCATGTTGATTCATCTTTCCTTTCATTACAATGGAAAAACTCACGAATTATGACGTTCCGTTTTCTACCCATAATATTATTTTAACAAAACGATTAATTTTCCAGGAAATTCAAATATTTTACAACTGTTCACAATGACTTTATAAATGCAAAAGAACAACAAAATAATAAAACATCATCGAGTAAAGAAAAAAGAATGTTGTGTTGTTGGAATTTCCAATTTCCAATACTTTATTCAATATTTTAGACATGACGAATGGAAATCCAAAAATGCTCAGTAATAAGTAACGGTAACTTGCGTAAAATTGCTTTTAGAAAATCTGTCCAAATTGACAGCAATACACTAACCAAAAAGTTAAACTATTTTTGATAATGGTTATTGACAACCAATTTTTTTTTCGATTGTTATAACTTCTATTCATAACCAAAAAAATATATTTCTCATTTATATTGGTTGTGGCGACCAAGATAATATACATCTCAAGATAACGGTTAAAAATTCCCTAAAAAAATAAAGGGAAATTTTGCATAACCTTTTTTTCTAAATGAAAAAAATAACAATTATTTTTAGTCCCTGATAAAAACCTTTCATTAAATCAACGATCATTTATAGCAAGAATGTTGATCTTTTTCTTTTAATATCGATAATAACAATCTTACAGTGGTTTTGACTTGAAAAAGTGACAGAATTGCTTAAGTTTTATTCAAATTTTACATTATATATCATATCGGGTCCGCCATCCAACGTTTTTTTTTGACTAGTGCTTATTTCGTGAATGGTAACACTTAGCTCATGTCTGATTTGACAGATAATTAGTTTTATATCCTTCCGCTGAACGAATATGGTTGTGTATACGCTTGAACAGCGCTGGGAAATATTGCGACATTACTTTGAAAATCATAGTAATGTTGCAGAATGTGTGCGAAAAAAATCATCTTTTCAGATGAAGCTCATTTTGATCTTGGCGGGTATGTAAACAAGCAAAATTGTCGCATTTGGGGCACAGAAAACCCGCACGCATACATTGAAAAGCCGACGCACCCAAAACGAGTAACTGTTTGGTGCGGATTTTGGTCAAGAGTCATAATTGGGCCATTTTTCTTCGAAAATGAGCACAATGCACTGCATGAGTAGGGGCCATCCCCTGAGTGCTGGTTTCATAAAAAAAAAAAAAAAAAAAGGAGTGACCGTTACAGTCAATGGCGATCGTTATCGGGCCATGTTGAACGAATTTTTGTTCACAAAAATTGAAGAGGAGGATATTGGCAACATTTGGTTTCAACAGGACGGCGCTAAGTGCCACACAGCCGAAGCTACACTCGATGTTTTGCGCCCTGTTTTTGAAGATCGCATTATCAGCCGCAGAGCTGATGTCGTTTGGCCACCTCGGAGCTGGTTTCAACACAGCCACACAGCCGAAGCTACACTCGATGTTTTGCGCCCTGTTTTTGAAGATCGCATTATCAGCCGCAGAGCTGATGTCGTTTGGCCAACTCGGAGCTGCGATTTGACACCGTTGGACTATTATTTGTGGGGTGCCGTCAAAGATAAGTGTTACGCCGACAAGCCAGAAACAATTGACGCTTTAAAGGACAATATTCGTGAAGCCATTGGTGAAATACAGCTGCACACAATCGATAATGTGCTTAAAAATTGGACCGATCGTGTAGGCTACTGCATGGCCAGCCGAGGCAGCCATTTGAATGAAATTATTTTCCATTATTAACCGGAAGGATTGTACTTTCAAATAAAAAAAGTAATTTGAGTTGTGTTGGCTTATTAGACGTAAAGCCAGGGTTCGAGCCCCAGGCCAGACATCAAAACAAAATGCAAAAAGTATTTTCTTCGGCGATTTCCTCTCAGCAGATTTCTGGCGAAAACTCTGAGAGTAAAACAAAAATTGCCATGAAAAGTTTTTCAAAAAAAATCTGTCGTTCGACTTTAAACAGTAGGTCCCGCCACTTATGTATAAAAAATTA
Organism: Sarcophaga caerulescens; assembly: GCA_927399465.1. Classification (NCBI taxonomy): domain Eukaryota; kingdom Metazoa; phylum Arthropoda; class Insecta; order Diptera; family Sarcophagidae; genus Sarcophaga; species Sarcophaga caerulescens. Next base: position 713,758 of record OV656866.1, read on the forward strand.
ACACACACAACATAAGTGGTGTGAGAAACTAGGTCAATAATCCTGACTGAAGGGTTGTAATGACCAATTATGTATGTATGTAATTTGAGAAAATATTCAGTAGTTTTTTTTAAGCATTTTCAAAAAAAAAAAAAAATAATTGGCGGACCCTTTATGAATGGATTTTTGCTAAAAAAAAAAAAAAAAAAAAAAAAAAAGAAGGAATTTTGAAAATCGGTTCAAAAATATTGGGAGTAATCAATAAATTTGTGTGTAAAACTAAATTTGTGTTCTATTCAATTAAATTTACAACTTACAGCGCGCGTAGTTAGTTGGGTGTTTAAAATTTTTTATTTTTTATCGCTCAGTGTTATTTGAGTAATAACTTGGTCACGGTTGTAGGGCGAGCAGTGAATAAGAGCATTTATTAACCAAAATTGTTTTAAATTTGATTCCGATTGCACTCACAAAAAAGTTAAATCTTTCCCTATGACGTTGATGAGGGCTGTGGTACAATTTACTTACAAAGAGTCAATTATCCGTTTCGGTTGCAATATGTACAATTGCTTGGGGCAAGTGTTAAAGTACATTTAAATTTTTCGGCAAACATAAACTATGGATTAATTTGTTCGTTTTCTTTTATATTATGTTTTTATGATTATATGATTATCTACATATACATATGTAGTGCAACAGATATAAACATATCGTTTGTTTTCTATTTTTAGGTGCATCTTGGAGAGAAATTGCAAACCACCAGTTTGCTCGTATGGTGACTATAATTTACGTATCGGACGATGTCCTAATTATAAATCGCATCTTCTACAAATGTCTTGAATTTTATCAATAAATATACATAAATATGTAATTAGAAATAGTCATTCATTCATTCATTACTTGAGGTGGTACATCGTGTATACAAAACACATTCATTGATTAAATAAAAAACTTGCCATAAGTAATCGCCACTGTATGCGATATTCGATTATGAAAATAATTTTAAAATTTATTCCTAATATAAGTTATACATGAAAAGATATGAAATAAAATTATTAGATTTCAGTATTGAACAATAATTTCCAATAAAACATAAATATGTACATACGATACATACATACATATGTATATTTATATTATAAGCACACAGAATTAACATATCATATCATATATCTAAGTATGTACATTACATCGATATATGTATGTATGTACGTATGTACACCTTCCTATCAGAACTTTTTTTTGTCCATCTTCTATCCTCGAAGTTAAAGGGGTTGTTATCTAGCTATGCCATGCCTATGCTCTTACTCATTGATTTATTTTGATTGCTTAACTCAAAAACAAATTAGAGTTGAAGGCTTTTCTAATACAATTGCTACTCGTTTATAAAACGAAATTTAATGGTGTTTTCTTTTCTACAAAGAAAATGTCACCCTCTTACAAGGTGCATTAAAAAAAATTTTGACAAACCCTGTTGTAATGTCATTGTTCACATGTTCATTATTAAGAAAATGAATGAGGAAATGCCAATTTGTTCAAAGGTGTTGCCAGATCGTTCATTTTTCGACTTCATTTTTTGCACGCTTTTTTTTATAACCAAAAAAAAAAATATTTTAACACTGTTCTAACATTGAATGCAATTTTTTATATTGCTGACCAAGTAGCTTTAATAATGTAATATTTCCTTAAGATTACTCCACAAAACAATGAAAAAATTAACTTCAAATTGGATAACAATACCAGGTGACTTTTTTTAAATTTCATCTGGTAGCCCTATAAATAAACAAAAGTCTCTGCTTTACGGGGCATTAGCAGCACTCTCGATTTATACAGGGCATAAAATGCAATGCCCTCCACCATTGGCAAGTGCAAATTATTTAGAATAAAACATACCACCCTTTTAGAGGGCGAAACATTTTTAAGAAACAAACGCAAAATTGCATTTTGCGTTAATAAAATGCACCTTTTTTGGTAGAAAAGAAAACACCATAAAATAAATTACAATAAATTAATGAAAAATAATCATAAAATTTCAAAAATATGTATTCACTTTTGCTTCTGAATAATTCACTAATAAGGTGCTAAAATGTTATATCCCTCCTATTGAGTTATCATTTAAAAACTTTGCTATGTAATAAATTTATAAGAATTGTCACTTTGCTGTGCAAGAATTTATTTTTTATTTTGTAATCATGGTAATGCACAACCTCATCCAGCTTGAGGTAAACTATGAGCTAACCCCTCGAGGACAGATGAAGAAGGGTATTCATTATTTTATTTTATTTTAATTATTTATTATTATTATTACATATTTTATTTTTTTTTTGTTTATATTATACGAGTATAATACGATATGAGATATTAAATAACGAAAAGAGATGTGAACTTACTTAATATATTACATATGTATATGCATACATACATTAGTTATATAATTAGTTTATAATGCTATTTTTATATTTGTTGTTTTTTTTTTACCTTTTCATTTTGTATAATAAATACTAGTCAAATGACGACAAGATTATAATGTTGTTGTAATTATTTTAAAAATATTTGAATTTGATGAAATAAAAAAATACATAGTAAGTACCATTCATAAGCACCGAAATTTATCGTAGGCATTCTAGTCAAGATCATTTTATTCATTTAATAATACAAAATTTATTGCCATCTATGTACTAAGATTGCGACACTATTATGTGAGAGGTTTTAGTTTTTGAGAAGTTTTAAATATTTTAATTGAAATTACATATCAAACGAAAACATAATCCAAACACTTATGTATGCTGTATGCAATAAGTATGTAATAATAAAATACTAATAAAATCTATGTATAGTTAAAAATATTGTCACAAATGGATATATTTAACATGAAGTTGTCGTAACAATTGAAGTGAAATGATACAATGATTGATGGCTAATATAGTTTACACTTAAATTTTGGGTAATTTGCTTAATTGTAATTTAACATCAACCTTCGACGGTTGTAAGAGACGAATGAACTGTCTGCTCACCTAGTTGGAGTGACTACGAGATATACAGTGAGCGTCAAAATAAAGTGTACAACACCATTTGTTATAATATTGTTATTTCATTTTTTTATTCTACGACTAAATTTAATATTTACTGGTTTTTAAATCAGTATTTAGTTCTCTACTTAATACCAAAAAAATAACACAAATTTCTTAACACAGAAAAAGTTGTGGGATAAAAACAAAATCTACTCCAAATTTCACGAATCAAAATAAAGTGTACAACATACTGCAATGACATTTACATTACAAAAATACTGTAAAAAATACCGTTATATTTGGTTTTTGCATTCTACTGATCAGTATCAATGTTCTATATTACTAAGGTAGTCGTGATCGGCAGATTAAATAACTTGTGCAAAGCAAATAATTATTTTTTTAAAATGGGTAAACAAACTTCCACTGATGTTAGAGAACTTGTGATAAAATTTCGTAATGAAGGTAAAACGTTCCTCGAAATTGGTTCTATTATCAACAGAAGCCATAATACAGTTAAAAAAGAGTTGATAAATATAAAAAATTTGGTCAAGTAAAAAATCGCCCGAGTGCTGGTCGACCAAACGTTTTAAATATGGCTGCAGTAAGGTCCGTAGTGCGTGATGTAAAAAAAATCCTTTCAGAAGCGCTGTTAAAATAGCAGAGGAAGTTTCATCTACATCAGGTACTAGCGTAAGTGCCAGCACAATACGCCGAGCATTACATTCAAATGGATTACATTGCCGATCCCCCCGAAAAAAACCGCTCATATCGACAGTTAATCAGAAACGACGCCTTGATTATGCAAACAAATATGAAAATAAAGATGTTCATTTCTGGAATAATGTCCTTTTTAGCGATGAAAGCAAATTTGTGGTATTTGGTCAGAAAAACATGTAAAAGTGTGGAGAAAAATAAACTGTGAATTTGCCGACCAAAACTTAATAACCACTGTTAAGCATGGTGGCGGTTCGGTGATGGTGTGGGGATGTATGGCGGCAGGTGGGGTTGGTAATTTAGTGTTTATTGAAAATACTATGAATAAAATGGACTATTTAAACATTTTAAAAAACAATTTGCTAATCAGCGTGGAGGAATTGGGTTTACAGGGATCTTGGATCTTTCAACAAGATAATGATCCCAAACACACAACAAAAGTAGTACCAAGAATGGCTGTTGTTCCACACTCCTAAGATGCTAGATCATCCTCCCCAATCACCGGACTTGAACCCAATCGAGCATTTGTGGGAACATTTTGACCGCCAAGTTCGAAAGAGAACGATCAGCAATAAGGATATACTGAAATCTGTTATAATGGAGGAATGGCAAAAAATATCTCCTGATGTGACAAAAAAAATTGGTAGAATCGATGCCTCGAAGACTAAATGCCGTTATTAAAGCAAAAGGAAAATCAACCAAATACTAAATAGTTGAAAAGGTCACGAAACAAAAATACACACAAAGTGTGTACACAAATGTACACTTTATTTTGACGCATAAAATATGGAGCATATTTTGTTTTTTGTCTATAACTTCCGTTTATGTAAAAAAATTTTGTTGTTTTTTATAGATTTAAGTAGAGAATTAAATATTGTTTTGAAAAAACATAAAATGTTAAGGTTAATCTTTTAATAAAAGACTGAAATAAAAGCGATATAATTATAAATGTTCTTGTACACTTTATTTTGATGCTCACTGTACATAAATATGTATATTTGGCAGCCAGTCTGATGGCTTAGATTGCAATCACTTCATCAGACTAGACTGCTGTCTGTAGACGAATCATTTACTCATCTAGTACAAATTGTTTAGTGAAACCATATAGCCTGTTCCTTATAAGATCGATTGAAATACAAAAGAATAAGACATTATATAAGAGGGGGAAAGTAAGTAAGGAAATATATTATATATGAACAAATTGTAAAGAAAAAGGAAGAATAAAAAATGTAAAATGAAATGATTGTTTAATTAGCTGCTCAAGCTTAATAATAGTGCTGTTCCACGTTTTATCCAGTAATCGGCTTTTTCGTTACCTGATTTCAAGTCAACTGCTATAACAAAAGATCCTGACCTTTGTGGATAATAGTAGGTTGGACAAGGATAAATTCCTTTGGTTTTCTTTTTAAGTTGTTCAACCGGTTTAAAATGTATGACAGGCATTGGTGAAACCAATTCCATAGGAAGCGGTTCACATAGGCATTGACTTTTGCGTAACCAACCAGCGCCTTCCAAAAACATTCCACGTACATATACACCACCCCCTTCACGAATAATGCGAGCAGCGGCTGTATCCTCTTCTACGAATACATAGAAATCCCAGCTCAATTCATCGATTGGAGTGCGGGTAGCTCTAGCGGAAGTTTGAAGGACAGCGGTAAGGAAGCCAGTTGGAAAAGTGAATGACGCTAACCAAAATAATGTTGGTGGCCTCAATGTTTTAGACCATAAATAAAAATGTTCAATTCTAAAGATTAAATCACGCGACCAAGAAGCAAGAGGTTTTTCTGATTGGTATGCTGTAAATTTAAAATAAAATCGAAAAATCGATATTATAAGTACAACCCATGTGCATGTAAATTAAAGTGTACATTTTAACCAAAACGCTGGAACACGTCCCTCGTAAACAGCCACATAGATATCTTCCAAATCGGTGCTCATTACCACTAATCCTCGTATGCCTTTTTGTAGGTCTCTTAAATGTATCTTCATAGTCCTTAAAAGAATGTTATATCGTTCCATTTCCTGCAACAGAACAACATCCAATGGGCTGCGATTCAAACCAAGCAGCTTAGCTGTCTGCTCATAATTCAATTCATCCGGTGTACTTTGAGATATATCCTGTACCAAACGCAAAACTTTGCTCTCTTTGCTTTCACCCTCTGCCGCCGATGTCTGTATCTGCATTGATATTAGTGTTTCAAAAAGTAGGCGAGTTTCGCCTATAAGCGAAGCAATATCTGCATTAGAATGTTGACCAAACGCTTCCGGCTTATCAAAACTGGGAAATTGTTGTATGTGATCTTGGTAGGACTGTAAATCACCGTCCAACGGTACAAAATAGTTCGGTAATGAAGATAATCTAAGAAAAATGATACAATCAATCCACAATGAATGAATCCTGAAAAGTAACGGACACAAGTATATGAAATCATCACCTGAATTTTGGCGTCTTATAAGTTTCATTGCAATAAAACTGATTTATATATGTTGTGAGCAATCTGCGATCCCAATCATCAGTAACGTGGCCGCCATAATTTACTCCTGCAATTAAGTACTTGAGAGCAGCCCAAGGGGTTTCCTCATACTCGTTTAGATATAAAAGCAATAGAATCTCGGAAATTTCAAAATCGGAATCATTAAAGCTATACACCACATTCCAGCCTAACTGTAAAAACTTTTTACGCTCCAAGAGTATTGTATGAAAGAAGCACAAGGCAAATAAAAGTTTTTTATATTTTCCAGGGTCATTTGCTAATGTAAAGTTAGCCTCATTGACATTACTGTACAATCGTTTCATGTTTGCCTTTATGCCCCTGGGTGGTTCAGTTGTCATTTTAATGGCAATCTGCAATATGGAAATGGGAAAATCTGGATGCGGACTTGAGCTTAGCCACAATCGAAATCGTTTATGTATTTTCATTGACTGCATTGTAGCAATTATCTTATCTAATGTGGGCATCCAACTAAGCGACAGATGGCAGTTTGCAAGAAAAACCCAGTTACCTTCGCGAACCCCATCCATGATCATTTTTGTGGCTACCGGTGCTTGACCTTGTCCCAAACTGAGTGAGAAAATGTGCGAAGACATCTTCAGTTGATCAGCTAGAGTGAGCAGAGATTGGGTTGGATCAACTCCCGGTGACAAAACAAAAATAAGGGGCGTCTGAGATATCGATTCTTCGAAGGCAACTTTAAGATCCAAAACGGGAGGTTCTACGAAACGTGGCCCCAATGAATTTATTATGAATTGGGTTAGACAAAATTGTACACGATCAGCTCGCAAACACCTCACTACACAAATCTTTTGAAAATCGGAGAGTTTATCATTCCATTCACCGACAAGATCTTCCACTTCAGGTGTTGTAGTTGCATACCAAACTAAAAAAAAAACGAAACAAAACAAAACAAAACTTTACAAAGTTTAGAAACTCTACAAACTTGAAAAATCCTACCCTGCCAAGACTTTGGATTTTGCTCAAATGAATCGACAATGCCATGAAATCCAGCGACTTTATCCAATTCAGTGATGTTATCCCACGACTGTTCGCTTATCCAATCTGTTTGAGAATCAATTAAATTGAAAACTTATTATTTATCCTAATAATTATCTAACGAAACGCATGTACCACTTACGTGGAGCGGGATTCGGCGGTTGTCCCTGTTTGTCTAGTACAATGCCACCTTTCAGTATAAAATCATATTCGTCTACGACCAATTTTCCCGAATTTGCTAAAATCTGAGCAGTCATGTGTATGGAAAACAAAAGCTTGTGCTTTTCAAACAATCCGCGACAGGTATTCTTGTACACCGCATAAGTATGGTAATCGTTTATATTCGTTATACGCTCACCGACATTAATGTGCTTCGGGCTTCTTTCAATGGACTGCGTGAAAAGGAAGATATACGAAGCCAATGAGAATACATACATAGGATCGATTTTGAACATATCCATTAAAACGAAAAACAGAATTGATGCCCTTTCTGCTGCCGGCTGATATTCTTGTCGAGCTGTGTCTATTTCGATCTCTGTTACTTCAGCCGTACTTAAAGATTCTTTTACCAGCGTAGAGGTTTGCCTTGACTTTTGCAACGTTGCAAATAACTCATCGTCCTCTAAAAGGGAACCTCTGCTTTCGTTTAATAATCTTAGGATTTCGTTGTCCAAATCAATAAGTGTTCTTCGGTTTCGCGCTATTGTCATAACCAACTCATCTTTTTGTTCTTCCAATACGGGCTTCTCTTTTCGTACAATTATTCCCAGAAGTTGTGCCTGCAGGCCGTCTTGCTTCAAAGCGAAATTAACAATTGTTGTCTTTGAAGAGATTTCTGGTGGATAATGAGGATTTGCAATTTTCGTGGAGATGTATAAGCGAAAACTGTCATCAAAAGAAATAAATTTATCGTTGAATTTAATATACTTGACGCCACTCTGAATAGTATAACTTTTTCGAAGGATGGGATTGATGGCTTGATCTATGTGCTCTCCAACGTTTTGTAATAGGACTGGATTGCCATTCCGTAGAGCTATTTCGAGTGTTTTCAAATAGTCCAACTGGCCAAAGTCGATAACTTTAAGATCATGTTTGCTTTCATTATTTTTTATCCAAGTATTCGCTTGCATTTGCGGATCAATTATCAAAGGCCAACGGCTGCCTTTTGTTATGATGACGCCATTTTCTGTACTAAAATCATCTGCAGGTAGACCTTGAATATTCCATTCCCTAACAGTTACGGGGTCAGAGAGAAAAGAAGTTATCTTAAGTTCATCTGTTGCTGGTATCTGTTTATCCTTTATTAACAGAAACCATTTATTCAGTAGAATTTCACGATATTTTGTATCAAACGGTCCCAAGTAGGATATAAAGGCGGTAGAAATCAGGCAATCACCGGGTAACTTTTCAAATTGTGTATCTAAGTTGGCCACAGTCTCAATCCAACGCTCTCGCTCTCCTGACAACGATTCGACCAATATAATGGCTCTTTCCAATTGCTTTCGCAATTTCTCTTCTTTTAATCTCAACTCATTTAAAAGCTCTGTTTTCTCATTCAACTGACGATATAGCTCAGCAAGCTGTGCGTTAAGCTCTTCAAGTTTAGCTCTTGCAGCCGCTAATAATGCTTGTTTCTCTGCCAGCGTTCTCATAGCGTTATCTAATTTTTCTTGTTTCGGTGCTACAATTCGATATACTTTGGCATAATTTTCAATGGCCATAATCCATTGCATTAACGATTTGCAGGCTACTGAAACTATAGCAACCTTGTCCGGTTCGAGTTCCGGATTTTTTGTATAAATGCCAATTTTTTTTAGAGTTTTATCTGAAACATTGTCCCTGTCAAAGTTTTTCAAATCATTCAAAAACGTTGCTTCTCCCAATACCTTCTTTGCATTTTCCCACGTTGGCTCTTTGCCCAGCAGTATCAGTACGGCCTCCATAACTTTTTCAATTTTCATTGGAGGTCTGCCGTATGACTTGACTTCGGCGACATCTTTCTTATTTAATGCATCCAATGCCTTAACAGCAGCATCTATCATGGGCAGTACTACATCCAAATCAGCTTTGGCGGCAGCTGCCAGCTCTAAGCAAATGGTTTCTTCCTGCCTTATTATAACAGCTTCTTTGTCCACCTTTTCCTTTTGTTCGGTGGCTTCGGCTTTTTGAGTTTCAATAATTGCAATGAACTGTTCACACTCCACTGTTAGAACTTTCACTTGTTCCGAACTGATCTTCAGTTCCTCAGACATAATGGAAACTTTTTCCTGCGTTTCAGCAATTTTCGATAGGCCACTACGTAGTTTATTCGCACTTGATGATATTTCGAATCGCTTCTGCTCCAAGAGACTTTTAAAACCGCTTACAAGTTGCAAATAATTCAAAGATGTTACATAATTGTGACGCTTCACTTCCAGCAGCATTATATTTGAAATTTCCATAACATTCGAGTGCATAATCGAAAAGGAATAGGCTACATCCCTCTGTAAGGTGCTTTCGGTTGTCATTACTAAACTGTCTCTGTGCTTTTCATCTTCCTTGCCAGGCACTGGGACGTTGATTTTAAATCCCGAAAGGAATGCATTTGCAACTTCTAGCAAAGCTTCCTGCGACCAGGGCCTGAACCAGTTGGGCGTCGTGTTATTAATAAGAGCTGGATACTGACGTATATATGATCGAAATGTGTCTCCAATAGGGCTCATAGCCAGACCAATATGCATGTTGTCTCTCACGTTCTTCATAAAGAAATTATACAAGGCTTCGGTGGTGAGCTGTACACCGGCCTTTTTTGCAGGTCTTTCCAGCTCGTTCTTTAATTCCTCGAATTCATCCGATTTAAAGAGATTAATTTCAGCTGTACTCAACATATTGTTTATTATCTCCAGAAATGTGTCCTCCACTACTTGCTCACCGCTAAATATGAAAACGGTGGCTCTTTGTTTAATGCCCGTCATTTTGTATAAATTTTTCAAATCCTCCTTGAATTCCTGTGTTTTATACTTTTTCGTCACTTCTATTTGAAATACCTCCATTTCTAAAATGTATGATGCCAACTTAACCAAAACTTGACGACCCGAACCACCGATACCTATATTTAGCATATGGCCACGAGGCTGAGAGATAACTCGAACAATTCGTGCAACATGTTCTATAGCCTCTTTGAAAAAAACCAAATTCATACGTGCCATACCTGAATTGTCATTGTATTCTGTCATTTGATTGTTAATATAAATTCTCAATTTATCGAAGGGCATATCCTCGTAGAAGCCTTGCATAGACAAGAATTCACCGAATATGGGCACCACCTTATTGGGACATAGACTATGGAACGTGACTTCCATATGTTTACCCAACACATCGTTTATTTCATTAAGGAACCAGCTCTGATCGTTATCATCCACCAGACGGTCGGAAAAAACGCGAAAACATTCATGAATCCAGAGCCTGAGAAACTGTGCCTTTTTCACCTGTAATTCAGAGGTGCTACGCAGTAAACCTTGGAATACTTTCGATATATCCCTAAGATTGAATAGATAGTGAGATTTATTTGGGGTTGGCAGCATTTTATCGACCACATCATTGTAAATATGGATGGAAGCGTCAGTAATGGAGTGCCATAATTCACGAACTTCGTTGGCGAATGGTTGTAACTTTTGCTTAATCATTGTACCGAAAATTCGCATAATGACCGCTTCTGATGGAAAAGTCAAATTAAGTAGAAAAAATCGGCTCATGGTTCGAGAAGAGATAACCTGCCTTCCTCCACCTGGAGGTCCCATTGCAGCCATAAGAAGTGTATTTAAAACATATATTTTCTGTTGATTTCTTCGGTTAAACCAATACTTGTAATCGATCCATTGCCTTATCAACTCCAGCGGTGGCTGCGAACCATAAACATCCTTGGCCGGCATATTAAAATCATCCATAAAGCATATCATCTTCTTTCCACCAACCGGAACAAAGTGCGTTTTTGTTCTTTTTTCTGTGCGACTTTCAATTGACTCTTGTAAACCAGCAGCAGTAGTCTGAGTAAAAAAAAAATTCAATTAATTCACTTAACCCATGTTTTTTAAACTGTATACATATGTATGTATATCATGTAATGTGACACCCGGATCTTGTGATAGTATAGGCACTACATAGTTAGTTACGTTTGCAATCGTGAACATAAGTGTGCTTAGACGGCAATGTTATTAAGCTCACTTTCTCTCTCACACTTGAAACATATGGGCAATTCACACGACTTTGTATCGTGTATGTTGTATTGAATACACTTGGTTGTTTGTGAACGCTCAATGCTATGCTGTATTGTGTATTTCGTATTCCAAATGTATTTTTTTGGCATTCAAACAATTTGATAGCACGAAACCAATACAACTTTAAAAAACATATGAAAAAAATGTGTATTAGTATATCGGATTTTTACATGAAAATTATCAACAACAACCATACACTGTTGTATAATCGTCCAACAATACACTCAATACAACGATACAACGGCTTGTGTGAATTGCCCAATAGTGTTTTTCATTTTCACAGTTCTTTTGTTTTATTTTTATGTGAAGAAACATGTTATTTTAATCACGAGAAAGAGAGAGAGAGAGAGAGCGAAATAGGGATTGTCTATATATTTGTCGCAGGCTTGTTAAATTCTATATCTTATGCATATTTCTTAGGAGTAGTGTGACTTGTGTACAGTTAACCTTGTCTGATAATGTCTGATAAGTACCTGGGCTGATATATTGATTGAGAGAGTCGAAAACTTTGTCTTATCACAGGATTCCATCACACTTACAGCCGTAGACGTTTTGCCTGTTCCCACATTACCCACAAGAAGTACTGGATGATTATCTTGTAAGAGTTTGGCGACCAAGTATTCATATCTTATTGTATCCACGGTTGGGACGATTATTTTATAGAATGGCTCTCTGGAAAAATGCTCTTCTAAAGATGCGTACATATGTATATTTTTATTTAAAAAAAAGACTTACTCTTCATCATATTTCCATGTATCAGACAATTTGGTGTCCCAGGGCATAAAACATTTTTGATTCGGGTCTACATAGTAATCGTAGACCGTATCTTTAATAGGGAAACAACTATCGAGTTCTCGTATGAAATTATCGATTTTGTTCCGACCAGGCTCATCCACAGTGGCACACACTGACCAAACCAAACAGAACATAAACCATAATTTCGTCATATTTTCCAACATTTCTTCGTTACCGACAACAATGCCGTTTTGTTTGGTAGCAAAGCCTTCCAATAAATTGCACATTGAAATGACAGTATTTAGTTCGTTAGTCTGGACAATTTCTTTGCATTTGGAACGCTTAAAGTTTAACACTTTGTCGAGGTACTCATTGAAATATTCTGTTACCAGATTAACATATTCAGGTGGCTTCTGTTTTGCTAACCAAGATTTTATATACGGCTGCCAACCCCAATCCCTGTAGTCGTTGTAAACCATTCCACAACGAGAAACAGTCGCCGGAGAAGCAACAGCCAGGTCAGCCACCTCGAAAAGCAGAGAAACCTGAGCAGGCATTGTAATACGTTCGCTATTGACCAGCGTTAAGAGTTTATTATCGTCCATGACCGAATTCATATTTTCAATCCAGACTGCATCGACAGGACCATCGAATAATAGCCATTTCTGAGTGGGATCTTCATCGGCACAAATGAGGCGCATTATCGAACTGAGAACGCCGTCCAACCATTCGCCAGTTGCCAAATTGTATTCTCCATATAGTTCAGCTAAATTCAATGCTTTCGGGTTAACTGGATGCACTATAACGGCAGGCCATCCCGCTTTTTTATTGTTATTCATGCGCACGAAGGCTCCCTGTAAACATTTCCATGTAACTGATTTGGCGGTGTTTGTGTCTCCAATAATCATCGAAGAGTGACGTGAGTTTTTCGTTTCATGCAATTCGATAACTTTCTTAATTGCAATTGGTATCAACTGTAATCCATACGATTTTAATTCATCTTCTATAGCAATCCTAAAGTCACTATAATCTATTAATGGAATACTAACGCCCGGAAATATGTCGGACATTATACCGATAAACAGAGGTAAGTCATTTGCAGTTAGACGTGCCACGTTCATGTCGTGCATGGCTAGATAAACAACTTCTTCCTCCGAGGCGTTTGAGAGTTGTCGTCTCTTTCGTCCAGCATATCGTAGCAGGGCAACCATGGAGCGTAGACCAAAATCATAGTGAAACTGCTTCGACAACTGCTGCTTAGCGAGTTCATAGAGTGTAAAAACTTTACGGGCTAAGCTTCTGGTGTTCATAAAGCCATCCGAAAACAAAGTGTTTTCAGCTATAATGACATTGTCAGGCACCATCATTGAAATTGGGCGAAACATTGACTTTAGATTATCAGGCAGTTCTGTACGGCCAGCATAACCTGGATTCATGGTAATGAACAAACCAACTGTTGGTACTAATTTAATAACTTGACCTTCGAATAAGAATTCGCTTTGTTTTGCCGTTAAAGCTGATATAATTGACAGAATCTGTTGGGCCACTACAGAAAGCACTTCGATATTTATGCGATTAAATTCATCGAAACAACCCCATGATCCGGTTTGGGCCAGGCCAGAAAAAATTTTGCCAATACTCTTGAAATCTAAGCCTTCCGAACAGTTTGTGACAATAACCCACATTCCCAACGCCTTGCCCAGATCTTTCACCGTCTCTGTTTTTCCCGTACCAGCCGGACCTTTAGGGCTTCCGCCTCTATATAAATGCAAGGCCGTCGTTAAAGTAATGTAACAACGGTCTGTTAAGGGTGTTATTACAAGTCTGCCGGAATTACCGATGTATTCGTAGCCATACCGATGCTCCGTATTGGTTTGTCTAATCAAGCACGTCTCTGAATCCCGCTGCCAATAGAATCTTAGCTGCGAGAACCATTCGAAATGTCCCACATCTTTGCAATTGTTTTTGTACATTCGATCGATTACATCTCGGCCATGGATCTCAACGGTTATGAGTGTATTTACCTTCAAACGCATGATTTTCGAAAGATCTTTTCTACTCATTTCAGACAGTTTTCCTAAAACTTTGCTTTGTTTGCTCTTCAATTTGCGCAACGGTTTCTTTTGATTGATCGTTTTACAATGAATTAAACTTCTCGTACATTCTGTCGTCCAATGAATTAGACACGATGTATTAACCAACTGGCCTGGCCACATTGAAAGCCATTTCTCACGGTTACCTGAAAGCTTTTTTAAAGACGCTCGCGTTAATTTCAATTGATCACGTAGTACAGCGAACATGTATTCCTCAATAACCTTGAGCCATTTCTCCGATGGCCCATCTATGTAGATAACGCTTAAGAACTCTACATATTCGCCATCGTCTGCATACATGCCCATAGCTTGCCATCGATTGAGAGTTTTACCCACTCTTTTGAGTTCAAGTTTTACCAGATTGTCGAATAACTTCTTTAAGTGCACCTGTACTAAGTCGGGCCTTTTGTTATTGCCCAATATTTCTAGTAGATCATCATTCGATATAAAATAAAAGCGTGGAAATTGCTGTCTCTTGGTCTCCAAATAAATCTCAAGAGCTCGCTGAATGGTTTCCAGACGTTCATCTATTTTATGAAAACGATTAAGTAAAAACGGCGGTCGCTTTAAATGCGTTGCACGTAAAGCTGTCTTTGCGGCGAACATTTTTTCACTTATAGCCTTAAACTCCTCGGTTATAATGTTAAAACGTCGAGCTTCATTGGGCAACTGCTTGCGTATATCTTCACCAGAGAAGATATTTTCCAAATACAACCATTGCCTTTGAACGTTTAAGGCCATTTCGAGAGTTTCAGAGATATAGGACAATGTTTTTTCCCAGTAATCAACAACGACAGCAAATGGCTCAACGAATCGGGTTGCTTTCATAGCCGATATCTGAACCATGTGCTCCTCCAGTAACTGAGTGCATTCATCAACACTTTTTATTTTATAAATTCCATTCTTGTACAGGCCCATTTCGAATATCTGTTTTCGCCATATACTCGCTATAGTCTTAATACCATTTTCGATTTGTAATTCCATTGTTGCTGCATTTGAAATATCTTGAATATTCTCGGAATAGGCTTGAAAATCTAATTCTATTATCAGTTCTAAAGTGAAGCTTTTCGCGTTTTCGTCAAACTCTCTATAAATAATTGAAAATAAAAATTAAAAATCCTTTCATTGGAAATCAATGTCGTACGTAAAGACGAACGCCAATGATCTTATCACTTACACCTGCATTAAGTCTCTAACTCGATCCCAATGTCTTTTGCGCATGCATGGATTTTTCAAGGCTGTAATAAGGGGTAGAGTCCTACGAAAGCCATCTAAATTTTTTGTGGTCACTATTAACATATCCCAACCTCGCGGATAGTACTTCTTATTTAGGGTACTGAATTCTTTATACAAACTAAGCGCAGTATCTTCTAATAAATCGATATTGATTTTCCAAAAATTACCAACTCTCCATTCGTTCCAAGTGTTTTGCCATTCTAAAATCAGTTCCCATATACCCTTCACTATCTTCAGTTCACTGCCAAGTTTTCTCAAATCCAAATTTTCTGGCTGATTTATATGAAATGTTGCCAGGTCGTTTATTAAACTCTCTTCAAACTTCAGACAGTCTTGTACCTTAGCCTCTATAATTCTTAAATATTTTAAGGCAATTTTCGGATTTCTAAAAAGGTATGCGGAAGAAATATAGGCAATATTGGGAAACTAATAATACAAATAATAATAATAGAGAAAGATAAATGACTAAAATAGGGAAAATGACATTTACGTTTGGGATGATGTAGGTAACTTAATCATAAAGTCTGCTAAAAATTCTTTAATAACATTCCGGAATTTCTCCGCCTGTAAAAGTAATCCTTGCTTAAAATCTTCCTTCGTATTATCTAACATTTCGCCAGCATCTGCTAGTTTTTTTAAATAGTTTTCCCAAGTTTGTTGCAAGTTTTGAATTAATATCTTAACAGAGTCGGATATTTCAATTTGATATTTATCCAAGATTTTAAACAAATCATATATCGCTGGAAATTCATTCTGTTTGGGTGGAACCTCACTGATTAAACGATCAAATAGTTGGGTAGCTTCGCGAGCCTCTTTAAGCGTACGAGGGACAACAGCTACACGTCTTTCGTTGCGTTTCACATAACGATAAATGCCTGAAAAAAGATCGATAACACCAAATTAGACTGTTTGAACTTGCATGATAAATTTTTGCTTACTTTTTACTCTAGAAGCGGACCTTTTAGTTAGCAATTTAATATTTAGAAGCTGCCACTGTTCAATATAGTCGAGTAACGAATTCTTCAATGCTGTCTGGTTAATCATTAAAAAATATACGGTCGCTATGGGATCTTTCATCGATACAACCTCTGCATGTTCACTGAACGTCTCAATACTATCCTCATAAACATCAGCCGTTTGATCCGTAATCTCAATTCGTTTTATAAATTCATCCTCGCTCAATTCCCATATCTCACTCAATACGTCCCAGTCCGAAACGTAAACGTCCATTTCTTCCTTGTTGTACTCCACCTCTGCGCATATTTTCTCTTGAATCTCAGAGATAGTAGCATCCGACTTTGTGAGCTCAGAAAATGTTGGACCAACATGCTCAGCCGGCAGACCCAATCTTTCACCAATCCGTGGAATACTGTTTAGGCTGTTAATAATACGATTACACATATTCACCATTATTAATTCAATTGTTTGGATATCCGGCGTCAGTGAGATTTTTTTATCCTCAATGCCGGCATTAATAATTATTAACGGTGCTGGATTAATATCACCTTCTGAACACAGTGCATGATAAACATTGTTCATAGAGTTGCGTGCGCATATCATGCAAGCCTCGGCTAACATTTTGTCGAACTGAACGACATACGTATACCATTCGGTAATCATCTGTTGAAGTAAGAAACAAAGAACAAAACGATTACATAGTATGTATGTATGTATGTACATCGATTATTTTATTCAAACAATACGAGTATGTAGCTGTAAAGAATTTTTTTTTCATAATTTGAGTTTGGCAACTTAAAAAATGATTTACAATTGAACATTCGAATTGATTGATGTGTATCATATGTATGTATGTATGTATTTATGGATTGAACACAAATATAGTTTCGTTTGTTTACTTTTAGGTTCATCTACTCGTATACACTCCCCGAAATATTTATAAGAACGAACGTATTTTTCGAAAAACTTAAAATCTTTTAGACCAATTCGTACGATTTTTGGGTTAAATATAACTAACAATAAATCTTTTTATGTAAAAAAAATATTTTTTTCTTTATTTAATAAAAGGATAACACAAAATAAATTTCATTTACACACGAAAAAATTATAAGACCAAAATTAAATAATATTCACCTAAAACTAAAATAACAAATGATAAAAAACAACTACTGAGTAATTTTTGTATTTATTAGTAATGAGTGTGTCCATCGTGATTAAGAATGACTTCCTGAAGTCGACGGGGCAAAGAATTTATTAAATTTTCAATGCAATTTTGATCAATCCTACTCCATTCTCTTATGATGGCACTTTTTAAAGATTTTACATCCTTATACTGGGTGTTATTTTTGAAAACTTGGTCCGATAGTATTGCCCATAAATATTCTATTGGATTTAGATCTGGACTACATGCCGGCCAATCCAAAACTGGTATGTTTCTGGACGACAGAAACGATTTTGTTGCTTTTGATTTATGGATTGCGGCGTTATCCTGCTGAAATATCCAATTATTGCCTAACGAATCATCCCCAAAATTAATTAAAACGTCATCTAATAATTCAATATACTTCTCGCTATTCATTTTAGTTGATATAAAACAAATAGGAGTCCTTCCCGTAGTCGAAATCCCGGCCCAAACCATTACTGTGCCTCCACAGAAATTTCGCGAAATCGTACGAATTGGTCTAAAAGATTTTATGTTTTTAAAGAAATACGTTTGGTCTTATAAATATTTCGGGGAGTGTATTTTACTCTGTAAAGTTTAATTTTTAATACAAAAAAAAAAATAATTCTTTGAAAATGTAGATTGAAAAATAAGGTGTAATTGAAAATTTCAATAGAAATCTTATTCGTCCACCAAAAGCCAATCAGGTGATCACAGATGATAACGAAAAACTGTTTCACTTGTTAAAGATGTGTACATACATATGTACATATACATATGTATGCATAACGTGAAATAGAACAAAAATAGGATAGGATTTGCAAAAATAGGATTTGCCCCTAACATCGCTGAAAGAATATTAAAACGAAGCTGGTGTTAACGAGTACCTGAAGGAATAGCAAAATAAAAAACAAGTTTTCAAAACGATTCCTTAAAAAAAAAAATTAATATCGTTTAAGAATGCTAGTGAATGAAGCAGCCTTTCTCATAACCTACGGTTTTATTCACTCTAATAATAGTAAATAGTATTTTAGCATTTTTAAATACAGTTGTTTCGTTTTTCTGGTCACATTTTGCTACTTTGTACTAATCCTCTAAATTGCTACGAAATTTTACCATTAACGTTAGTCGTCATAAATTGTATGATCAAATTTCTTAATGCCACGTCTAGCGCAAAAAGTAAGTGACAAGAAACCGATGAAACAACTCATTCATTCGTTCATTCATTCATTCATTCAACTGCAGCGTAAATTCAAAAGTGAATTAAGTGGTGTTAATATTTTTTTATTTTAACAAAAAAATTTACCAAAACAAATTGTATTCAATCAATTGGTTATAGGAATCAATTTGTTATATAAAAAAAAAAAAACAATCAGATCACGTCAACATTTTCGAATGAAATATCGTCGTTCCGAAGTTATCTTGACGTATATCACAAAATCACAAAAAATGAGTTACGACTATTATTGAACATTAAATTATTAGATCTATCGATGTGTTTAATCCCAAGTCTTTATCTTCTGTATTTTCTAAGATATTTAAAAGCTATTTTGCCGTATATCCATTTTTTCTATAAGCTGTGAAAACTTTAAATTCAATTTCCCAAAAAAATATTTTTTGGAGTAACGTCAAGATAACTTCGGAACGACGATATGATTTCGATGGTCAGCAGTGTTTGATGATGGTTATTGTTGTTTTATATGTGCAATAATATTATGGAGTGTGGAGTATATGGAGTGCAGTGAACTTACTTACCTCCTCGATAACATTTTGAAATTCTTTAAAAACGGCAAACAGTAAATCTATGATTGTGTTGTATAAATTCAAAAGTTGATTTGTTGCTCGCCGATTAAATGACGAAACGTAATTTTCAAATGCCGTCAATTCTACGGCACCAGAAAATGTAAACTTTATTAAAGGCGTATCACATATTTGTTCACAAATTCTCGATATATGTAAATTAGCTCTCTTGTAAATGTCCAATGAGTCTTGCAGTTTCGATGTGTGCTTGGCACAATCCACTATGTAAGCATCACTTAACTCGCCGCCCCATGTTAACTTAAAGAGACCAGGGGCAATTTTTCGATCACACGAATGTATTAAAGCACGAAAGAGCTTTCGTTCTTCCTCTGATAGTGCCGTTAATATTCGATTGTAGTCTAGGCATACGGTTATTACGCTATTGTAGACAAAATTCAAGGTGGCATACTTTTCATAGAGCTTACGTATAAATCCGGGAATTTGAAATCCAAGCCTCTCAAAATGTTGAGCCTCTTTGCATATGTTCAAGATAGACCGATCTATGTTGCATTCTAATAAGCCTCGTTTTGTCTTGCTTCTAATCAAAAGCGTACGATCTAAACGATCGTTTAATGAGACGATTCCGTATTTTCGTGTCCAATCGTCAAATGATTTTCGCATTGCAGCTTGAAAGTCTTTTTTGACAGTTTCAAATTTCGTCAACACGATACTTGCTTCGGGTACTGACGGTAGCCAATCGGAATTCTTAAGTCGATCCCTTAACCACTGCAAGCGTTCAATACTGATACGATAAGCTATAGCTCGTGACGCGTAATAGTTTAACCACGACTCGTGAACGTTGACACGATCCATAAGAGTCTTAGTACTGTCATTCATTTCCGTTAAAAACATATTCCATACTTTGCTCACCATTCCTAAATAGGTTCTTCGGATCGTAGATCGATACGAATAGAATAGCATTACATTCAGTACTTCCAAGGCTTCTTCAATGTTACAAACTCTTTGAAAAGCATTGGACATTAATCTCTGTATTGTTTCTTCCAAACTTTGTATGGTTCGTCGATATTTGAGAACTTCTTGATACCAGATATTCTTGTGAACATTTAGAATCAATTCCTTTGAGTCACTTCTCAATCCCTCCAATGTCACTAAAAACTCCTTTTCTACCCTTTCGGCTGTGTTGTCAAATTCAGCGCCATTCGTACCACCAAAGCGTGGACGTGGTATTACTTCATTTTCATCGAGACGAGCGAAAACAATCATGGACTCACAAATATCAATAAGATCATTCAATCTTTCAATAAAAGCATCAACATGATTGAAAATCATGGCATTATCGAGATCCCATCCAACTTTTGGACTCTTCGATGCCAGCTCTTTTGACATTCTATCGTAAATGGCTTTGTATGATAGACAGCAGTCTATCGACATATTGGACATTTTTATGCCAAATCTTGAGTTTCCTTGCAGTATAAAGTTGACATTAGTTTGTGATACACAAAAACGTATGATCTGATTGCTTAGGTTTCGGAATAAATTCGTAATTAAATCTTTGCGATTATAGAACGGCGAATTAACCCAGATATATCGAATAAAATTAATAATACGAGGTAGAATTGCCGGCACTTCGGCTGGACTTTGGGCTTTGTCGATGAGAGAGCATGGCTCCACTAACAAATGTAAATATTTTATATTTGATTTTGCTTCTTCTACCTCTAAGCGGCATTCGTTTATCAATTCATCAATCTGTTTAATATAAACGGAATGGGATATCCTTAATACGTTTATTATATCTTGCACATCGGATTGATCCAGCTGCGTCTTGATTCCATGTAGAACTTCAACTATTTAATGAAAAACCAAAATGAACCCTTACATGGCACTCGTAAATCCCGTAAATATGAAACAACTTACATCTGTATATCCAGAATTCGTACTCCTCTTCGGGTACAACCAGATCATGCGGTACCACTAGGACTTTATCGTTAAGTAAGGTCCGTAATTGATTTGTCCAGAATACTACAATAGTTTCCATATTTTTCACAAATTCTCGATCATGGGCAATATTTTTATTGGCCATCTGTTTAACCACATACGGCACATACAATACTGTCATACCGGCCATTTTGGAATTTAAATTCGTCAGATATGACAGGAATTTGTCCATGGCCCGGCAAAATCTTGATTTAACATTTTCATTCCAATCAGTATTATTTTGAAATAATGGAGCATAAACAAATTGTAAAACTTTCAATAAGCAAAGGTCGACATCTTCGTGAATTGTGCCAAAATTAACCTCATCATGGAATCCATCCACCGTAAAAATGAAATTTGGCAGACGACTGAAGTAGACAAGATCGGATACCGGTGATATAGGAAACCCCAAGCAAGCTGTCAACTTATTTGAGTCGTAGAATATTGTTAGAAGTGGTTCATTCACCTCAATCAACCATCGTTTAATTACATCGAGGTTTTCCTCATTCCAATCGCGGTGATCCAAAGCAAACAACACTGTCATGCGCTGCACAAAGTCTACTAATTTGAGTAAATCTTCATCTGAATAATTAGTCTTCGGTATATCTGGAACTGTATCGATCTCCTCCTTAGTATTAGAACCTATTTTAATGTATTATTAAACAAATTTATTAATTTCAAATGTGCTACGTTACGATACATCACCTTCTACATCGGAAGAGGCCACACTATCCAAATCCATTTCGTCGTCCATATTATTATTGGCCATTCTTTCTGTCGATATTTTTCAAATAGAAATTATTTTTTAAGAATTTTTTCGACTCAATAACAGAAGTCTACTAACGTTTCTGAAATGTAAATCAATATACTATATCCCAGCTAGCATTTGGAAGATTGTTTTAAAAAAATCACCTTGCTGAGTCTTTTTTAGAGTACTTTTGGTGATTAAAAACTTATTGGTCAGTTACACGATTAAAAAACGACTCAAAAATGATTCGTGTCAATGAGTAAAATGAGTTCGATTTAAAATACAATAAAAAATTGTATAGCAATCGGAAATTAATCATCCAGACGTTTAAAATGTGACTATTATTTCCCGTTATTTATTATTCACCCTTATTCTGGTTGTCGTCGTCGACGTCGTCTTGCGTCGACAGTTTAAAATTGGTATTCTGTTTGTCGTTATTGACAGTTATAGATGACTGTCGACACACATTTGGTATTCTGTGAGTCAATACGCCGTCGATATTGTGTTGTGTCGACTCTGATTTTATCGACATCATTTTTGGTAACGACGACGACGACAACCAGAATAGGGGTGATTATATTCTACTTATACTGAAGATTGAAAAACGATTAATCAAAAACAGATCATGCAGGTGTTTGAAAAGTGATTGTAAATACGCATTTTATGATCATATTTTGCGCAGATAGATGATTAAACACTGCTTTTTTTTATATCCTCTCTGTATAAATTGTCATTTATGTAAAAGATGGCTGTGATGTAAAGTACAATTTTGTTTTAAATAGAAAATTTTTCTTTGTTTTTTTAACGAAAAAAAATATTTGTTTTAAATAAACTTTGATGTCTGATGTACATACATCACGAATATAAAAATATATTCTTTATTTGTTTCTTAAAGTTCATGGGAACGTAATTTTTGAAATCGCGGCGTTGTAAACGTAGGACTCAGAAAACCGACTAAAAACACTTGAAGAGAGTAAAATACATTTTGAAATACGACTAATAAATGACTCAAATTTTAATCATAAATGACGCAAAAAGGTGTCAAATTAGTACAAACATGACTGATAAATGACAATAAAAGGACCCCTAAAAATACTGATAAATTACTCATAAAAGACTCATATGCGATTAAACGATGACTGAAAGACGACTCGAAAAAGAATCATAAACGAAGGCAAGCAAATAAGACTAATAAATGATTAGAAAGCGATTCGAAAATGATCATAAAACTACTAGAAAAAGGATCGAAAATTACTCTAAACTAATATATCGGCTACTCAAGCTGCGGTGAAAATTGTTGCGGACAAAAATGTTCGCAAGCGAAGGATCATTATACTTTCCGATAGCCAAGCGGCCATCAAGGCGCTGGATTCTAGTGTGATAAACTCCAAGACAGTATACGACTGTCGCAGATGTCTCAATAAGATGGCGAACCGATGTGATGTTTGTATCACATGGGTACCGGGACATAAGGACATTCCCGGCAACTGCAGAGCGGATGAATTGGCCAGAAGGGGTACGACCGTCGAGCTCTCTGATGAATTCTCTACATTGGAGATCCCTTTAAGTACCAGTGGGCTTATGATTAACAATGCAATCGTGGACCTTGCCAACAGTAGATGGGCAGCTTCGGATAAGGGCAGAGCGGCGCAAAAAATCTGGCCAAAGCTGGATAGAAGGCGCACGACGACTCTGCTTAAGCTCCAAAGAAGCAGGCTCAAAGCTGTTATCGGGGTTATTACGGGGCATTGTATTATAGGAACACATGCGAGACATATTGGTCTTGGACACCTTGCGAATGATTTCTGCAGAAGCTGTGAAGATGAAGAGGAGGATGAAACTATTCTTCACCTACTTTGCACATGTCCGGCACTTGGTCGGAGGAGAAAGAAACACCTGGGTGCCTACTACATGGAGGACGTAGATGAACTGTCATGCGTGGATATTGGCAGTCTAAGTCGCTTCATCGGAAGCTCCGAGTGGTTGCTAGAATAGGGGATAGATGAAACTGTGGTATCACAATGGGCCCTGTATGAGGTCTAAGTGTGTCCGCTCATCGGGTGGACAGCCACTTCTTCCTACCTACCTAATATAGAAAATGACTCATAAATGACTTTTTAAGAAGAGTCGCTCGTAGTCACTTTTTTCTCCCGACAACAGAGTCTTTTTAATCGCGCAGAAAAATAAAAAAAGACTCGAATTTGATTAAAAATTTTCAAAAATGCTGGCTGGGTACACAATTTATGATACTCTGGGTAAAAGACTAGAGCTTACTTAGTCTGTTTATTATTTAAACATGTGGCTATAGTAACGTGTTTTAATTTCGTTTAATTCTTTATGGTATTTTACATGCTGGCAAAAACTACCCCAAAACAATTCAGTAATCTTTATTCCACTGAATAGCGTACTTAGAAAATTTATTACAGGCAAATGTTATTATTTTTTAACAAAAAGTGTACTGCAGTAAAATATTATGAAATCTTCATTACGAGTATAAAAAGTAGCTAAAGCCTAGTCTCTCTCGTATACCATCCAAAATCGTAGGTGAAAACTCTTATAATATTTATTACATTAAGGCCAACTAAATCACAGAATGTCTTATCAATAATATAATAGAAAACTAATATAATCGTATGAAGTATATGAAGTCGCCGTAGCCTAGTAGGTAGTGTGTTGGCTTATTAGAAGTAAAGCCAGGGTTCGAGCCCCAGGCCAGACATCAAAACAAAAATACAAAAAGTATTTCTTCGACGATTTCCTCTGAGCAGATTCCTGGCAAAAGCTCTGAGAGTAAATAAAAATTGCTATGAAAAGTTTCTCAAAAAATCTGTCGTTCGGAGTCGACTTTAAACTGTAGGTCCCGCCACTTATGTATACAAATTAACACACACAACATAAGTGGTGTGAGAAACTAGGTAAATAATCCTGACTGAAGGGTTGTAATGACCAATTATGTATGTAATATACTCTCGTATGTACTTTTGCTCTACTGTAAGAAAATATGCCGGGTGATACGTACAATATTTATATCCTATTTTGGTTTTATTTAGTTCATCGTCATGGAATATGTAGAGCATGACGATGAAATAACGACAATTCACACTTATTCCAACAACATGTTGATGTACGATAATGTATGTACAGTGTTGGAAAAAATAATAGAAACGATTACTAGTTTATCATTAAAATATTGTATACTTTTTCGTAATAAACTTTTATTGTTGCAAATCGCTGTTAATTTCTTGCTAATGTAAATGACAATGGGGATACTTTTAAGTTTATGTATATACCTTTTTTTATTTACTTAAAGATAAATAAAAATTTAAGGAAATAATAAAAATTTGATGCGTTTCTATTATTTTTTCCAACACTGTATGTCTTAAAGAGGCTGTTAGAATACCTTCTGTTTCAGTCCAATCTTAATTTTATTAAGCAATAAGTTTAAAGCAAAGTTTATAGCTCTACGGCTACTGTTGCAATCCTTTCAATTTATCATCAGGGTTCGTAGAGAAATGCTCAAAAAAAAAATGTTAAAAACCTACAATAGTACAGACAACATACTACATATTCATATTGTGAAATTACCCTGAAGGAAACATGTCGACAAGTGTCTCCAAGTCACCAGTTTTGTCGACTATATTGGTGACTTTATGGTGACGTTGTGATCGAAGCGTCAACAATTATTTAATTTGCCTTTGATGAGAAAAAAAATTGTCAATTGTCAAATTGTCAAGAAATTATAAACTTTTAATAGAACAATCAATGTTATATAAAAATAAAAGTAGTGAAAATGAGACAATTATAAGTCCAAGTGTGAATTGTGAAAATTTTGTGGAGCCTGAATGTTCTGTGTCGTCTCAAATAGATTTTCCAAACTATAGTTTGCGCGAGATGATAAAAAATTGGTATATTGGACACAATTGTTAAACAAAATGAAATTGCTTCAAATCTTATGGAATTTTTCCCTATCGACTCTGAAGAAAAACTGAGAGAATTTGATGCTATTTTGAAAACTCATTCAGACCCATACGTATGTAAGTATTTATTTTTATTGTGGAACTACTTCAACGAATAAAATTAAATTTTTTGTTTATATTCAATAGATTCGATAAATGAAATCACTCCCTGCGGGCAGAACGAAACCTTCATGAAATATTTGGCCAAAATATTATCATGAATTTTAATGTTGATGGCTCTTTTGGCAAAAAGAGGTTGCGCGAATACTCAAATGTTTTTAAAGCCCTAATAGGTAATAAATACTTGTTTGTGTTCTCATAAATATTTGTAATATTTTAACAATTTGTATCGTTTTTTTAATATCCAGATGTAATATCAACTTTCAATGAAAATTCGGACAAAACACTTAGAGCAGCATTTCAGCGCCAAAAGAAAAAATATTTCAAACAAATGGGTCGCAACAAAGCCAAAAATAATGAAAATCGTAAAGAAGACGACTCTCCCAAAAGAGGATTAATAATTTTACTTAATTTTAATAAAACAAAAACGGTATTTTGATGTTTCTATATAAATAAGAGAGACTGAATTAATAGTACCCTTTTAGTTTTTATATTTAATAAAATATCAAATATTTATAAAAATATTTAAATTTTATTGTCGAGTTTTACTACAGAAAAATACCAAAAGTGTAGACTAGAACTGCTAAATTGTACTATTGATTCACTGGTTCCAATGTCTACATATGTATGGTCCCAAAAGAAGTACCTGGTCAATAGTACTAACGTCAGTAGTAGATTTTCAATGACACGCACATGTTAAATGTCTATAGTAAAAAGCATTGCCTGTCATATAATAAGTCAGTAGTACTGGTGACTGTGTCAATAGTAAGTCAGTACAGTTTCACTATTGACATTTCCTGCAGGGTATGGCTAAGAAAGTTTATAATGGGTATCCTTGGAGATGAAAATTATCCAAAGTACTTGGTTTTATGATAATAACATCATCGTTTTAGAGTTGCAAATGCTTTCAACTGATCTTAAACAAATTGACAATTTTTGGTGAAATTTAGTTCTAGGAATAATTTTGACGGTAGGATATCGGATTCACATTAAATGGGCACAAAATATTGGAAAATAATTGTGGATTAGTACCTATTTATACAATATTATTCTTCTATTGCATCTTTATGATAGTTCCACTAAGTAATCTTTGCATTTTTTTTTTCTAATACAGTGGGACCTCGATTTTCCGTGATTTCCGGGACCGGAAGCATTCTGTATAATCGATTTTCCCGGTTAATTGAGTACCAATTTTGGCTAGTTTTTTTAATAGATATTTTTATTAATTAATAAATGAATATGTTCATATTTATATAAAAACTAAATAATTCAAGGATTTTATATACATACATACATGTTTCAAAAATATAAAAAAAAATAATTTTGTCAGAAAACAGTGAACTGTAGATAAGGATTTCGTATACTAAAGAGGGAATCCCCCTTTTTCGCTTGCTTGTCCAAAATAATAGAAAAAATTTTTTTGCTTATAATCACGGATAATAGAGGAAATCACGGTTAAAAGACGCAGAAAAATTTAAGTCGATCCAAAATAAAATTAAGTAGATGCAAAAAATTTTCTTTTTCCATCCCGGATAATTGATGTTGCCGGATAATCGAATCACGGATAATCAAGGTCCTACTGTATAACTTTTGCCCTACATTGTGTTTTTAATTTAATCTCGAATCGATTTATAATTTACATAAAAAAATCGAAATATTTACATTTTTTTTAACGATAAAGTGGTTGTTAATCAATTTCATGGCCATATGTATGTACATATGTATGTATGTATTAAAAATGGAAAATTAAATAACATTTTGTGTGTATGTATGGCATTTTTCAAAAAAAAAATTTCTTTCCAAACCTAAGCATCGAAACAAAACCATCAATCCACAAATAATGAAATAGATTGAGTTTATGATTTCAGCTTAAGATAAAGCATTTGAGAAATATTTTTTAAAATACTCTTTCACATTATCAGAACTAAGTATAGAAATTTGATCGGCATTGTCAATATTGCATCTATCCATCCATAATGGTTACAATATTCAATTTGTTATCCTTTTTCCATTTAAGAACAAAAAATGTTACGTTTATTTTATATTGACAGAGGTACACTCTATTAAAAATTACCAAAGAATTGATGAAATTGCTAAACGACTGATTGTCTGAAAAGTTCTTCTTGTTATCTCTTCTTCTAAAAATTTAATCATGTTTCGCTATTAAGTACATATGTATTTATCCGTTGTAATTAAATATTGATTTTAAATATTCCTTATCATCTTGTTACATCTGTATCTCAGATCTCAGTTGCTCTCTCTCTCTCTCTATCTCTCTTAATAGTCACATACATACTCGTACATACATACTTACATAGATATTGTATAAAAGGTTACTTAAAAGCCCAATTAAATTACAAATCGAATAGATAGCTGAAGACGATTTAATGTTGAGATTCAGTGATGAAAAATTCAGTACTTTAGTACTTTTTTCAGTACTTTTTCATTTCAAAAATACCGCAATACTCCCGCAACACTTTTAGTACTTTTTTATTATTACATATTTTATGTTTTGCGCTTTTCAACTATTAATGCGTTAGCAACGTATTGCTAAAGGTAGAATTTGTCTTTAGCCCCGATTAGCCAAACGTATACGAAACATATGTATGTCCGTTTTTAGAATATGAAAAGCAATGTGAATAATTGCCGTAGCGTAATGTAATTTAATAAGCATTTACGTAGCTTTTCATGTACTACAAACGAACGTTGACGTTTGACTAAATGGGACGTTTACGTTTTGTTACGTTCAGAATCAACAGTTTTTGTTTTGTATGTGAAGAATACGTATAAGTCGTTAGTTTTTCTGTTCCGTATCGTACGTGTATTAAATATAAATAAATAAATAGTCTAGTAGGTAGTGTGCTGGCTTACTAGATGTGCGCCCACATTTCAGACCCCATGTCAAACATTTTCAAGAAAACGAAAAATTAAGAAAATATTCCTTCTGCAACCTTATTCTGTGTAAAAACTCTGAGAGTTAATAAAATTGTCATTAAAAGTTTCTCAAAAAGTCTATCGTTCGGAGTCGACGATAAAATAAGTGGCGTGAAAAGGTAGATCCCAATCTTGATTAAAGGGTTGTAATGACCATTTTATACAAAAGTACCATTTGATGCAAAAAAGTACTCTTTCAGTTATAGTTCAGTACCATTTTAAAATTTCAATTTTGCAACACTGTTGAGATTCCGTAATTCATCTCTACAAAACGAACTACTTTTGGTACTAAATGGATTAGAACAACATCCCGATAATTTTAAATATCAAATCTTGTGTTTATCGATGTAAATCCAAATCAAGCCTGATGAAACGTCAAAAAATTACGTACAAAGAAATTGATGTTTGAAATGCTAAAGTACTGACAACCACACAAATTGCTCTTTTTTAATGTTTTTTTTTTATTCTTACATACATACATATGAATATTGAACAGACTTAGTATTTTAATAATGAATATCAGTTAAAAGAAATAGCAATATATTCTCCCCTATATTCGATTCATACTTGTTGGCATACATACACTTTTTTATACAATATTAATGAGAGCAATTCTGTAGTACCCTATAGAAGTATTGGACAAGTAAAGAATATGTCACGTTTACTATACGTTGATGTGTATCTCAGGTCATGTTTTATGCGATAGATGCGTTCCAAAAAAAATCGCATAAATTGAATTGAATTGAATTTATTTATTTGAATTTCTGCACAACAAGAATGAATCTTATAGTTACAGTACAGAATTAATTAAAGAAAAAAAAAAGTTGCAAACAAAAAAGCAAAAAATACCTAAAATTTACTTAAAACTAATACTTTATATTAATACTTAAAACTAAAAGAGGGACACAAGTAGAAGAAAAGAAAATAAAAACAATTTATACACGCACATAAAAAGAAAGAGTAAAAAGAAAAAAAAATAAAAAAATAAATGTATCAGTTAGAGTAATAAAAATAAAAAAATTAATTAATTAATTTGATAATAGAAATAAATAAAAATTATATGTAATTTATGTAGCAAAAGTAATCTATGTAAATTAATTAGAGAAAAAGAAGAGCAATTGCTTTCTAAAATGCGTTACATTACTAGTTAGTTGTATACTGTGAGGGAGCGAATTCCAAAGACGAACCGAGTAAATTGAGAACTGCCGCTCAGAGACAAGTGTGTGATGTGCGGGAAGTATCAATTTTCTTCCCCTGCGTGACCTGGCGAAGATAATATCATCAAATAGATACTTAGGTTCCTGTGTATAAATTACTTTATGTAAAGATAAGAGCACTCTTATTTTAATCAGATCCTCAAAAGATACTCCATATAAGTTTCTAGAAACGGAAGATGTAGAGCTAAATCTTCTTAAGCCAAAGACATATCTAATAATGCTGTTATAGACAGCATTAAGTCTTCGCTTGGAGAAGGAATCTGAGTTAGCGAAAATTTCGCAACCATAAAGAAGGCCAGGTATAATATACGATTTCGCAAGAAGTAATCTTATTCTCAGAGGTGTAAAAGCCTGAGTAGCCCAAAGGGATCTGAGTTTTACATACGTTTGCGCCACAGCGAAATTAATGTGATCGTTCCAAGTCAGTGTGCTATTAAAAATAATGCCAAGATTCTTAGCCTTGGTGATCAGTGAAATCTTGCTGTTGTTCAGAAAAATATCATCCGTAATCACAGGACTGCGTAATCTTTTATGTATTAAAAGACACTTAGATTTAAGGGGATTCAAGAAAAGTCCATTTGCCAAGGCCCAGATGTGTATACGCTCAAGATCAGCATTAATTGGCATAAAACGATACTCTAGCTTCATATAAAAATTAATGATTCGTTCAAAAATCCTGTAAAACTGCATAAATTCAAATTTTAGTTGAAAAATCAAAGCAAAATCGCATAAAAAAGTCAACAAAAGTATGTATATTTATGTATTTCATTTTCTTAAACAATACAAACAAAAACTTGTAAAATAAATAAACAAAAATAAAATATTAATTCATTATTTACAGAACAAAACAAAAAATACTAAAGTAAAGTTTATAATTATGAATGCACGATCAATCATTCTGCATCGTTTTGAATTGGTTCGATGTCACTTTTATTATTACATACATACCTATCAGGTAGTGCATACATATCGCTCCTTTATTGCAACATAGTCATATCTCAAAAAAACTTGAACTTGGCAAAATGCGATTTAAGTTTTCAAGACATAAGTCGTATGATCTAATTGCCGCAAACACTTTTTGCTATAACTTCGGTTCAGCTTAAGATATAAAACTGATTTTTTTTTTCAAAATGTACAGAAGGTCTAAAAGAGAAGTTTTGCTTAAGTAACTACAAATTTTTAATTTTTTGAGATATGACTATGTTGCAATAAAGGAGCGATATGTAGGGGACTAGATCACCGAATTTTTAGAAAGTTTAATTGCTTCTTTTATTTCAGGATATGTAGTCAGTTATTAAACTTTGTGACTTTGAGTTTTTAAGTTGCCTATGCAACTCATGATATCCGGAAAATAGATCAGTTAATCCGCGTTGAATCTTCAGTGCTCTTTCGGTATCTTGGTCCATACAAAGAATAAGATTTTGTAAATCATTAACTTTGTTGAGTATATCACCAATTTCTTTTGAATTGAATTTTACAACACTTTCTTTTAATGTTCATTGGCAATAAATTGTATAGTTGTAGACCTTTATAAAACAACGTTTTCTGCATCTGGGTTGACTGCACTCTTAGGATTCGAAAGTCGTCTGCATTCCTCAGCATATATGGTTGGCTTTCTCTCACAAATTGGATCTGCTCGCATAGGTATTTAGGCGCATCACCTTTCTTCATTTTTCTAACAAACAATAATGTATTAAACTGTAACCTTTGTTTTATATTCATCCATTTCAACTCGTAGAGCATTGTATTTATATTCGTATACCGATCGCATTTCAATATTACTCTCATTGCTTTATTTTGAAGTTTCTGCAATCTTGATAATTGAATTGCGGTACTATACAGTACAATACAGTGGAACCGTATTCGAAGTGCGGTTTGATTATGGTGTTATATA
Organism: Sarcophaga caerulescens; assembly: GCA_927399465.1. Lineage (NCBI taxonomy): Eukaryota > Metazoa > Arthropoda > Insecta > Diptera > Sarcophagidae > Sarcophaga > Sarcophaga caerulescens. The sequence continues at coordinate 745,996 of OV656866.1, forward strand.
TTGTTACTGCTGTATCTTTTGAAATTCTATTCCTAATCCTTTTAAAGAAACCAATTTTTTTGCCAATTTTCTTACAAGTATAATCGATGTGTTCATTTAAGTTTAGTTTTTTGTCAATTACAAAACCTAGGTATTTTATATTTTCAACCTTTTCTATCACAGAATCATTTATCTTAAATACTTCATCAGAATTCATGTTTATTTCCATTATTTTCGTTTTGTTCTCATTTAATTTCAATTTTTTCATTTTAAGCCACTCATTTATCTTCCGCACATCGTATATCATATTATCCTGACATTCTCTATCACTTTTCGCCACTGTATATATAAGAGTGACATCAGCGTACAATACAACTTTGCATCTTTCCAATATTTTGGACATGTCATTTATATATAATATAAACAATAAAGCACCTAAAATTGAACATTGTGGTACTCCGAAATTATTAATCGCTTCCTCAGACACAGTATTATTTAATTTCGTTGCTTGCTTTCGGTTCTCCAGGTATGACTTGAACCGTTCCAATTCAATTTGTCTTATCCCATACATATACATTTTTTTTTAGCATGATATCTCTGTCAATAGTCTCGAAAGCTCTTTTTAAATCAAGAAAAATTGCCATCATTCTATTTTCCTTTCCTACGGCCTTCCATTCGCTTATCACATAATTCACTGTAGTTTCACATGAATGCTTCTTTCGGAAACCTGATTGTGGTCCAGATAATATACCGTGGTATTCAATAAACTGCTCAAGTTGTATCTTTACTACTTTCTCCATTATTTTTTCACATACCTTAAGTGTATTTATAGGTCGAAATTCCTCACATTTCCTTGTCTTGGGCACTTTTTCGATCGGTGTTATCATTGATCTTTTCCAATTTTCCGGAAATATACCAGTCTCCAATGATGTATTAATTATTTTTAGCAAAACATTTCCTAATATGTTCCAATTATCAATTATAATTTTATTTAAGACGCATTCATGGTCAGGTTTATTCTTCATCTGTTTTACAATGTTCTCAAGTTCCGTAATGTCTATCCTACGGAATTTAAATAAATTTCTTGGTTCACATGTTACTTGGCTAACATATTGCACTTTATCGATTGACTGTCTTATGCTACTTATACTATCAATAAAATATGTATTAAACTTATTTACTATATTCTTCGGAATCACTCTCTTCACTATCAACGTTTTTCTCATTGTTGGTGACTAAACTAATGACGTCGATATCGGTTAATGTTTCGTCAGCTAACAGTTCTTCTACATTATCCTGCTTTAGCGAGTCAAATCCATCTCCTTCAATTTAATGAGCTAAATCAATTATTTCACTGGTCAGTGTGGACAAAATGAAACACACCATAATGATAAGAACAGTGGTGCAAACTTGTTTTAATTTAAAAATGATGCAAAAGTTTTAAAAGTATCATAACATTTTAAAATCTATAAAAAAAATCTAAAAAAAAAAAATTTCATTTAAAATCGCATAAATTCGAATTCGCATAAAACAAATCCGCATAAAACGAGACCCGAGTGTATTTATTTTTCATTGATTTTATTTTATTTTTTAAAGTTTATATTGTCGAGTTTATAAATTAATTCAAAATAAATTAAATTCTAGCTTAAAACTAATGAAAAATATATGTATGTATATGTATGATATAAGATTTGTAGCATGACAATAGATTGATTAAGTATCGTTAACATTGTTACTCCCTCTGGCGCAACACGGACATGAATCCGAGCATGATAATACGTTAGGAATGTCGGAACCAGAATAAGTGTTTGGCTCCTCCAACGTTATACACCTTACCTTCGGAGGACATTTTATGACGACTAGCGCATTACCCTCATCATCAAAGACAGAGAAATCATTGTTAAACTCCCCATATCCTTTTCTATAATTCGAACTCATTATGTATTTGGTGAGACAACATATAATAATCTAGAAGAGATGATTCGAATTAATCTAATGTACTAGAAGGAAACGGAATTCTCGATTCTCTTACGTCAATTAAAACTGCAATAAGTATCAAAATAAATATTATTGTGGTAGCCATAGATAGATATTTTGTAAATTGATCCAGACATCCTTCTGTGTTTATATCAGTTAAATTCAAATGTGCAATGTTCCCATTGTCTCTTGTGATTTGTGGAATGTAGTTTTCGTAACATGACGGGCTAGCATGTTTACAGCAAGCATAAGGAGCTAATGTTTGTTCTGGCCTGCAAATGTAAATGATAAGATTAAATCGGTAAAATACATTTTGTGAAAATGTAATAGATATATGTAGATATGTAAATATAAATACGTTTCTGTGATTTTATCATCTTGATTTTGATGCTTCTCAATGGTGGACTCCATGTAAATATATTCGGGATCTACATAGGTATCATAAAATGGAACTTGAAGATCGTGTAATGGTTGAGACTTGCTTAGTTCATGAACATTCCTGTTATGTAAATTTCGCGAATGTTGCAGCGTCATTGTATTTAAATTTTCGGTCATCCAGGATGCGCGCATCCAATCTCGATAACCGTGTACACCGCAACATTCTTTTGTATATTGCAATTGATCCCATAGTAATTTCCATTCTGGATTCACATAATAAATATCAATACCCCTCAATAACACCATTTCAATTCCTTCGGCTAAAGCATCACCACTAACGACCAAAGACCAAGTTGTAAAGCAACCACAAATAACAATTAAGCAACAGAATATTAACCAAACATTCAATAGGAGATGTATGTTTTCAGAATATCGACGTGGCCATATGCTGCTCCACATTGAAAGACTGCACAAATACAAAACGATCAATTGAAATCCCAGAACGTAAACATTGAAAAACTTTGCCGAAACCATATTGCTTTCTGTTTCCGTCAAAAATGTTCCCAATACCCTTTGATAATATGCACTTGTTCCAATTAGCGCTACACCAATGCATACTTCTATGGTTAAGAGTAAATTGATAAGTAAACGTATCTTGGGAATTGTTTCGTACATTTGTTCATTTGTAACGAAATTGAAGAGCACAATATAAGACAATAATTAAACCCCATATGACCGAAATTTCAATTACATTTCAATTGACAATTTCGTTTAACCCATTTAAATTGCTTTTCTTTTTTTTTTTTGTTTTCTTCGAAATAAATTTTAAGAGTTTTAAACCTTTAACAGAAATGAAAAAATACAAATAAACGTACATATATACCCAACAAACCAAAACCTTACCTAAAAGTAATTTAATTGTAGAATAAACTTATAACAACCGATTTTTTACAATAGTGTTTAGAAAATGATTAACATGACAATACCTTTAACAACAATACTTGCTATACACTTAGTTTAGATAATAATTTTACAAGTATGATTGCAAACAACTTATGCTAGTTATAGTTTTCTAAATGTTTTTGAAAAATCTGTCAATTTATTTATCGTTTTTTCATAAAAAGTTTTATATTTAGTGTTTTGTGCAAAATAATAATAATACTTGGGGAACCTGTAACATCAGAAGGTAAGTTATTTGGGTATATATTCACAGCACTATTATATTTTTCTTAGTTCTTTTTTTAATGAGAACAGTTTATTTTTAAGCTGGAAAAACTTTTTTATTTACTAATTTTTAGGAATGGTGACCCAATTTTCTAAATTAATGGAACCAATGTTCATACGCCTCACGAATGAGGTCAATTCTTTGCGGCAGGAGATTACTGGTCTGTGCAAAGAAATAAAAGAACTCAAAAAAGAAAAATTAGACGTAAAATTGGCAATACCTGATAGCCCCTTTAAATTAATGGAAGAATTTTTAAATTTCGAAAAGTTACTCCAGGAGGATAAAAGCTTTTTAAAATCGTTTGTATGTTAAATAAAGAAAATTTTTACAGCACTCTAAAACACACTCTTTCTTTCCAGGAAAATGAGTTACTTACGGTAGCAAAAAGCACAAACTTCATAAAAAGTTGTTGGCGCAAATTGTTCACGGACGAACTGGCAGAGCATTTATGCTGGAAAGGAACGGCGGAAAAAAAAGAGTGTGCGCAATCTAAGTGCGGCTAGGGCTATAAGAAGTATTATTATTATATTATTATTATTGTATTATTGTCACTTATATTTACTTTTTCATTTTTGAAGTTGCAGCAATTTCTATTGGGATTGGAGAGGACGAATTCGTCAAAAGCACGAAATCATTTTTTTAATTCGCAAAAAATCGACACGAGTGCCGTAAAAAGTACGCCGACAAACCTAAAAATATTACTTTTTAAATGTACTTAATTAAACAAAATATAAATAAATGAATTCGGTCACGAAAAAAAATATTTTTGTTGTTGAATGTACAATTTACTCTGTACGTATATTATAAGGTTATATTCATGAGCTTATAAAAATGTTTCAGACATAAGCTTATCATAAGCATGTTTAGAAAAAATATTTGTCTGCAAGCTTGTTCTATAATTAGATTTATAAGCTTCTAGCAAGGGTTCAGTTTTGTTTATTAATTAATTTTTAACAAACCTTTTACAAACGAATTTATAACAATTTTCTAAGCTTAAAGCTTATGTTGGTAAGCTTCTTACAAGCGATTTCTAAAACGTTTTGGTTTGTTGGGTATGTATATACAATCACAACTATGTAAGTGCAACTTTAAATAAATCGACATGAAACATGAGCACATACGGTTGGAAAAACTAGAATTTTGCAAATATTATTCGCACATGTAATTATGTAGCTTCACATGTAAAGGCAAAATATTGAAATTAACGTTAAATAAACCTTGTCATACGAGTACATACCCTTTCAATTAATACAGTATTTCGTTTTTTAAAAGAACATTTCCTATTCTATAGTCTCAATGGCCTAATTTGAAAATAATTGTTTGGATCTAAACATGCAAACGCATACGAGTTATTATTTATTTAAACAAGATAACTTACTCGTATGTAATCGTTTCTATACACTGCACATTTAACGCTTATCCCTTTTTTCTTGACTTAGTAAAGTAATGAGAAATTCAGCCATGGCCAATTTGCCAATAGTATTGAAATATGTGCAATTTCGTGTCAAGTGACCCAATTTTTAAAATCGATGTCTTTCGATTTGGATGAAATTTGCACCAACGTTAGTACTATTGGATAGTAGGCCAGACACAAATTTTCAGCTCTATCAGTCAAGAACTGCCGGAGTTAGAGGGGACATTTTGGTCATACAGGGTTTTTTTAAAATGTGTGTAACTTTTCACCTATTGGTCCTAGCAAAAATTTTCCAAAGGATATTAGATAGCTATTTCTACAATCTTTCCAAAAATAATTTTTTTAATCTTTAAAAAATTTTTTTTTCATTTTTTTTTTTTTTTTAATTAATGTTTTTTAATTTGGGCCCTTTTTTTTTTTTTTTGCTTAAAAGAAAGGTTATAAAATTTCCTTTAAGGCCTTCATAATCGCTTAATGGAATGCGAGTGGGATATCTATCAAAAAAATTATTTTTTAACTCAAGAATAAGATTTTTCAATATTTGGCACATTTTCATTTTCCCCCATTTTTTTCGAAATGGAGTTTTATTTTTTTTTTTTTCTCAAAAGAAAACTTAGACCATTTCCTTTAAGATCTTTGTGGGCACTTAGTAGCAAGAGGCATATCTATAAAAAAAAAATATTTTAACTCAAAATCAAAGTTTTTAAATTTTACCATAATCGGAAGACCGATTTTAAAAATTGGGTCACTTGACACGAAATTGCCCATATATTAAGTTGTGCGAATTGTGTGTGTATGTGTGTGTGTGTGTGTATGTAGAAATACAGTAATTAAAACAACAATAATGAGTTGATATTATATTATTTTGTAATACATTTTAATATATTTTGAAATAAAAAGAAAAATATATAATAAAAAAAAATAAAATGAAATAAAATAAAATAAAAATAAACATACGTACATATATGTATGTATGTTTATTAATTATAATAACATAATTATTCTCATATTGAATGTTTCATAAATTATTGTTAATTGTCATAAGGACAGTAGTAATACAAATAATGATTGTAGGTGTAAAAAAAAAGAATACCTAGAAATAAAAACATATATAATCAAATATTTCTCTTTACAATTTTAGTAATGTAGGTACAATAGTACAAAGACAATAAAAACACTTAAATAATTAAAATAATAATAATAATAAAGTCTGAAAGTTTTCTTAGACCACTCTAACGCAAAAATTAATATCAACAAAAGAAACAAACTTAAGGCAAAAATGTAAACAGCAAGAGCAATAATGTGCCACAACAAAACTAACAAAAAAAATATGTTCGTTTCTTAAATAAAAAAAGAAATAAAAATCTTAATAACACAATATTTAAATGGAGGGAGCTTCCTTTTTTATTTGTTAGTATTATTCTAAAAAACAAAAAAAAAAGAATATATTCGCAAATAAATAAAATTAAATTTTCTTTCATAATGAAAGAGAGAGAGAGAGATTTTGTAATGCAATAGTAATATTTTTTTTTTTTTTTGCTTTTCTTCTTTATTAATTTTTATTTGTATTACAATTTTTTACATTTGTAAGTTTAGTTGGTTTAGCACCGGCATAGGACACTTGCTGCTTCGTTTATTTGAGTTTTATTTTTACGTTATTTATATTTTTATATATAAATATGTATATATTGTTATATATGTATGTATTATTTATTTATGTATGTATATATGTATGTATATATATATATATATATATATTTTATTTTTTTTTTTCAATACAATCAACTTTTAGTCATTTTCAATTTTCAAAATTAAATCTGTAACCTTAAGGAATGTAGCATATACATATGTATGTATGTTAGTTCTTATAAACCTTTAAAATAGATTAGAAAACGTAATAAACAAAAATTACATGGAGAGCGGTATTCTTGTTTATAGGTTTTCTTTTAATTCGTATTTTTAATTTTTAAGAAAAACATTTTTTTTGGGAGATGTTTTATTTTAAAATTTAATGCATTTGGCTTATGATTAAGTTAAGAAAAGAGTTTTAATATTACAACTATTTTGTTAAAGTTGATTGTATGGAAGTTAAGACGAAATAGTTTGGAAATTAAATTATTTTCACTGTTTAAAATACAAAATGTTCCACGATAATGTACTTAAAACGAAGTGAGTACTTTTAATAACTCCAACAAAATAATCGTCTTAAGGTATATGGATATATGGATATATATATATATATATATACATATATATATATGTGCGTTCGTTTATAATTTCAGTACAAGAAATAATAATAATAATTGTTTTGCTTTTTATAAGTCTAAAAAATTTGCAAAAAAAAAAATAATAATCATCGATTACTTTTCATTATATTCTGGTTACCGTCAATGTTACAACACAATTTACGAAATTTAAGGCTACATACAAAAGTGAAAAATTTACAATTTTAATTTATCCTAATAAACTAATATCAAGAATGATTATTATTTAAATAATATTTTTTCTTTTTTTTTACATATCGTATTATGAACTTTTATCTTACAATTTTATTAAGTGGATTCAATAGGCATTTAATGACAAAAGATTTATACTGGAGGCGGTCCGTTAGGGTATGACAACATTGGTTCCAAGCTTCTTGCAAAAGTATTAGAAAACATGCAGGTATAATCTTCACCGTGGGGTACAAGTGTGGCAACACCCAAGAGCAGTAACATGAGCGCTTGGATGGGCAAAGATGCACGAGCAACACGTCCTAGGAATCGGGCGCCTCGAGCAAGGACGGTGGTATTTATAACATCGCCATCTACAGCATCGCCATCGAGTGCGCTGTTTATATATACAAAAAAGAAACAAATTAGAAACTCATTTGCTCAAGGTTTTCATAAATTGTGGCCGGCCAGTTGCCGAATTGAAAAGTGAATAAATAAATTAAAAACAAATTTTAAAAGTGTTTAATAATGTGCAAAAGGTTATTTTTAATCATTGAGCGAATACAAACTAATATTACTAATACAACAATATTTACTTTGCATTTTCAGTGTGAGGTGCGGCGGCCTGCATAGAAGAGGAAGAAGGTAATGTAGTTACAGATTGATCCAAAAGCTGTTTCAAATTAAAAAAAAAAAAACAAAAAAAATTAAATGAAAAATAAATTAAAAAATTATAAAATAATAATTCAAAAATAAAATATGTATCTACCAATTTTACTTATTCAGAGACCAAGGGATACTTTTTCGGGACAGAAGGTCTTTTATGATTGGAAACATTTCATACCAAAGACCTATGTAAGTCCCGAATTTTTACCCAACGGACAATACAACGAATTTATTTCTAAATCTTTAATTAAATCAGTGCATAATATTATTACATAATTCACTTTAGATGGATCTTTTATTATTTTCTCAAATCGAATTAACATTTCTAAACTTACCTCATCTGACAGCATATGTAAAGATACACCGAGATTGTCACCATCAATGCCTAATACGGCACCAAGTTTTACAATATAGATGCCTGAGAGACGTCTTAAGGATTGTAGGCGAAAACGTAGATCCGTTAGCCTAGAAAGTGTTCTTAAATTTAATGATTGTGTTGGAAGGCTGTAGTGTTTATAGGTAAATGAGGGGTTAGAATGGGCGGACGAATAAATTTCGAGTTCAAACAAATATTGCAAATAAAAATGTATCAAGTTTTTAATGTGAAGGAAATAAACATAAAACTTAAAAAAGCAACAAATTTTGATAAAGGATTTATTTTTTTGGCCAGTCAAATGAATAATACCTTCGTAGGAAATAATATTTATTTATGAATAATGTACAAAATATAATAAATGCGAATAGATCATAAAGGAATATAGAGAAGAAAACTTTGAAGTCATCTTATGTCTCCAAAACTTCCGAATAAAGAACTTCAGTGGAAAATAAGTTCTAAACATATGTATATTTCTCTTATGATTGGAAGTTTGTTTCATCGAAAATATTATTAAATTTTGTTATAAGAAAACATGCAATTATAAAACTTCTTAAGAATTAAAACTACTCATAAAATATATATGTATACATACATCCATACATATGTATGTATATGACATATCCTAATAATTGCGTATGATCATATGTATGTATGTATCTACACAGCCTATCTCCATATATGTATATATTTTATGAGGTATTTATTGTAATTTACAATACATATGTATGTACATACATACATAATTAAGTATATATCGCTCCTTTATTGCAACATAGTCATATCTCAAAAAATTAAAAATTTGTAGTTACTTAAGCAAAACTGCTCTTTTAGACCTTCTGTACATGTTGAAAAAAAAATCATATATCCCAAGCTGAACCGAAGTTATAGCAATTAGAAGTAAGGCAATTAGATCATAGGACTTATGTCTTGAAAACTTAAATCGCATTTTGCCAAGTTCAAGTTTTTTTGAGATATGACTATGTTGCAATAAAGGAGCGATATATACATGCATGTATATATTATTAAGTATTAAGTGTACATTGCCACAAATGTACAAAAATGTACACTTAATATTAATTTTTGATTTTTCAATAACCAATAAAGAAATAATTATCCATAAAAGCATTGCGCTACTGAATATGGCAGTGAGGAAATTCGAAAATATTGAAAATATCCCTCAATATTAATTCAAAATTATAAGAAAGTGCTTTTGATTTGGGTGAACAAGTTGTTTTCTTATTTTTTTCTTTTTTGATAATTGTGTACGAGTATATAGTAATTCTTGTAATAAGCTTTAACTAAACAAATAGACAAACTTTTTGAATCGTAAAAATTAACCAAAAATGAAGACATTTGCTAAAAATACAAGAACAAAAAGTAAAAAAAAATAAAATTCTCGAAATTATCGCCTTAATTTCAAAGCACTATTACTATTAGTTTCTAAGCTATTTTCTAATACAGTATATTTACTTAAATATGTATATTTCTACTGTTTAAAAACATTTAAATTCAAACTGCAAAGTTGAATCCCATTTGAAAAAAATTCAATCGTACCGCCCTGTGGCTTTGGCTTTTGTCACACTTACCTGGCATACGTTTGTGATGATTCAGCTTCTGAGCTTTCCACTGTTTTGAGCAGTTGATCAGCAGCATCCTGCAGACTGACCACTCGAGGTTCGCAACGTTCTAATTCAGCTCGCAAGTCTTTAAATTTATCAAACTTTCCTTTCAGTATTGTTCGATCTTCCGTCAGGTCGACTGGTTCCGATGCTTTTATGTTAGCCTCAGTTTCCTGAAGCCAAGTACATAACTCGTCAATAATTGAATGGAATTCACTATTGCCCATTAAAGCAGTTTGTAACTGGCCCTGCCATTTTGAAGCGTTCATGCAAACGTTATTCCAGCGTTCATTGTCTTTTTCTAGTCGCGTTCTTAGTTGACGAGCCTTCTCATGATCTAATGTGTGTGTTGCTAAATGGTCGCCAACAACGTTTAATGAGGAAATTATCGATTTATGACTTTCCAGATCTAAAAGGAATTCACGATGATCTTGCACCACATCCTCGAGTAATTCAATATTAGAAGGAGGCGATGTTTGTGATTTTTGTGTACCTTCCGCGAATTGCAACCACTGCTCAAGACGCCAGAGATCATTATCGATTTGTTGCCAATTGCGTTGTGTACAGAGCGGGCATGTGAGTCGACCGATCTCGCTGTAGTAAATGAAACAGAAATTTTAAATTATTTAAGATTTTATTTCGGGGTCAAAAAGTTATATACAAACAAGTGATTGAATAAAAATAATTTGTATCATATCCTTATGGATGATGATATAAATATGATGTAAGTATGTATGTGAACACATCTATTATAGAGCCAACTTACATTAATCATTGCTGTCTCAAAAAATCAAATCAATATCATCAATAACGTACCGTACCTCCACCATAAAAATCATTTTTCATTTTTGCATTTTTATAAATTTCTCGTATAAGTCGATTTGCCGGTTTGCATCCGATATGTTTTTGACATTTCTATATAACGAGCTTTAGGGATTGTGTAAATTGACTCTTTAATTTAAAATTAATTACACTATGCGACAAAATAAAAAAAATTAAATACACCCAATTAATGTGAGGTTTGTTGGTTTTTTTATATTTTTTGAACCCTCCAAACTTTTTTATTTGACAAAAAGTGTTTTTTTTTTTTAACTTTACGCAAATATTTATTGTTTACACAAACATTTCTGAACTGATGATATACATATATTATTCAATTTAATATTCTATGAGGTTTGATGAGGTAAACTTGGCAAATGCATATTTTTTTCATATTTTTTTTAGGTTATTCCATTCATAGTAACAAACTTTAATTAAAAAATATAAAATAAATAAATAAAAATATATAAAAAAAATAATTCTTAAAGTGCATTCTCTTGTGAAGAGTTTGACACTTCGTTTGATTAAATGGAACAAAAATTATTTGGTATTGGTTTAGTATTTATTATTTAAAGTGTATAGCAGTCGTGTTGTATTAAGTTGAATTATAAGTTAAATTTAAATTTTGGACGTCGGTTCGGAAATATTTGTGTAATCAATAAATTTGTGCGTAAAGTCCGAAAAAACAGTTTTTTTATTCAAATAAAACAAGTTTCGAGGGTTCGAGGTACGCAACAAAACTCACAAACTACAATGTTATGTTATTAGTTGGTTGTATTTTGACTGTCGCACCGTGGTATCAGTCTACTTAAAATTGTATAAAAACAAATTGAATATAAAAAAAGGTACGAATGAAAAACAAAACCATTTCATTAACTGGAAAAGTTTTAAATTAAATGGACCCGGTTAGTAAATTATTATTATTTGTAAATGGGGAAAATGTGAAAGTTGGTGGTATGTATGTATGTATATGATATAAAATGAATAGTTGAATAGTTTGTGAATTTTAAGAGCAACTTACTGTGTACATTTGTATTTAGAAGCAATGGGTAAGTTCCTATAATAATCGTTTAAAGCACGTGAAATTTTGTTTATTTCATTTATGTATTGTAATGCCATATGTATTAATAAGCCAAGTGAATTTCAAAAAAAAAAAAAATATTAAAGCAACAACAACGATAAGTTAGTATATGTATGTATGTATATGTATTTATCCAACACCACGATTGAAAAGAAGAAGAAAAAAAAAACCGTAATAAAGTTAAAGTATATATGTATGTACATATGCATGTAAATGTTTAAACAATGAAAGTAAATTTAAATTTGATATTTTTACCTTGCATTTTGATCGTGTTGCTGGCGCGCCTTCCATTGCGACTGCAAAGTATCGAAGCGCAAAGTTAACTCTGCCACGATGTCTGTTTGGGCATCTTTGTTTGTTGCATTGCATTCACTTAATAGCATTTGACTTAAATGTTTGACAAGCTCTGTCGACGATTGAGCATTACCTAAGAGTTTGGACATTTTCTGAGGACCCGGTTTGCGTGTTCGATCACAAATAACCTTTTGCAAATCATCTAAATTAGTTTGGCATTCTTTAATCGCAGTTTCCAATTCCATTATATAGGCATCTTTGGCCGTTATTGAAGTTTCCCGTACCATAGGAGCTTTGCGCGTCGTACGTTTCGATAAGGTGTCAACTTGAACGCTAGCTTCAGACTCTTCCACCTTAGACGGCGATATGATATCTTCGACTAACGTCACTCCGGACAAAATGGCATTCTTTTCAAATTCAGTTTTTGTTGTGATTAAACGTGTTTGTATTTCGCGCCATAACATCGTAAGTTGTGTGATGAGAGCAGCTGTTGTCTCAAGATCTTCTTTTCTTTTCAGTATTCCTTTGACTTCAGTTCCTAACTTTTCAACAGTTTGCACTTGGCTCTCTGTAGTTTTAAATTTGTTTTCTATGCGTTCAATTCCTTTAAGAATATCTTTATATTCAGAAGCAGATTTTGGTTTGTTCTCGTTTAGTTTATCTAAATCGCATTGTAGACGCTGAAGACAATGGATGGCATTGTTTTGGGCTTTCTTAAGATCCCTATATAACGATAAGTCTTTACTGATTGTATCAGTAATAGCATTACACCGTGACTGGAATAGCCGCCATTTTGATAACATCATTTTTGTAGGCAAGGTAAGCTTTTGAATATTTTCCGAATCAACTCCATAACAAGATGTTAATTTGCCATATGTTTGTGCCAGTAGAGTAAAGTTACCGACTTGGTTCTCTAATTCATTTAGCTGATGTTCAACTAATTGTTGCCTCTCATTAGCTTCTTCTTTTGACAATTTATCGAGATCTCGTTCTAGATTTGAAATATTTAATTCTTGGTTTTGTATCCAAAGCTTATTTTCGGTGGTCATTTTTATCAACTGTTGCAACAAATTCCAAACAGTGAGAATACGTTGCTTTCTTTCATTTGACTGACTGCAAACCTGTTTCCATCTCTGTTCAAGGTTTTGGGCAGCTAAAGCTAAATTAGCTGTGTTCAAATGACTGCGCCAAGTATCGGCATCGTTTAGCAACATTTCAACCAAGTTTAGTACTTCGCCAACGTTACTACTCTTTTGTTCTATGGACCTCTGTATTTTTTCGTGTTCCCTTAATTTGGTTTCAATTACAGGCGGAGTATAAGAATCAAACGTTAATGGTTTTCCCAATTCAGTTTCGACTTCAAACATCCATGATCTTAAAAGAGCGATCCGTTCTTCAAGTCTCAGTAAGGTCATTTTCAAATCATTAATTTTGCTTGTACGCTGCTTACACAAATATCGCACACGATCCCATCGATCAATTAAAATGTCACATTTTTCTTGTACATCGGATTTAACCGATTCACTATGGGTACTACCGTCAGCATACAATTCCATAATTTCACGGGCAGAAGAAAGTAACCATTCCCTGTCGCGCTCTCTAAGGGTGAGTTCTGTATTAATTTGTGTTTCCAATTGTTTGGCGAATTCTTCGGGGTTTGCTAATGCTGATATTTCAGTCTTTTCTAAACGTTCCTCTAATTTGTCTAACCACTTCGATAGCCGATTATATCGACTGTCGAAGTTTGTCACCAGCATTAGACGCTCTTCGATTTTATTTATTAGTGATGAGAGCTCATAGTCAATGTCTGCGTGTTGTTGCCACAAAATCCAAAGAGTCTGGCGTAAAGATTTTATATCATAAGGACTGATGCATTCCTTTAATTCCTCTTGCAATACGTTAAGGCTCTCCAAAGTAGGCGTACATTTCGATATTTCTATTCTTTGAGCTCTAAGCTGACTTAGACACTCCTGTATCGAGTCAGATGTAGTTGGTAACGCTGTCTCAGTTTGGGTTATCACTTGTTGAGCGACTGTTAAATGATGCTGCACGTCTGTCACTTGTTTTTCGTATTTCTCTTCTAAGTCTTTTATTTTTGATAAGAAACCGGACCACGTATCTAAAGCGGCTTTCAAGTTACTGACACGTTGTGCTACACTCGCTTGTTCCATACGAATTGATGTAGCGAGAGCATCATCGCAAAACTTTATAAGCTCGTATTGTTGTTGTTTCAGCCTTAGCAGCATTTGTTCTCCCGTTGGAACATGATTGATGAGCTCATCTAAGCGCTGACGCAGACGTGGCAATCTTTTCAGATGAATATATCTTAACTGCAAAGTATTGCGATCTTTTTCACGTCCCTTCAACCATTCCAACAAGGCCGCTAAATCTTGTCTGTATGTATGCCATATACTCATTCGCCTTTCCAGTTCAATACTACGTTGAGTTATTCTCGACAATGTTTCGTTATGCATATTTGTCAGCTGTTTAAATTGTTCGCTCACTTCCGGTTCAGCATGTTGTTCAGATTCGGTGTGTGTTGCCAGCACGTTTTGTTGCGATACCATTAGATTTTCATGGATCTCACATAGATGCTGATGCTCTTTTAAAGCTGCATAGTCTTCAGGTATAGCACTTGACAGAAATGCATTAACATGCTGAATGTATTGACGCCATAACCGGAAAGCCTCCGCACTATTCTGCGAGCGTACTAATCGGGCAGACAGTCTATGGTATTCCTGGAATGTGTCTTGAAAGACTTTTTGCCACAACTCCAGAACTTCGATAATTGCCGTATCATCTCGCGAGTGGACATCATAAGGCGTTTCATCAATACTGCGATTCCTCAGCTCTTTTAACTGTTCCTCCGTGTTGGCCAGTGTTTCCAAATGACTTCGCAAAACAGCCAACTGATCTTCACCTTCCTTAGGCGAACGGGATTCTTGAGAAATATCCTACAATAATTAAAAAGTTGAAAAATAATTACATTTTACCACTTCTACTACTATTACTACTACTATTACTTCATTTACAATAATTACGATATTTATAACACCAATGATCATTTTCATTTCAGTATACACGCTCTTAAAGGCTATCTGTAATATTGGTAATGCCTACAAGACGTACATACATACATACTATTGCTATTCTTTCTCTCCCACAACAGTTATTAATTTGTACAGACGTAAAATGACCTCATTGCTAATAATAAGTACTATTCATAACGAATATGATGTACAATGAAAATGCTTTTTTTTTTAATTCAACCTTTTAAATGCGCGAGTCATTGTAGAGATATTTTTGGCAGTGCTTATACTATAATAATTGGGAAATAGAAAGAGATTATCTTTTCTATCGGAAATTAAAAAAAAAAGGACGAACACTATTTGTATGGGAGCTAAATGAACTAAACTGACTGACGTCGAACTTCGTTCTTAAAACAATAACAGTCAGTTTGCTTCATTTTTTTTTTTTTTTTTTGTTCATTTGTTACACGCATTTATGACATGTAAATTACATGTATGTACATAAGTACGTGTATAAATACGAGTATGTATGTATGTATGTATGGATCTATCATAGTCAATCAATAACAACTCGTTGTGACTATTATAACAATATAACACAGACTTCTTCTAATGGTTAAAAGCATAAAGTTAATTGATACTAACGTTAATTTTTAAAAAACCGTATTGTTCAAATGCAAATACAAATTGTTCAAACCATCAATTCAACAACAACTACGTCGATATTAAATGATTCGAACAAGAAATGAAAAATAAATTAAAAATTTTCACCAATATGTAGATAGAATGTTAATTAGTCTCACTTACCTGGCGAACATTTTCGAAGTACTCTTTGGCTTCTGAACAATTTTGTTCAACTTCTTTGCGTTCTCGTTCTTGTGCTTCTGCAACATGAGCAAGCGTCGTAATAGTCTCTTTGCAATCCTCTAGACGTTGACCCAGCTCGTCCAATTCGCCTTGCATGAAATTAGATGCATCTAAACCAATATCTGCAGCAATTTTTGAAACAATATTGCGAAGCTCTAATAGTTTGTCGTCTTGTGCAATCAAATTATCTTGGCAAGTCTGCAATAAAATTGGCAATAAAATAAAAATACGAAAAATCTAAATTAACAACCACTTTTGTCCGAGGAAGACCATTTAAATATAAAATAAATTCTAAAATTAGTTCATTATGAGAACACTTCAAGGAATTTAGTTCGTGAAGCTAAAAATAACTTTAAAAGCGAAAGTGAAAGTGCTTAGTGAAAGAATTGTAGTAAAAGTGTTTATTCGTTACAATATAATCTTTTTTTTTGTTTTTTGTTAGCTTGTATTAAGAGATTTAATTATACGTATATGTACATATTTTATATAGTATTTGTACTGTATACTACAGCTGCTCCACCTTTAACTACGAATGTTTCGATAATATTTAATTAAATTATCGATTTTTCTCACATTGTTCTTGGAACGTACATAGTACTATTCCTTTTGCAATCGTTTTTTTTTCTACCACTTTCGTTTGGAGTTGAAAACAACAGATAATTACTGTATTTTTGGATATGAAAATTTGGCTCGAAAGCTAGTTCCCGGTAGATACAAAGTTAACAAATCTGTATCAATACATTATATTTATATTTTAATATATGTATGTATGTATATACATATGTACAACATAAATGCCTACATAGTGTGTAGAATAAGAATTTAAATTGCAAACAATAAAAGAGATTTTGTTTTGCTTTCTTAGCATTGAAACTGATAAGAAGTGAGTACAGATTTTAATAAGAAATCGTTTTAAGCTTTTCGCTCTGATTGAAGACGGTAAAAGAGAAAGGGAGAAAAACATGAACAAATTTATTTTTAATTTCAATTGAACACTTACCTTGGCATGCTGTATAGAATCTAAAGGTTTATTAAACGTCTTTACAGTTTCCATCTGTTGTTCAATATAATTTTTAACTTGGGCTGAAGCGTTGCGATATTTGTGCCACAGTTCTACAGCACGTTGATAACGTGTACACAGTGTCTGTAAATTATCGGAGGTGTCATTCCATGCTACAACAGCTTCTTGAACCGCAGACTCGATTTGTTCCACAATTTGTAAATCACAAGTTTCGATTAGAGGCTTTGCTGATGCCTGTAAATCGTCTAACAAAGTCTCGCGATTTTGTAAATCACCAGCGAGTCCCTTTAGGAGAATATAAAATAAAAATACGATTACGTTTTAAATACAATTGTTTGTTGTTGCTTGTTGTTAAATTAAAAGTGAAATATTTATGCACATATGCATGTATGCATATACATATACATATATAGTTACATACATAAGTATGTATGTACGTATATGAATATATATTTGATTAGTTCCGATTCCACTCCAACACGTCCGTTTTGATTAATAGTTCTTAAAACACTGAACGATTTACTCTTTTTCTTTATTCTTTGCCTTACAACAATTCTAAATATGAAATATTTTTGCTCTCCTTCGAAATATGTACCTTTATCAGTTTATTCCTCTAGCTAATGTAAGTGTAACTAAATTCTCTCCCTCTCTTAATTTTTTTTCGTGTTTCTTTTTAATAAATAAATTTAAAAACACAACAATATTGCAATTAATTTTTAAAATATTACGACTACACGAATACTTAAGAGAGCCGAACTAATGTTATTTCATTTTGGAACACAGTCACCAGTACTTATAAGGTTTCATGGTGAAGCGAATGACCAGACGGTTGGTTATTAAAGCAATAACGTACACGCAAAACGTATACTTGGTGGAAACAGTACGTGAGGGTACCTAAATAAATGCCACAGAAAATGTTACTCTCCCTCTCTTAGACTCATTTGCTAGCTGCTCAAAACTACGCATAGTATACTTTCGTCAAATGTCTGAACATTTTAAAGTGATTATTGTCGAATTTAACGGTTTATATGTATGTATTTGTACTATTTTAGTTATCGGAAGTGTTTAGTGCCAAATGTCTGGTTTGTTCGCTTGTCTGTTAATAATACAAGCCCACACTTTGAATATTGATGGCATATTCTGATTTTTATTGGTGTTGAGTTGATATTATTTACATGTGTAGTGTACACAGTAGTAGAGAAAGGCTATTAACAAACACAAAATAGAAAAATTAATCGTAATGCAAATAGAAACCTAAATAAAAACAGGTAGTTTAAGGTTGTGATTATTGTTTTAAAATGTTGGTAGGAGAAAAGTAAAAAAAAATTTGTAAAGACAATAATGAAAACGGAGGTGTTTACTTATTTGGCTTGTAATATGTAGGAATGAAGGCTAGCTAGTATTTATTTATTTACCGAAAGATGTACTTCTACTATCATTTAGGCATTAAAGGGTTTTTTTCTTTTCTTTGAATTTGAATACTAAGATCAAAAGTTAATATGAATCGAAATTGCGATGTATGTATGTATGTATAAAAAACTTTTATTTAAGAATTTACCTCTAGACGTTCAGTCGCTTTACGTAGACGCTCGTAATCTACTTGTCCGTGTACTTTTAGTAGCTCCATCATAAAATCGGTTTCTTGAACAGAATTATGGACTTGGTCCAGTTGCTTCTCGTAGCGCGTCCACAGAGCTAAGCGATTACGCAATATTGTCATAATATTGGTGCATTTGCTTTCGAGAAATGCATGGTCATCTTGCAATTGGGATATATCACGTTCAAGTTTAAGAGGAGAAATGGACATTTTAAGGCGCATGGGGAGAGTGTGTAACATTTGACGGATGCGCATAATTTCCTGCCATGCACCCATTAGCTCTTCGCCGACATTCTGGCAGTCAAGAACTGCTTTCTCAATAGTGTCGCTATCTAATTTTTCGGCGTTTTCGCATTCATCTAATATGACCGAAAGTTTAGCTTGATGCTTACGTAAATTGGAAGTTCCATTTTGAATAGCGATTAATTGCTGTCGTAAGACAGAGGCCCCTTCGAGTTCTTCTGCAATTTGAGTGGAAATTTTATGCGATAGTCCAAAAAGCTCTCCTATTTTTTCGGGTTCAATTGCTGGTTCCTGTAAACCAATTCTGCCCAATTCATTGCCGATAAAGCCAACACGCGTTCTTAGCACTTGTATGCGTTCTATGTAGAGGCAGAGTTCTTCGTCATTCTTGATGACACCTTTCATGCTAGTCATAGTCAAATAGATTTCCTGGAGTTCTCGTTCAATTAATTTAAGCTTATCGTCTGGAGCTACATCTTCAGATGAAAGCGATCGCACGATCTTATTCTGTATACGTTCTATATTCTCTGCAACGGCATTGCATCTATCCTCCAACTGGGCGTGGAACTGTCTCTGTAACATTTCATCAGCCAAAGGTATGATCTGAAGTGATTTCTCAAAACTATTGCCTGCTTCTGTGCGTATGCTATTGTGCATTTCGAATTGTGCTTTTATTTCCCAAAATTGCCGCATATGCTCGATTGGCTGTTCCAGTGGATACTCAGGAATTTGTATCATTTTTAATTCTTTTTCACTTTCTCGCACAAAAGCCTCCATTCTGTCGGTCTGATTGCAATACTGGGTCCATACTTCTTTGAAGACCAGAAGCCGATGTAAATATACCGATACCTCTTCGCGCAATTTTAATAGGACAATCAGAGCGTCATTAGTTTCTTCGACTAAATTCGGAGCCTGAATTAGATCTTGTAATTTGTTAGCAATATTAGAAAGATTGGTCATCTTTACGTAATGATGAGAAATGTCTTGGCTAAGCGATTGATAGAGAGTTGTGTATTGATCATAATCGGCAGAGGTAACTGCTGAAAGATCTGGAACTCTTTGCTGAGCGACTTGTAACCACTGCTGTTCATCCCTCATTCCTTTTTCTAGAACCGTCCATTTTGAGGCTGCTTGAACAAGTTTCGATGATCTTTCAGATGCCTTTTCTAAAAGGATATTTGCTCTATTATATAACTCCTTGTGTAATTCTGAATGCTTCTCTCTTGTCTCACTATCAATGTTTTCTTCCAGTGACTCAAGCATCGCTCTACAGTGGCTAAGGTTCACGAAGAATTTACGATGTTTCTGGACCTCATTATTCAATTGTTCCAAAGAGCTGGATACTATCGGACTCTCCACCAATTTATCGGCCAAAACCGTAATGTTGGTAAATTCTTTCAAGGTCTGTTCGTACTCATCAGCTAATGATTGTAATTGAATTAAACGATCACGTTCGGCAAAAATGTTATTATTGAGATTGCGACAAGATTCATACGCTGTGTATATATCTTGTGGTACTTTTTTTCCAGGAAAATCTCTTTGGAAAGCCCTAGCATTTAACATTAACTGTGAAATCTGTGTTATTGTTGAATTATTTTGCAACTCTAGATCTTCTAACGATGCCAGTTTCTGTTTCAGAGTGGTTTCTTGATTAGTTATAACTTCATAACGATCTTGCAAGTCATCAAAATGTCCCAAGGTGCGATGAACTAAAACAATGAAACTATTCCACTTTTCAAGATCCTTCATATCCTGTACTTGATTGTCATGTGTTTTTTCCTCTACAGCGCTAATATGCACCTTTAGCGTATCTAAACATTGTTGCATCTCTGGTTGATTTGACCTCTGACTCTTTGCCAAGACGTTTTCCAAATGATTTACGCTTTGTCCTATAACGGTTAGCTCTTCGTTAAGGTCATTATAATTTTTAAGCTTCTCCTCCGAAGGCCCGTCATTCGTTTGCTGCTTAATTAAGTACACACGGTATTCAATAGTCTCCAACCAAGTTGAAATTTTCTCAATGACTGTTATCACTGTTGTTTGGATTTTAATTTCGTCAACATTAGAAACTGCACATTCCAATTCATCCAATGTCCTGCTTACATCTTGAATTCTTTGTTCTGTTGGTATTTCTTGAATTTGATGGGACAGAGTAGCCAAATGCAAAACATTGCTAAGGGGGGTTGGTTGGATTTCAATTTCATTCTTCTGTTTGAGTCTACTACCAATTATAATGGTTTGTTGACCTGGATAATAGGGCAGACTTTCGAATGTGATAAGGGCTTGAGAGGCGTCCTTAACTTGTTGGCCGTATGAAGTAACAGGAGCAGTGCTCTTCCAAAGTCCATCTGCGTCTATATTTGATGGCGCATTATCTGGTCCTGGTGTTATAGGAACAACAATTTCTTCAGTAGGTGAGGATACCTCTTCAATCGTGACGGTGGAAGTAGGTCTACTGCGGGGTTTCGAACTTTGCTGAGATGTTATACTAACTTTATTTTGTTCGCTGACACGCAAAGGAATATCGGGAAACTCTTCAATTACGGTAGTTTTTGTTATTTGAAGTTGAACAGATTGGGGCTTCTCATCTGTTTGTTGTATGGCTATCACCGGTTCAATTTTTCGATTTTCATCTAACTCCAGATGAACATTTAATTGTGGCAATTTCGGGAATGATTCTTCAAGGAACGATTTATCTAAAACCTGTGCGTCAATTGTTTGGATGTGTTCGTGCACTAAGGGTTGACTTTCTGATATATCCGAATCAGCAGGTATGGTAATTGTAGTTTGAATCTCTATATCATAAGGCTGCGACTGTGGTATTGAGTCGTTTTCAAAAGCAGACTCAATAGAACTTGTACCGTCTCTGATGGGGGAGGTTTGTGTGTCTGCCGTGGATGTAAGCAACAATTCAGTAGTTGAAGTTTGTTGATCTTTCAAATCTCTGGAACCCAATTCTACCTCTTGGGTTTCCCTCAATGTTTGCACAGACGAGTGTTGAATATTTTTGTCATCCGTAATGGTGCCGTGTTCGCTGGTTTCTATGTTTTTCTCGGGCAGTTCAAATGTAATGTCTGTTACGATCTCCTTGACAAGAGGATTCACAATGTCTGATAATACTTCTTTCGAATTTTGGAAGGAATCTCGGATATTGGTTTGAAGTTGCTGTTCTGACGTTGTAATTACACATGTTTGACTAGATGTGTGCAAAACTTCTGGTTTATGCTCAAATTCTTCAGTTTGAACTTCTGTGGTCAGTTTATCAACTAAAGTGCGTGGGGCTTCCTCTGATTCTACTAAATTTTCTGTTTGTACTTCTGATTCATTTCTCTTAACAACAGGTGTTTGAGACTCTGATTCTTTAATTTCGGGCATAACATCAGCTATAGTTTGAATCGATATCTCTTCATAACACGGACGATGTTGTGGTGATGTTTGAACTTCTTTCACCGCTGACACTGGTGCATCATCTATTGTGTCCTTCGCGACACGTTCATGCGGTGATGTTTGCTGTTCTTCGTCCTTTATGAAGGATAACTCTACAATATTAATAGGTTTGATTATTTCCTTGTGGGGCTCCAAAGACTGCGATTCCGATTCGGGTGACAAAATAGCCTCCTCGATGACTTTAACTGGAGTGTCAATCGATATCGATATACTTGTAACATTACTATCTGCTTCAATTTCTTCTATTTTCTCTTCCATGACTTTGTCATCGGATTTCATGCTGTGAGAGATTGTTGTGTCATCATGTTCTAATGAAGACAATGCCATGTGAGTGTCATCATCATCGGTAATTTTTATGGGTTGTTTTTTCTTATTGCGCTTCTTTAATCTGCATTTCATGGGATCAGATTGATCGCTAAAGCTTTTGTCTTCAGGCTCATAACCTCTACCAGAAATAGCAGACGTTTCTTCTGGTTCTAACTGTCGTTCCTCTAATTCGTCAGAACCAGAGCCACTGGCGACAGTTCTTTCAATCGGTGTTATTAAGCCTTCTTCAACTTTTATTAAACGATCAATATTTTCGACAATCTCTGTTGGAGGATCTTTTATTTTCTTTTTCTTTTTAATCCGCTTTGAATCATGTTCAGGTTTAGCATTGGATTCAGTAACGGCAGTTTCAACAATCGACATTTTGACTTTAGGCGGACTATAAGGCTCCTCTGTAAATTGAGGTTCTGTTACATTAAACTTAAGCATACTCGCCCCATTACCTTCTATGGTTGGCGCTGTCATAGTTATTATTGATCCTGTTGCTTCGCCGGCAATAAAAAGCTTTGTAGTTGCTTTTATATCCAACTTAGGCTTTTCTTGTACCGCTCCACTATACGATGGCGTCCCATCAGAAGTTACATCCGTAAAATCATCAGCTTGTGTTTCAGGTGATAATTTGTTTTTGATCATATAATGTGATATTTCCTCTGCCTCGGATATGGGTCTAGATACACCGGGCAAAGTTGTTTCAACGGTTTTCTTAATGATAGTTATTGTTGCATTTTCCGTTGTTTGTTCCCCATCAGAATTTGTTTGCTCGAGATCTTTCGGCAAGAGTTCAGTTTGTGTAACGTTGTGCTTAGGTTCGAACAGCTTATCTTTCGATGCTGGTTTATCAGACTCCTCGAATTTGTCTAGTACAGTTTTGGGAGTTTTTATTAGAGACTGTTGTGTTTCTGCTTTAAGGAATTCAACTATCAAATCTGATTTGTTTTCAGATTTTGATGCCGGTATAATATCGTGTATTTCTTGTTCAATAGATTTATTGAATGTGTCGTCAATATTTTGGGGTGTTACATTGTCTGCTGGCACAATATTCGATGGAAGGTCTTCGGTTTTCGTATGTTGTTGAATACGTTTATCAAATTCATATTTTTCTAATGAAACCGGATAACCAGTTTCTTCACAAATTGGCCAAATTTGTTGAGCATTGCTTTTGTCTATAACAGGAGAAGCTAATAAATCAGTGTGTTCAGAAAATTCAATGTCAGTTGGCTGCAGGTGGTGTTGAATTGGCCATATTTCTTGCAGATCTTCTACGTTTGGCTCCTCCTTTTTAATATTTATAACTGAAATAGTGTTAACAGTCTTGTTTGAATCCATTGTATCAGGTCGTATCTTTACTACTGTGTTTGCGTTATTTTCAATTTCTACTGTATGTGCAGGTAAATCAACAATTTCTACTTGTGCATGAATAAGGCTTTCTGAACTTTCTGATTTTAGTAGCTGTTGTTGTGTGGCGTGTTCTGTAGTTGTAGTGGTCATTATGGAAGAATCAATATTAAATACCTGTGGTTGAGTATTTTTTGAACTATCAGGAGTATCAGTTGATATTTCCTGTATTACAACATTAGGTTGCTGAATTAGATCTTGAAATTCAGCCTCAGTTACCACTTTACCCTCAACTGTATGTATAATATTTAGACAAACATCGGGATTTGTTTCTTCTATTGTCATCTCGACTTCTTCCGGTTCTTCAACAATTTCTTCAGTTATATGCTCTTTGCCATCTATTACGACAATGCGTTTGATAATTTTTCGTGTTTTTCGAATAATCTTTCGTGTCACTTGTTCCACTACTGCCGTTACATTACCTTGTATATCTTTTTCGTCTAAATAAACCTGTTCCTGTTTCTCTACAGTTGGGGTCATTTCGAATTCTTGTATTACAATATTTTCCGGATTTGAACCATCAATTAAAGTACCACGAGTTTGTTCGGTGATAATTGTACTGTAACCGGTTTTATCGTCGCCACTTTTTTCTACAGTCCTA
Source organism: Sarcophaga caerulescens (assembly GCA_927399465.1). Classification (NCBI taxonomy): domain Eukaryota; kingdom Metazoa; phylum Arthropoda; class Insecta; order Diptera; family Sarcophagidae; genus Sarcophaga; species Sarcophaga caerulescens. The sequence continues at coordinate 770,783 of OV656866.1, forward strand.
ATGTTCTCAAGATTCACTTGATCAGTTGATTGAACTTTTATGTTGCCTGCACCATCTGTAATGGTGTCGATTGTGGAAATTTGTTGCTGTTGCACAATTTCTTGTCGCGTATTCGTAACTGTTTTCAAAATAAAATGTTTAGATCCATCTGGGCCAACAACCACCTCAGTAGTGGTATTGTCCGGCTCAATAAAGGTTGTCTCAAAGACTTGAGGAACATTCTTTAGTATTAACTCCGTTGAACGTTCAACATTTTTTTGTGGCCTTTTATGATATCGTGCCTCAATTTCAACATTTTCGGGGACCTCAGATAATTCCACATTGGCTACTGTGTCAATTTGAATTAGATTTTCTCCATCTGGTTTTTGAATTTGTGTAATAGTAATGTTCTCCGTAGGTTTTAAGCACTTTTGAGTTTGCATCGACATTTCAGTAGTTTCTATTGGAGCTGCTGTGTTAATCGGGAAACTAGTCTGGGCTTCCATGGAAGCATATTCTTTGGACTCTTCTTTTGCAGCATCTAGACTAACTGAAGTTTGGGTCTCTACCGTATTAGCCACTGTTGCGGCTATTTCTTCCTCCTCAGGCATTGGACTAGAGCCAACAGTGCTAGAGTTAGATATATTGGATTCACTAGATACACGCGCTGGTGGTTGAATCTGTTGTTCAGCCAATATTCTTTTACGTTGCTCCTCCTCCTGTTTGGACCGTCTCAGCTCAACAATTCTCGTCTCAATTGTATATATCCGTTTGGTGGCAACAGTGATTTGTTCCCTTATTATGGATATAACATATTGCAATTGCTCGGTCAATGTACTGGCAAGATCTGCTATATCTTCATGGGTTAGCAAAGGCTTTGTTTTTTCTACCAGATCCTCCAAAGATTGCTGACGATCCTTAAGAGTTCTTAACAGGTTCTGGCTCTTTTCGACTTGCGACTTTAAAGCGGGTTCATCAACAGGGCTATCCGACGTTAACTCTAAGTCTTTAAGTTCTTGCGTAACGTCTTTAATCCAGTCTTCAATATGAGATAAATGTTGCTGGTATTCTTCCAATTCTTTAGTGCGTTTCTTCTGTGCATGTACAGCATTCTAAAGACAAAACAAAATCATATTTAAAATGGAATAAATTAAGTTTTCTTCATTTCAGCTCAAGTGCCAAGAATACCTACCGCTATCATTGTGATTCCTTGCTGTGTACGTCTTAGGAGTAAATCAATACGATCGGTTATTTCATTCAAAAGTCTCTCAGTTGCAGGATCTGTAGGTAAAGTTTGACTTAATGTTTTAAGTCTTTGTGCCTCTTGTTCTTGGTACTCCAAATTCTCCTGGATAATCTATAGAACCATCACAAGTGAAGATAAATAAATTATTACAATAATCATAATTCTACGAAAACTTTTCCAATCGATATATTTAACGACTACTACGATCGATACCAATAATCAAATGTCAATAATACCTATAATAAATATCTAATCCTACATACATATGTACGTATGTATGTATGTATAAGTCCTTATCGCTAAAAATTCTCTATTCAATGTATGTATGTATGTGAATTGTGTTAAGTTGTTAATTTCATTGATCTTATTAAAAGAACAATAATAATAAAAATAATTTGTTTAGTTAACTATTCACATAAGTCTTGATTTTAGCAAAATGTCAAACAAATTAACTTTTTAGTGTGAAAAAAAAATTTTTTTTTTTTTTTTCTTAAAAGTAATTCATTTGTTGGGATGCAGTGCATTTCATTGTCTTATTATAAAAATATTTGATGGTTTGGTTAAAATAGCAAAAATAATTCAAAAAAAAAAAAAAAAATATAAGAAGAATATTAAAGAAGAACGGGATAAATTTACCTTTAAGCCCTGCAGCATACCATCCAAATTTTGCTGCGGCAAATAGGCTATGGCTCCTTCGACTGTCGTTAGCGATTGAAGTAATTCGTCAACCTCTTGATTTATAATGTCCTATATATGGGTGATTTTAATTTATTATTTATGAAAAATTATACAAGATACATACATATATGTATGTCCATATGTATGATATGTTATAGAATGATATTTATGAAATTTATTTATAAACGAGACAGAATTCTAAATTTTGTTTTGTTTTTAGCGCACAAAATGAAACACCAATCAAAACGTTTATGATAAAATAAATTTTTTGAATGTAACAATAGGACAGAGATAACATTAAAAATAAATATTTACAATATATAGGTATAATTAATTAAAAAAAAAAAAAAGAAAAGAAAAACCAGGGCTCGAAAAGTAATGCTATTTTATTTATTTGTACAGCTTGCATAAATAATATCGCAATAATATGTTTGATATTTTTTTTAAATACGATATTAACAAGATTCATGCAAATTTAAAACGTATTTTGTAGTTCGATAGGCAAATGCAAATTGAGAGAATCAATTTGAATTAAACATAAGAAAAGAAAAATATTCATTAGAACACAGTATTACGTACATATATGTATGTAAATCAGAAAGGCCGGCCTCTTTAATGAACCCATGAAGAAAACAACCTAATGAGCTACACTGCTTTTTTTTGCTCTTTTTATTTGAAATACGAATTTTATGCGCTCACTACTTTCCGTATGAATTTTTAGAATTATTTTAACCAAAAACTGTGTAAAGACTAAAATTTCAAAATGATAAAACTTATGATTTTCGGCAAATACATATGTATGTATATAAGATGTAATTATATATATATATAAATGCCAAAATGCGAACAACGGCAATGGTATAGATACATACATACATACATATATGTACATATATATGTATGTGTTCAATACATAATATGTCGCCTATTGAAAAATATGCAATAGAAATACTTTTATATACATACATACGTATGGCTAGCTACCTTAATACACAAAAGTTCTAACTTATTGTGTTCTTTTTTCTTTTTCTTCTACTTTCGATAAGTGCTGTCTTAATACAGGATTGATTGAAATTAACAAAAATTAAAGCAATTACAAATAAAAAAAAAAATAATAATTAATTTATTATGTTACTCTGGGGTTTGCTTCTATGGAGTATAAAAAATCAAAATAAATTAGTTGCACTTTTATATACTATGGTAACATCATCATATATTGCACTATGTTCTCGTATGATGAATACATTTTTGATAATCTCTTTTTTTTTTAATTTTTGTTTTTGTAAATTGTGCCTAGTTGTCTGAATAGGATATATTCTACGCAAATACATACATTTGACACGATTAATGTGTAAGTGTGCGTTGTTACATGAAATGCAAAACCTTCTTATTTAACATTTCAATAATTTTACATACATTGAAGATTTTTTTCTCAATAAAATAAAAAAAATATCGCTCTGATAAATTTTTATTATTTTGAAGAAATTGACTCTGAAATACTAAATCGTTTCTATTTCAGGGTGTTTTTTTTTCTCTCATATAAAATCATTAAAATGTTTATTAGGTCGATTTGCGCCTCAGACGTCTAAAGTTGTAAAGAACTAAAACGAATTTTATATGCAAAAAAGTGTGACATTTTCGAGTGAGCGCCAATTCGTTAGTGAAATGATTATTTCTTTTTTTTTTCCATAAGGAACGAAAAACTTGTGTTCAAGTATTTTTGTTTGTTTCTTAATTTATTTGACAACTATCGCCTATTGAAAGTGAAATAGATAAACATGCTTTGTTTCATTTGTTTGGGTTAAATTATTATTATTTTTTTTTTTTGTTAGTTTTATTAATTTTAAAATATGCTCGATTTAGTTCTAGTTTTCTATTCTATATTATGCATAATAACGAAGGCAAATTGTGTATTATTGTCAATTAGTACAAATATAAATATTAAAGTAAACATATTAATTAAGTTTTAATACAAATAGTTACGTGCCAAAATTATTAAAATATGATTATTAAAGATAATAAGGAACAGAAAAACTTTGCAAATGGCTTTTGAATTGTTAAAGTTAATCACAATTAATAAACCAGACTTATAATAATTTTTTGCTTGTCTTTTTAATAGTTTACAATAAGTTAAAACTGATACAAAAGTTGCGTATGTCTTTTCAAAAAAAAAAAAAAAAAAAGGCAAAAAATTAAAACCAAAATAGAAATTAAATGAAAATCATAATAAAACAAAATATTTTATAAATATAAATAAATAACTAAAATGCATGATAATATATATGTATATATACAATATATATATACATACATACACATATTTATATGTACATATATACATATAGATACAAAGATAAAAATAAGTTAATAATAGTTAAGTAATTTTGAGGTTATTTTAAATGGTGTGAATGAAGACTGATTTGATTATGTTTGTTTTCATTCATTACACCAATTAAAACGATTTAAAAGCCATAAACACAGACCAAAACCACAAATAAAAGCGGTTATTAAAATAATTAGCAAGAAACGTATGCTCATCGTGATTATCACCTTCGCCTCTTGATGATGTTGTTGGGGGGTAAGTTCTACGCCAGATACGGTAGCGGTTGTGGTTACAGTTGTTGTTGTAGTTGTACGTCTAATCAGTGTCGGCTCAGGAGGTTGGGATATTAACTGTGGTTTAAAGACCTCATCTGTGATCGTAGTTGTAGTTGTAGTTGTTTCAGTTTTTGGCACTGAAGTTGATGATGAAGACGCTACCAGTGTTGGAAGCTCCTGTTGCATTTGACGCTGTGAGGATGATCCTGTGGACGTAACGACTGCAGTTGTGGTTGCAGTACGCGGTGCACTTATTTCGGCTGAATCTATCGATGTCGGTGACAAAGTGATTTTCGCAGATTCCACATTAACTTCTTTGGTTGTAACTGATGCTGGAGCTGCTTCAGTCGATGAATTCAATGCATCAACAATTGGTGGCAACAATGCCCCAGCAATTGCTGTTGTTGCTGTTACATTTGTTGTATGGATCGTTTTTAGAGTTTCAGATGCCACATTTGTTAGAGTGGTAGTAGAATTAGCTATTGGGGTTAGTGTACAAGCTTGACTTACATTTTCAATAGTAGGACTATTAGGAATGGATGGGACCTGGGAAGTGGTTTCAGAAATTGGGAGAATTTTTGGAACATTTTCCGTTTGTATGATTGTTTTAGAACTGAGTTCAGATGGTGTAGCAGTAGTTTTGGACTCTACATTATTAGTAGAAATTGAAAATTCCTTAGTACTTTGATCGTCTAAAGCTAAATATGAACTTTGGTCCCTCCAATGGCCTATACCGCCGGGCAAATCAGTAGACATATACTGCGATGAACAAGAACCTTGATAACCGCCTCTACTCATATCATGTTCAGGCGTCGGAGTAACATGACCACTACTATCACTACCGGGACCACCTTTATGGTCGTCGTCGTCTTTTGGTTTACGTATATCTGGTATGTCAATTTTATTTTCACCATTTGCGTCATTATCATCGTCATCGTCGTCTTCGTCTTCGTCATCATCGTCAATGTCACAGTCATTATTTTCTCCTACCTTTTCAACTCTCTTTTCTAGCTCGTTGAAATTTGCCTTTTCGTCCGTCGTATCATCCAATTCATCATTAGCGGTTAATTTTTCAGTAACTATCGCACTTTGAATTTCACTTGTTTTAATTTCATTGGCTGGCCAACTATCTATTGCCAGATTAAAGCATAATTCATCGACATTGTTTCTTTTCTCTAAACCTACGTCCACAATGGGGCTTAATGGTTCAGTATCAATAGCACTTAAAGGCAACACTGTCTCTTTGGACTCAATGGCAGGATACTTTGTCGATTTTGATGCGAAAATCAATGATACCCACGACGTTTCATGACGCATATATTGGTAATAAGTTGTAAGTTTTCGGAAATTATCTTCAAATAGATATCGAAGGAGTTGACTTTCTTTTGTCAATAATTCGTGAGATGAAATTTTGCTATGCAGAGAAATATCTGTTTCAGATTCACTTTTAACTAGAGGCTGGATTTCATCTTTTTTAGACAGAACCCAGCTCTTTTCGAAGTTGCTGAACGAAGGCACGGCATTGAACCTTAGATCATTTTCTAAATTTCGCACAAGTACGTCATGATGCAAGCCTTTCGCATTTTTCACCGTCTTTTCAGTCTCATCTAATTCTGGCACACATTCGACTACTGGACGCTGTTTTTGGATATCCTTCAATGCGTATTCGTAAATCTCATATTTAGTTGTCCAATATTTATTGACTTCATTATAAAGGTTATTTTTCAATTCATCCTGTTGTAATTCCTTCATATCGGTATCCGTCACAACAACCCACTCATCATGAGCAATTGTATCAGATAGATTGGATTTTTCTTCAATTTCTGGAACTAACGGTGACTCAGCGTGTGTAGCGAAAATGGTTGATATATGCGAATCTTGGGCTCTTACACTTTCATCTGGTTTATACGTGTGACTCGTAACGGTTGTTGTTACGTATGACGTATCGATGGAGAGATCCTTGTGAGTTGTTACGGTAGTAGCGAGGTATGCTGGCAAATCTACATCTTTTTCTGATAAGTCCTCATCTAATTGGGGTTTCGGCTCCTGGAAATCTGTCATTTTGCTAACAACAATGGACGACCAGGACACAGGTTCATTATCAATGTCCGAAACCAATTCATCGTTTTTGAAAACCTTTGTATCAGTTTTAATAATGGCAGACCATGATGTCGGGGTTTCAGTAGGCGATTTTACCGGAACTTCTTGCTCTGTGGATTCCGATTTAACAACATCGCTGTCTTGTTCTTTTCTTAATGTAGCCGACCAATAAGAAGTTTGTGAAAGGAAATCATGTTCCTCCTTCGGATGACTTTCTGTTTCTGTAAATTGTTTCGTTATTTCTTCTGGCAATTGTGTTCCACAATCGGAATTTAATTCGATGATTTCACTAGGTTCACTGTTACGTTCAATAACTGTTAAACTTTCTACTGTATTGCTCGCGACATTGATGTCGTCAATAGATACCATACGTTCTGTGTGTTCAACAGCATAATCAATTGTTTCTACATGTTCATCAGGGAAAGCTGTAGTTGCAGATTGGTCACTTTCTAAAGAAGCTATTATCTTTTCAGGTTCAGTATAAATAGTTTCTTCCGTTTTAGCGAAGACCGCCGTCGAATTTGGTGTTTCAACAGAAGAGATAACTGGAATTTTGCAAACATTTTCTTCTTCAGGAATTGTGACATTGATGTCGTCAATAGATACCATAGGTTCTGTGTGTTCAACAGCAGAATCAATTGTTTCTGCATGTTCATCAGGGAAAGCTGTAGTTGCAGATTGGTCACTTTCTAAAGAAGCTATTATCTTTTCAGGTTCAGTATAAATAGTTTCTTCTGTTTTAGCGAAGGCCGCCGACGAATTTGGTGTTTCAACAGAAGAGATAACTGGAATTTTGCAAACATTTTCTTCTTCAGGAATTGTGACATTGATGTCGTCGATAGATACCATAGGTTCTGTGTGTTCAACAGCAGAATCAATTGTTTCTACATGTCCATCAGGGAAAGCTGTAGTTGCAGATTGGTCACTTTCTAAAGAAGCTATTATCTTTTCAGGTTCAGTATAAATAGTTTCTTCTGTTTTAGCGGAGACCGCCGACGAATTTGGTGTTTCAACAGAAGAGATAACTGGAATTTTGCAAACATTTTCTTCTTCAGGAATTGTGACATTGATATCGTCGATAGATACCATAGGTTCTGTGTGTTCAACAGCAGAATCAATTGTTTCTACATGTCCATCAGGGAAAGCTGTAGTTGCAGATTGGTCACTTTCTAAAGAGGCTATTATCTTTTCAGGTTCAGTATAAATAGTTTCTTCTGTTTTAGCGAAGACCGCCGACGAATTTGGTGTTTCAACAGAAGAGATAACTGAAATTTTACAAACATTTTCTTCATCAGGAATGGTGTTGTCTTCAGGTGCCTTTGAACGATGCTCACGCTTGGGAGTTACCCTGTCCTTGTCTTCGAAGTCTTTCAGTTTAGAATAATCTTCGATAAGAGATTTTCTGCTGGGCGACATACTAGCGCATTCAGTTTTCTTTTTCGGTTTTTGTTTCTGTTTCTTTTCTTTTTTCTCGAGATCAATTTTCACACTGATTATAGATTTATCATGGTCAGGCAATATGTCTTTTAGCTCCGATTTATTTACGACATTTTCAGTCTCAGATATAACGCGAATTTTTTGTTCTGGCTCTGGAACATTTTGTGCAGCGATGGCAGCCCATGACATACCTGGTTGGATTACAACAGCCCTCTGATGAACTTCATTATCCACATTTGCTGACTCTATAATTTCCACCGATTTAACACTTTGGGATAAAAGCATAGGCTCATCTTTAAGATCTTTTTGGATTTTATATTTCCGAGAGCTTTTGTCGGACTTTCTGGAGTGACATGAACGGGATCTTGACCGATTTGAATTTGAACGTGATCTAGACGTGACTGTTTGCCACGTAAGTGACTCGCCCATGTCCGTAGATTCTCTATCAACCTCAGTCACTTTAATAGTAGGCCTTTGCTGTTTGCGTGATGGTCTGGTGAAAGATGCTGCTGAAATATCTTCTTGCGGTTCTGATTGAGATGTGATTAACGCTTCCTCTGCGGTGTCTTTTTGTACAATTACGGGCCATGAGGCGGGCTCCCTTGGTGATGATTGTTCGGTATCGGATTCAATCATATCTCGCCATGTCATTGATGATGGTTCTTCTGACGAAGCCCACTGATCTTCTTTGAGATCACTAACGATTCTTTCAATGGCGGAAACCATTTCTGTGGACTCTAGTAAGGAATTGGGCGACACAGTCAGATCTTCACCGACATAAACTTCTTCTCTGTTTTCGGAATCTCCAATATGCAGAATGTTTGCTCCCGAAATATGCAATTCAGTTGTAGCATCCGACGTAGTGCTTTTCGGAGGTCTAGACATATAAGATTCTTTAACTTCTTCAGTAAGTCCAGATTTCTTTACAACTTCTGCATAAGTTTCTGTTAATGACCATACCGACTGTTTTGGAATTGTCTGTATGGTAGTAGTAACACTTTCTGTTGTAGACTGTTGAGAAGTACCAGGCGTTGGATGGCTGCTAAACTTATCAGACGATAGTTTTTCACTATGTTTTGATTGACCTTCATTTCGATTGATTGGCTTTTTTCTTTTCAGTTTTGGTTCAGTATTTTCAGTAACAGCAGTCTTTGCCTGTGAAAGCTGATTTTTACTAACAGTTGCCGAGGGAATATCATCTTGTTTTGCTTCAATTACGTTATCAGGTTCATTAGCCTGCACTTCCTTCTGAACAATCTGAGAGTTTTGAATTTCTTTTTGGATTAAATTAGCTGTAGTTTCTTTAATGTCATCTTTTTCCTTCAACATCGCAGACCATGACATAGAAAACGGCTCAGTCGTTGTTAAAGTTGTTTGTGATATTTCGTCAATTGTAACGTTTGGAGAATCGTCTAAGATTTCTGATGTAAACCGTTTTTGTGTCTGTGTATCGATAGGCTTTTTGGATTTCTTTTCTTTTTGTTTTTTCAGTTTTTTTCTTTCCTCGTTGGAATTTATGGTTTCCTGTAATTGTTGAGTTTGCCCAACAACAGTTGTAGACCAAGTTTCAGCCAGTTCTTCACTTTCGTCAAAAACTTTTACCCTAGAGGGTTCATCTGCTTCTTGTATTGTATCGTGTTGTTCTGGCATTGTTGAAAGTACATCTGTCTGGATTAATGTTTTCTTTATGTCCGAAGTAACGTTTTTAGAAATATTACTTTCCTCTTCTGTTGATTGAATGTCCTCTTGAGTTACAAGAGCCACAGGTTTTTCTAAGATTGGATCTTCTTTCAAAACTGCTGCCCAAGACATGGTGAATGGAGTGCCTATCATTGGAATAGTTTCACCAGTTTGAATTTGGCCTTCTTCTTCAGGTTTTGAGAAGTTTGTTTCCTCAGTTTTAACTTTATGTTTTGGAGAAGACACTACAATTTCTGATGAAAGTAATTTTTGTGGTGAAGTGTCCGTAGTCTTCTTAGAGTGTTTGTCTTTTTGTTTTTTCGATTTTTTCTTTTCCTCCTTTAATCCTCCAGGCAAATCTTGATTAACAGCACCGGACTTTATGCTTTCCTGTAATTCGTGCGTTTGGTCAACAACAGTCGCAGACCAGACCTTTTTAGTCTCATCTACGCCTTGCGGCATTGTTGAATAAATATCATCATGGATCAGTTTCTCTTTTTTGGTAAATATTGTTTCTTCAGAGGATTGGACTCCTTCATCTGTAATATCGTCCTGTTGAATATTAGATACTTCCGCCATTGTTGGAAGTATATCGGTCTGAATTAACGTTTTCCTTATGTCCGAAGTAGTGTTTTTAGATATTCTGTCTTCTTCTTCTGTCTTATTTAGTTCTTTAGTTTCTGTTGACTGACTATCCCCGTGACTTATTATTTCTGTTTTATCTAAAATAGTCTCAGCCTTTTCTGCAATTTGCTCGTTGTTAATAAAAGCAACAGAAGCTTCTTTAATGTCAGTTTTTTCTAAGATTGGATTTTCTTTCAAAACTGCTGCCCAAGACATGGTGAATGGAGTGCCTATCATTGGAATAGTTTCACCAGTTTGAGTTTGGCCTTCTTCTTCAGGTTTTGAAAAGTTTGTTTCCTCAGTTTTAACTTTATGTTTTGGAGATGACACTACAATTTCTGATGAAAGCAATTTTTGTGGTGAAGTATCCGTAGTCTTCTTAGAGTGTTTGTCTTTTTGTTTTTTCGATTTCTTCTTTTCCTCCTTTAATCCTCCAGGCAAATCTTGATTTGCACCATCGGACTTTATGCTTTCTTGTAAATCGTGCGTTTGGTCAACAACAGTCGCAGACCAGACCTTTTTAGTCTCATCTACGCCCTGCGGCATTGTTGAGTAAATATCATCATGGATCAGTTTCTCTTTTTTGGTAAATATTGTTTCTTCAGAGGATTGGACTCCTTCATCTGTAATATCGTCCTGTTGAATATTAGATACTTCTGCCATTGTTGGAAGTATATCGGTCTGAATTAACGTTTTCCTTATGTCCGAAGTAGCGTTTTTAGAAATTCTGTCTTCTTCTTCTGTCTTATTTAGTTCTTTGGTTTCTGTTGACTGACTATCCCCGTGACTTATTATTCCTGTTTTATCTAAAATAGTCTCAGCCTTTTCTGCAATTTGCTCGTTGTTAATAAAAGCAACAGAAGCTTCTTTAATGTCAGTTTTTTCTAAGATTGGATTTTCTTTTAAAACTGCTGCCCAAGACATGGTGAATGGAGTAGTTTTGACAGTTTCGGGTTGAGATTTTTCTTCAGCTTTTAATACTGTTGCTGAATCAGGTTTAACTTTGTCTTTTTGAGAAGACGCTACTATTTCTGGTGAAAATACTTTTTGAGCTGGGGTATCCGTAGTCTTCTTAGAGTGTTTGTCTTTTTGTTTTTTCGACTTCTTTCTTTCCTCTTTAAATATTCCATGTAACTCTTGGGTAACATGGGACTGAGTTTCTACTAAGTGCTGAGGTTGGTCAGGTTCGTCAACAGTTGCAGATGGTTCCTGTGACACCGTCGAATAAATATTAGTTTCAATTTTACCGACATCTGTTCCTTTAAGCGATTCATCTCTTTCTGCATCATTGCTCTGTTGAATATTGATTACTTCTGGCACTGTCGAAAGCTTATCAGCCTGAGGCACGGATTCCTTTATGGCGGAGAAAATTTTTTCAGAGCTGTCGCTATCTTCTTCAGCCTTGCTTACTTGTACCGACGCTATTGATTGAGTAACTTCACGTATTACTATATTTGTTTCTTCTAAAACAGTCTTGCTTTTTCCTGCAATTTGTTCAATTAGTTGAATTTCGTTGTTAATGACATCATCAGAAGATTTTTTAATATTCTGTTCATCCAAGATTGGATTTTCTTTCAAAACTGATGCCCAAGACATGGTGGTTGTGACATTTATAGCTGGAGATGTTTTTAATTTTTGATCAGGTACATCCTGTATTGGTATCACTTGAATTTCCTTTTCAGAATTTGTTTTATTATCAGATGAGCTGACTTCTGGAACATCTAATGTCTTTTTGTCCTCTTTAGGTTCCTTGGTTTGATCTTGATTTGTTTGGAAATTTTCAGTCGATTGACTCACGGTGTAAAATTGTTGCTCAACTTCGGCTGCTGCCACCGACCAGGAACGAACATAATTTTTAGAAATTGTAGATTCTATTTCCTTATTAATGTCAACATTTTCCTTTGCGAATACTTCGAAGGATTCAACTTCTCTGTCCGCATACTGTGTTTCTTGTTTGCTATCTCTATCGGTATTTTCATCAGTTGTTTTTGGTTTTCTTTCGGAATCATTATCATAATCTGTTTGGTCTGCAACAGGTTGTAGATGTTTAATAGTCTCCGAGAGTAACTTTTCAGCTTTCTGATCTTCAGTAGGTTCTTTTGTTTTTGATACCTGAACAATAGTAGCAATCTTTTCATTCTGGATTTCCTTGAGCTGATTCTCACAGGAGTCAGTAGCATTTTCAATCTTTTTATCTGTACTAATTTTTTCTTCTGTAGGACTTTCTTCTGTTTGTTCGTCATAAACTGAAATTTCAACATCATTTTCAGGTGTCTTGGTATCTGATGCAAAAGGCTCTAAAGGAACTTCGAATGGTTTCTTTATGTCAACTTCTACATTTTCTGTTGTTGTTAGTATTTGAGAGGCTTCACTAGGTTCTTTGAATACAATTTCTTCTGAAGAAGAATATATGATTTTATCTCCTGCTAATGTGGAGATCTTAGGTTCGTCAATTGACTCCGAATGAATGGAGTGCGCATCAGTGGGCAATTCGTATTCAATGTCGTCAAGCTTCTCAGGTTTTTCTATAGTTTCGTGTAGATTGCTTTCAGTAGTTTCAGCTGATGGATGCTTCGACAGTGGTTGTTCCGGTAAAATTTCTGTCTTCTTAAGTCCACTGATTGATTCAGTTTCAACTAGTGGCTCTTTTCTTACTTCTTCAGTTCTTATTAAATCTTCTTTATCTTGAGATACAAATGACTCTAAGGGGGTTGGGTAGTGTAATGTGCCCAAACTAATAGTACTAGATGTTGGTTGCTCAATTGACTCCGTATGTAAGTCAGAATCGTTGGCGTCCAGATCAATGGGAACTACAGAACTATCTGCAGATAATTCATATTCCATGCCGTCAAGCTTTTCACATTTTTCTACAGATTGGTGTAGATTACTTTCATCATTTTCATTAGAAGATTGCTTCGTGAATAGTTGTTCTGGTAAGATTTCTGCTTTCTGAATTTCATTAATTTTTTGATTTTCAACTAATGGAACTTCTCTAACTTCTTCAGTTCTTATTAAATCTCGTTTATCTAGAGATACAAATGGTTCCAGCGGAGTAGAAAATTGTAGGGTGTCCAACGTAGTATTGCTTGAATCTGAAGATGTTGTCTTTGTATCAACAACTTTTAGTTCCTCTTCATCCAAAATAATTTCTTGATTTTCAACTAATGGAACTTCTCTTACTTCTTCAGTTCTTATTAAATCTCTATTATCTTGAGATACAAATGGTTCCAGCGGGGTTGAAAAGTGTAGGGTGTCCAACGTAGTATTGCTTGAATCTGAAGATGTTGTCCTTGTATCAAGAACTTTTGGTTCCTCTTCATCCAAAATTTCGGCCCATGACTTTACTTGTTCATAGGTTTCACTTTGGATATCCGTCTTTATTTTCTTCGAGTCCTTTGGAGCGGAAACCTCTTGTTTTTTCAATGTTTCTTCTACAAGTTCACTTACGGGAACAACGTCTGAAGTTTTTAGAGAAACTAAATTACTGTCATCAGTACTTTGTTTTTGTGCTCTTGATTTCTTTTCTTTTTTAGTTTTGTTCTTGTGTTGTACATCTCTTTCGCTAAATAATTCTTTTTCGTGTGTTATCATTTCTTTAGCTGGTTTTTCTTTTTCTCTTGTTTCGAAAATCTTAGAATGTATTTGCTTCTCTTTTTGAATGAAATCAGATGTCGTCTTTTTGGTGTCGGAAACACCTTTCACCGTTGTATCAACAAATTGTTTATTCATATTTTCCTTTAAAATATCTGACCACGTTTTCACAGAACTGAATTCAGTTTTCTCGTGTGACGATTTTGGCAGGACTTCACTTTCGTACAAACCAGATGCTTCGTTTATTACATTTTCATTTGATTCATCGTCACTAATAAGTTCAGACCACGGCTTTTCCACAATGGCGTCAGGAGTGGCCTGAGTATTGTCTAACAGTTTACCCTCATTTTCATTAGGTAATTTAGCATTTACATTATCTACTGGTGTAAGCGCTTTGTGCGGTAGGGATTCAGTTGAGGTTGTTTGAGCTACAGTGTTTCTATTTTTGCGTTGCTTCTTAGGCTTATCAACTCTTGACTTTTCCTCGAGTGATATACGTTTCTCTAAATCCATATTGACTGATGTCCTGCCAGAATCTACTATAGCAGGCTTTGATTTAACCATTTCTGAAATGTCAGCAACGTTTTGACTTACAACAGCAGACCATGATAAACCTGTTGGTTTGCAGTCAGAAGCGTCTTCAACCAATATAGCTTTAGTGGGAGTAGTTTTTTCAGTAGGAGATTCTATTTTAATTGACTTAACCTCTTGTGATTTTGGAATGTTAACACATTCATTGATAGGCAACTGTTTCTTTTCTTTCTTCTCTTTTTGTTTTTTCATCTTCGGCTGTTTGTCCTTTTGAATCTCAGTGTTAAAACCTTCTGTTTCAGTATTATGACCTACTGTCGCTGATGAATGTAGTTCGCCTACGACAGGCTCAGCAGCTTGTTGTAAAATATCTGACCACGACTTGGGTTTAAAAGCTTCAGTAGATTCTTCTTTGATTTGATCGATTACTTTTTCTGTTTTTATCTCTGGTATGTGGGCTAAGTCATGTTTAGAAGTAGCTCCACTGTGAAGCTTAGAATGTTTATCTTGCATCTTTTTCGGAGTTTTCTTATCTTTCTTCGATTCAGCATAAACTTTTACATTCAAAGCTTGCTGGACGACAGTATTCTCTTCACTTTTCGGCTCTGAAACATGCTGGAGTACAGATGACCATGTTTCTATGTTTTCTGTATCTACCTGCCCTTGTATTGCAGTGGGGATTTCAACAACAGCTGCACCCTCTGATTCAGATTCGAATTTCATATTTCTTTCTAAGTTTTGTTTCCTTTCGAACTCACTTGGTTTTCTATCCTGAGATTTATTTCGTTTTTGTTTTTTATCTCTTAATTTTTCAACGTTGGATACAGGTCTCTTTGTCAATTCTTCGGAAGAGGGTTCAGTTGCTTGTTGCAGAATTGAAGACCAAGTTGTAGTTGTCGTAGAAACAACTTCTGTGGGATTGTTATGATCTTCTTTCACAGTGATTTCGCTTAAGGCTGGTTTATTTTCTTCCGCAAGGAATTTGTGATGCACTTCTTTGGGCTTTTCCTTCTTATCTCTCTTCTTTTTATTCTTTTTGACATCTACAGTTTCATCGACATGTTCCAATTGTTGTTGAACAATAGACGACCAAGATGTAGGTGCAACAGTTGTTGATGTTGGAATATCTACACCTTTCGCCATTACCGTGATATCTGATTGGGAATGAGAATCTTCGTTCATTTTAAGATCTTCCAGAATCATGTTGTCTGCAGAGTCTTTCTGTGATTGTTTTTCCTTTTTAACTTTAACCTCCTTAATATTTTCTTTCCTTTTAGGTTTATCCACATTAAGCTTATTTGTGACTTTTTCTTCTTTTTCGCACAAATCTTTCACATCAGATTTTGTTAAATTTGAATTTCCTAGAGCGACATTCTTTTCTAAATCAATAAACTCTGACGTTTGCTTAAGGATATCTGCATAAGATGTAAATAAATTCCTGGGTTTTTCCGCCGTTAACGGTTGATCTTTAACTTCTGATGCAGCTTCATTCTTTTCAACTGATATATTCTCTTTCCATGAAACTTCCAAAAGTGGCAAATCAAAAGCAGTGGTTATACCGGCCGGTTTCTCCTTTATTGGTCTATTTTGCTCGACTTTCTTTCTTTTGTCAACTTCTAATTCAGTTAAGGAAACATTTAAAGGCGGCAAATCGTTTTTGGAAGTCTTTAAATTGCTAGGCGAATGATTATCGTGTGCCTTTTGGCAAACAACAGATGCCCATGTCGTAAACGTGTCGCTCGTATCAACTGTATTTTGTTCTTTATCCAATGGTAGAGACGGTGGAATAAGTTTATTGGAAGATTCATCAATCAGAAGGCCAGCATAAGCAGTTTTCTTTGGTTCTTCCCGAACAACTTCAATAGGTTCTGGTTTGGATTCGGGTGTTACTGCCTTTCGTTCTTCAGTAACAGACTCAATATTATCTCGTATTGTTGAAATAGTTTCAATAACAGTTTCAGTAATCGATACACCTTGAGTTGTCTTAGGTTGTTGGACAACTTCTTTCGGTATTTGTTTAACTTGTGGCGATTGAGCTTCTGTAGCGGAAGATACATGTTCTTCTTCGTCATCAGAGAATACCATGGGCTCATCAATAACATTCATCCAGGCGTTGGAAGATTCATCAATCGGAAGGCCAGCATAAGCAGTTTTCTTTGGTTCTTCCCGAACAACTTCAATACGTTCTGGTTTGGATTCGGGTGTTACTGCCTTTCGTTCTTCAGTAACAGACTCAATATTTTCTCGTATTGTTGAAATGGTTTCAATAACAGTTTCAGTTATCGATACATCTTGAGTTGTCTTCGGTTGTTGGACAACTTCTTTCGGTATTTGTTTAACTTGTGGCGATTGAGCTTCTGTAGCGGGAGATACATTTTCTTCTTCGTCATCAGAGAATACCATGGGCTCGTCAATAACATTCATCCAGGCGTTGGAAGATTCATCAATTGGGAGGCCAGCATAAGCAGTTTTCTTTGGTTCTTCCTGAACAACTTCAATACGTTCTGGTTTGGATTCGGGTGTTACTGCTTTTCGTTCTTCAGTAACAGACTCAATATTTTCTTGTATTGTTGAAATGGTTTCAATAACAGTTTCAGTTATCGATACATCTTGAGTCGTCTTCGGTTCTTCGACAACTTGTTTCGGTATTTGTTTAACTTGTGGCGATTGAGCTTCTGAAACAGTATTTACGTTTTCTTCTTCATCATCTGAGAATACAATGGGCTCGTCAATAACATTCATCCAGGCGTTGGAAGATTCATCAATCGGAAGGCCAGCATAAGCAGTTTTCTTTGGTTCTTCCCGAACAACTTCAATAGGTTCTGGTTTGGATTCGGATGTTATTGCCTTTCGTTCTTCAGTAACAGACTCAATATTTTCTTGTATTGTTGAAATGGTTTCAATAACAGTTTCAGTTATCGATACATCATGAGTTGTCTTAGGTTGTTCGACAATAATTTCTTTCGGTTTTTGTTTAACTTGTGGCGATTGAGCTTCTGTAGCGGGAGATACATTTTCTTCTTCGTCATCAGAGAATACCATGGGCTCGTCAATAACATTCATCCAGGCGTTGGAAGATTCATCAATTGGGAGGCCAGCATAAGCAGTTTTCTTTGGTTCTTCCCGAACAACTTCAATACGTTCTGGTTTGGATTCGGGTGTTACTGCTTTTCGTTCTTCAGTAACAGACTCAATATTATCTCGTATTGTTGAAATGGTTTCAATAACAGTTTCAGTTATCGATACATCATGAGTTGTCTTAGGTTGTTCGACAATAACTTCTTTCGGTATTTGTTTAACTTGTGGCGATTGAGCTTCTGTAGCGGGAGATACATTTTCTTCTTCGTCATCAGAGAATACCATGGGCTCGTCAATAACATTCATCCAGGCGTTGGAAGATTCATCAATTGGGAGGCCAGCATAAGCAGTTTTCTTTGGTTCTTCCCGAACAACTTCAATACGTTCTGGTTTGGATTCGGGTGTTACTGCTTTTCGTTCTTCAGTAACAGACTCAATATTTTCTTGTATTGTTGAAATAGTTTCAATAACAGTTTCAGTTATCGATACATCTTGAGTCGTCTTCGGTTGTTCGACAATAATTTCTTCCGCTTTTTCTTTAACTACTGGCGATTGAGCTTCTGAAGCGGTATTTACATTTTCTTCTTCATCATCTGAGAATACAATGGGCTCGTCAATAACATTCATCCAGGCGTTGGAAGATTCATCAATCGGAAGGCCAGCATAAGCAGTTTTCTTTGGTTCTTCCCGAACAACTTCAAAAGGTTCTGGTTTGGATTCAGATGTTATTGCCTTTCGTTCCTCAGTAACAGACTCAATATTTTCTTGTATTGTTGAAATGGTTTCAATAACAGTTTCAGTTATCGATACATCATGAGTTGTCTTAGGTTGTTCGACAATAACTTCTTTCGGTTTTTGTTTAACTACTGGCGATTGAGCTTCTGTAGCGGGAGATACATTTTCTTCTTCGTCATCAGAGAATACCATGGGCTCGTCAATAACATTCATCCAGGCGTTGGAAGATTCATCAATTGGGAGGCCAGCATAAGCAGTTTTCTTTGGTTCTTCCCGAACAACTTCAATACGTTCTGGTTTGGATTCAGGTGTTACTGCTTTTCGTTCTTCAGTAACAGACTCAATATTTTCTTGTATTGTTGAAATAGTTTCAATAACAGTTTCAGTTATCGATACATCTTGAGTCGTCTTCGGCTGTTTGACAACTTCTTTCGGTATTTGTTTAACTTGTGGCGATTGAGCTTCTAGAGCGGTATTTACATTTTCTTCTTCATCATCTGAGAATACAATGGGCTCATCAATAACATTCATCCAGGCATTGGAAGATTCATCAATCGGAAGGCCAGCATAAGCAGTTTTCTTTGGTTCTTCCCGAACAACTTCAATATGTTCTGGTTTGGATTCGGATGTTACTGCCTCTCGTTCTTCAGTGACAGACTCAATATTTTCTTGTATTGTTGAAATAGTTTCAATAACAGTTTCAGTTATCGATACATCTTGAGTCGTCTTCGGCTGTTTGACAACTTCTTTCGGTATTTGTTTAATTTGTGGCGATTGAGCTTCTAGAGCGGTATTTACATTTTCTTCTTCATCATCTGAGAATACAATGGGCTCATCAATAGCATTCATCCAGGCATTGGAAGATTCATCAATTGGGAGGCCAGCATAAGCAGTTTTCTTTGGTTCTTCCCGAACAACTTCAAAAGTTTCTGGTTTGGATTCGGATGTTATTGCCTTTCGTTCTTCAGTAACAGACTCAATATTTTCTTGTATTGTTGAAATGGTTTCAATAACAGTTTCAGTTATCGATACATCATGAGTTGTCTTAGGTTGTTCGACAATAATTTCTTCCTGTTTTTGTTTAACTACTGGCGATTGAGCTTCTGTAGCGGGAGATACATTTTCTTCTTCGTCATCAGAGAATACCATGGGCTCGTCAATAACATTCATCCAGGCGTTGGAAGATTCATCAATTGGAAGGCCAGCGTAAGCAGTTTTCTTAGGTTCTTCCCGCGCAACTTCAATAGGTTCTGGTTTGGATTCGGGTGTTACTGTTTTTCGTTCTTCAGTAACAGACTCAATATTTTCTTGTATTGTTGAAATAGTTTCAATAACAGTTTCAGTTATCGATACATCTTGAGTCGTCTTCGGTTGTTCGACAATAATTTCTTCTGCTTTTTCTTTAACTACTGGCGATTGAGCTTCTGAAGCGGTATTTACATTTTCTTCTTCATCATCTGAGAATACCATGGGCTCGTCAATAACATTCATCCAGGCGTTGGAAGATTCATCAATTGGGAGACCAGCATAAGCAGTTTTCTTTGGTTCTTCCCGAACAACTTCAATACGTTCTGGTTTGGATTCGGGTGTTACTGCTTTTCGTTCTTCAGTAACAGACTCAATATTTTCTTGTATTGTTGAAATAGTTTCAATAACAGTTTCAGTTATCGATACATCTTGAGTCGTCTTCGGTTGTTCGACAATAATTTCTTCCGCTTTTTCTTTAACTACTGGCGATTGAGCTTCTGAAGCGGTATTTACATTTTCTTCTTCATCATCTGAGAATACAATGGGCTCGTCAATAACATTCATCCAGGCGTTGGAAGATTCATCAATCGGAAGGCCAGCATAAGCAGTTTTCTTTGGTTCTTCCCGAACAACTTCAATAGGTTCTGGTTTGGATTCGGATGTTACTGCCTCTCGTTCTTCAGTGACAGACTCAATATTTTCTTGTATTGTTGAAATGGTTTCAATAACAGTTTCAGTTATCGATACATCATGAGTTGCCTTAGGTTGTTCGACAATAATTTCTTCCGGTTTTTGTTTAACTACTGGCGATTGAGCTTCTGTAGCGGGAAATACATTTTCTTCTTCATCATCTGAGAATACAATGGGCTCGTCAATAACATTCATCCAGGCGTTGGAAGATTCATCAATCGGAAGGCCAGCATAAGCAGTTTTCTTTGGTTCTTCCCGAACAACTTCAATAGGTTCTGGTTTGGATTCGGATGTTACTGCCTCTCGTTCTTCAGTGACAAACTCAATATTTTCTTGTATTGTTGAAATGGTTTCAATAACAGTTTCAGTTATCGATACATCATGAGTTGTCTTAGGTTGTTCGACAATAATTTCTTCCGGTTTTTGTTTAACTACTGGCGATTGAGCTGATGTAGCGGAAGATACATTTTCTTCTTCGTCATCAGAAAATACCATGGTCTCGTCAATAACATTCATCCAGGCGTTGGAAGATTCATCAATTGGGAGGCCAGCATAAGCAGTTTTCTTTGGTTCTTCCCGAACAACTTCAATAGGTTCTGGTTTGGATTCGGATGTTACTGCCTCTCGTTCTTCAGTGACAGACTCAATATTTTCTTGTATTGTTGAAATGGTTTCAATAACAGTTTCAGTTATCGATACATCTTGAGTCGTCTTCGGTTGTTCGACAACTTCTTTCGGTATTTGTTTAACTTGTGGCGATTGAGCTTCTGTAGCGGTATTTACATTTTCTTCTTCATCATCTGAGAATACAATGGGCTCATCAATAACATTCATCCAGGCGTTGGAAGATTCATCAATCGGAAGGCCAGCATAAGCAGTTTTCTTTGGTTCTTCCCGAACAACTTCAATAGGTTCTGGTTTGGATTCGGATGTTACTGCCTCTCGTTCTTCAGTGACAGACTCAATATTTTCTTGTATTGTTGAAATGGTTTCAATAACAGTTTCAGTTATCGATACATCATGAGTTGCCTTAGGTTGTTCGACAATAATTTCTTCCGGTTTTTGTTTAACTACTGGCGATTGAGCTTCTGTAGCGGGAGATACATTTTCTTCTTCGTCATCAGAGAATACCATGGGCTCGTCAATAACATTCATCCAGGCGTTGGAAGATTCATCAATTGGGAGGCCAGCATAAGCAGTTTTCTTTGGTTCTTCCCGAACAACTTCAATACGTTCTGGTTTGGATTCGGGTGTTACTGCTTTTCGTTCTTCAGTAACAGACTCAATATTTTCTTGTATTGTTGAAATAGTTTCAATAACAGTTTCAGTTATCGATACATCTTGAGTTGTCTTGGGTTGTTCGACACCTTCGCTCGGTTTTGGTTTAACTTCTGGCGATTGAGCTTCTGTTGCGGAAGATACATTTTCTTCTTCATCGTCAGAGAATACCATGGGCTCATCAATAACATTCATCCAGGCGTTGGAAGATTCATCAATCGGAAGGCCAGCATAAGCAGTTTTCTTAGGTTCTTCCCGAACGACTTCAATAGGTTCTGGTTTGAATTCGGATGTTATCGCCTTTCGTTCTTCAGTAACAGACTCAATATTTTCTCGTATTGTTGAAATAGTTTCAATAACAGTTTCAGTTATCGATACATCTTGAGTTGTCTTAGGTTGTTCGACAATAACTTCTTTCGGTTTTGATTTAACTTCTGGCGATTGAGTTTCTTTTGCGGAAGATACATTTTCTTCTTCGTCGTCAGAGAATACCATGGGTTCATCAATAACATTCATCCAGGCGTTGGAAGATTCATCAATTGGAAGGCCAGCATAAGCAGTTTTTTTAGGATCTTCCCGAACAACTTCAATACGTTCTGGTTTGGATTCGGGTGTTACTGCTTTTCGTTCTTCAGTAACAGACTCAATATTTTCTTCTATTGTTGAAATAGTTTCAATAACAGTTTCAGTTATCGATACATCTTGAGTTGTCTTAGGTTGCTCGACAACTTCGTTCGGTTTTGGTTGAACTTCTGGCGAATGAGTTTCTGTTGTGGAAGATACATTTTCTTCTTCGTCGTCAGAGAATACCATGGGCTCATCAATAACATTCATCCAGGCGTTGGAAGATTCATCAATCGGAAGGCCAGCATAAGCAATTTTCTTAGGTTCTTCACGCGCAACTTCAATAGGTTCTGGTTTGGATTCGGATGTTACTGTCTCTCGTTCTTCAGTAACAGACTTAATATTTTCTGGTATTGCTGAAATAGTTTCAATAACAGTTTCAGTTATCGATACATCTTGAGTTGCCTTAGGTTGTTCGACAATAATTTCTTTCGGTATTTGTTTAACTTGTGGCGATTGAGCTTCTGTAACGGTATTTACGTTTTCTTCTTCATCATCTGAGAATGCAATGGGCTCATCAATAACATTCATCCAGGTGTTGGAAGAGTCATCAATCGGAAGGCCAGCATATGCAGTTTTCTTGGCTTCATCCGGCTTAACTTCATTAATTTCAGGTTTGGATTCGAAATTTACTGCCCTCTGTTCCTCAGTAACAGGATGCGACTTATCTTTTTCTTCTATAATTGCTAAATGTTCTGAATTTTCAAAGTATGCCGGGTCTTTTATCGGTTCTAATGTTGCTGAAAATGGTTTTTCTGTAACAAATGCTTGGGATTGGGAATCATTTTCTGTACCTAATAAAATTGTAGGTTCTTTCTTTTTGTCAATTTCTTTATTTTTTATTTCACCAGTTAGTGTAGATGTTGGTGACATGGGTTTCTCTGCAATTTTTTTCGGTATTTCGTTTTTAACTGCAACATCAATAATTTCTTTCCAAGGATTTGGCTCTTCTTCATCAATTATTTCGATCCAGGAAGTTTTAGGTTCTAGAGGTGACTCTTCGTCTGCTTTAATATTTTCCGTGAATTTTCTTTCAGCATCAAGGAACATGTCAGTTGAATCACCAACAATTCTAGCCCAGGATGTTGATGATGGCGCCATTTCTACTAAGTTTTCTTTATTTGGAACTTTTTCTTTCTTGCTCTGTGTTTTTACAATCGAAACAGAGTCTTTCACTTTGGGTTGAACAGCGTTAATGGTTTTGGAAGTTTCATTAGGTTTGACCGGTGAAATAGTTGTTTTTGTTTCATTAGATTTGACCGGTGAAATAGTTGTTTTTGTGTCTTGTATTGGCCTTTGTTTTTCAGATTCGGTCATATGATCAATTTGACTAGCTACTTTAGCCCAAGTGAGGGTGTTGGTGACTGGCTTAGTATCCGATATAGTTACTTTCGGAGCAATACTTTCTCTATCAGTTTTGCTTTCATCACTGTCCTGTACAATTTTCAATTGATCTTCAACTACTTTAATCACAGGTGAGTGCTGGGTACGAGATTTCTTTTTCGTATGTTTCGTTTGTTTTGGAAGCAAAGTCTTTTCGTCATTGAGTTTTGTAAGTTCCACATTTTGTTCCGAAACACGTACTGGAGATTTTTTCCTTTGGTGGATATCATCGATCCACTCGCCTGGTGCCTTTACCAAAGACGCCCATGAGAATGTAGTAGTAGTAGTATCAGCTTGTTCAAAACGCTTTTCTACTTGTAATGTCTTATCTTTTTCTATTTTAGGCTTTTCACTCTTCTCATTCTCAGTCAACATGTGTTTGCTTTCTTTTAGTTCATCAGAAACAGGTTTTTTAAGTTTTGAATCTTTCTTTTGCTTTTTCGCTGGTTTTTCAACTTCACTTGTTGTCGACAATTTCTGTTTAGTGTCAGATTTAGCTGTGAATTTGTCTTTAATTTTTTTCTGTGGTTCTTTGCTTTCTCTTGGTTCGAGTGTTTTCGGTGTCTTTATCTTTTCGGTAACGACATCAGTCCATTCACCTGGGCGCTTTACAAGCGCTGCCCAAGAAGATGTGCTTTCTTCTACAACTTCAATTGATTCCGTAACTTTAAGTTTGTCTTCTGCTAAAATTTGTGTAACTTTTTGGGCGTCCTCGATTGGTGATTTTTCTGTAACTTCTTCTTCTGATGTCGTTTGAGGGTCAGGTTGTACACTCTGTCGTACTTGTTTCTTTGGTTTAACTTTCTTTGGTTCATTTTTCTTTACATCTTTAGGTTCTTCTTTCTTTTCCTTAAGTTTGACATTCTGCTTCTTCAGTACTGTGTCATCTATCCATTCGCCGGGCTTCTGTACAAGAGAAGCCCACGAAAACTCAGTTTTAGGAGACACATCTGGTTTACTTTCCTCAGTTGGCTGTTCTTTAATTTCTGAAATTTGTGTTTCTTTTACTGGACTTTCCTCGTTTCTAACAGGTTTAACTTGTTGAACATTATCAGGACGTTTTTTATCCTTTTTGCTTTTATCTTTTTTAGTCTTGGGAGATTTTTGGTTTGCCGGCTCATGATATGCTACATTATTAGTATTGGTTTTAGTATCTGTCATTACGGGCTCTAATGTTTCTGCTTTTTCATCTTTGACAGGTATTATGACAGAAGAATCAGTTTCAATGGGTTGGCCATTTTCACCAAATACAATGTCAGCATAAGTTTTGCCATGAGAACTAGCTTGCCATACGTTTGTTTCATCAGATACAGATACACGTTTGTCGTCGGTTTCATAAGCTTCAATAGATTTGTGCTGTACTTTTTCGAAAACATCTGAAAATTTCTCTACCTTTTCCGGCTTAGGCCCTCTTTCTTGGCTACGTTTAGGTGATTTGGGATGTTTCTTTGTTTTTACCAAATGCTGAGGCTTCTCTTGTCTTCGTGTCTTGATTGGTTGCTTATTTCTCGGTATAAACTCATTGTATATTTTTTCATTTGCTAAGAAAGTGTGAGTCTGGTCAGAGAAGGCATGACGCAAGTAAGAAGGTGTGAATTCTGGTGCATTTGGTGATAACTTTGACGACATGGCAATGGACGACATATTTGGTGCATTGTCTTCCAACACACTAGACCAAGTGTCTATTATTGCTTTTTCATCTTGATGGTGATCGATAGGTTCATCGGGCGTATCTGTCCATTGCTGATGAGAAATTTCGCTAGACAGTTCAATAAACACTGATTTCGAAGGGACTTTCGTAATAACTTCCTTAGTAGTCTCTATTTGGTTAACAGACGTAGAATATTTCGAAATCTCAGATGATTCTCTAGAATTGTCAGCAATAACATCTAAATTTTCTCTTGACTTTGTTAAATCCGACCAAACGATAGGATTAGGATCAACTATGTTACTGTTCAACACATATTCACTATTAATAACGGGTGCTGTTAAATCTTCCTTGGGTTCATTTTCAATTGATTTTTGAACAATTACAGACTGAGCGACAGTTTCGCTTGAGTCTTTCTCGGGTTTAGCTTCAACATTAGATTTTGTATCGTCTTTTTCTTGAACCGAAAATTCTGTAGACTCGTCGTCTATCACTTTCATTAGGGAGTCAGTAGAATCGTACACAGTTACACTAGCGCATACCTGTTTCACATCGTCTTTGTCTTCTTTTTGAATTTCTATCTCAGTTCTAGAAACAACAATTTGAGATGAGTTTTCTTGATTGCCTTTTTCATCCAGTGGATTGCTTTCCGATACAGCAGTGATAGGAATATTTAAGTCCATTAAATTATTCTCCTTGAAATCAGCTGAAGTAGCTATAGATGTCGCCATTGTATCTGTCTCCTGTACAGTGTTTGATGTATGAATATCTAAGGAATCCAAAGGCATAATTGGTGAAGAAAACGGTTTTACAATATCACCTTTTCCTTTGAGTTCGTCTTCTGGATCAATTGTTTTTATGGTAGCAACAGTCTTAGAATCAATTTTTTGTTCGATGTTTGAATCTTCTGAATAAGGTTTTTCTTCTTTTTCAGAAATTATAATGGGCTCTTCGACAACCTCTACCAAAGAGTGAGGGACTTTATCAGATTTTATTCCGTCCGATTTTGATGTAATTTCTTCAAAATGTTTATGTTCGATAAACTCTTTTGTTGTGCTAGTTTCAATAGTTTCTACTGATATCTGGCAGATCTCTTTTGGCTCTATTTTCTCCAACTTTTCATTATCTGCAGCAGGTGCAAGCGAAGAATTTGGCTGCATTGCCATTTCTGTTTCCGCTTTAATTAGAGCATGAACATAATGTTTCGGTATTTCAAATATAGGGAATACATTGTCACTACGACCTGAGACTTGTGCAGTTTTAATAACAATTTCGGTTTCCACTACACTAGGTGTAGTATTATCGACGTCTTTTCCCGAAGAGTAAGTGGTTTCATCAGATTTGGTTCTGATCGGTTTTGATGTAATTTCTTCAAAAGCTTTACCTTCGATAAATTCTGTTGTTTTGCTTGTTTCAATAGTTTCTGATGATATCTGACAGACCTCTGTTGGCACTTCTTTTTCCATATTTTCATCATCTACAGCAGGAGTAAATGGCTGCATTACCATTCCTGTTTCCGCTTTAATTAGAGCATGAACATTGTGTTTCGGTATTTCAAATACAGGGAATACATTGTCACTATCATCTGGTACTTGTGCAACTTCATCGACGTCGATGTCTTTTTTAGATTTTAATGAAATAATCATATTAGATTCTGCTCTATTCATTGGAATCACATTATGTTTTGGTACTTCGAAATGATTAGAACTTGAGGTAACAGACTGTTCATCTTCCGATTCGTATTGCTCTATTGGTTGTAGAGGAGCACTAAATGGTTTTTCGGAAACATCGGTGATGCTCTTCGCCACTTGAATTTCTGTTTCCAACTTTTCAGAATTTGGTTTTGATATGTCGCTATCAGTGAGATCAGAAGCAGCAGGGAAACTTTCTAGTATTTCGACATTCTCTGTGGCTTGTGAGGGTACTTTTAAAACTTTTTCTGATACTGTTGGAATATCTCCATCTATTTGTGATTGTACAACCATTTCTTGGGATATTGACTTATGTACCAATTCTGATTCAGCCTTATTTAGGATATTAATATTGTATTTAGGAACTTCAAAGTGAAGACTTTCTTCAGTAAGGTCAACATTTAAGGTGTCTTCTGTATGTTGTGTAATAACTTCTGTGCTTGGATTTTTATCCTCGTTCAGAATTTGTTTACATTCGGAAATACAATCCGAAACATGATCATCGTAGTCTTTTGATTTTACATAATTATATTCAAATTGTTTCAATGCGCCATAATTATGTTTTGGAATTTCGAAATTTAGGTAATTATCAGAAGTTGGACATGGATCTTGGCAAGCTCTCAACACGTTTTCGCTGTCAACAGGTACATCCTTATTTTCAACTGTGGAAGTCTTAATTTCGTTAGTTACTCTTGTAATATTAAAAGTATTTTCTTTTATAGAATTTATATCACAATCTTGATTTATATTTTCAATATTAGCTGTTTGACGTGCTGTTTCCAATTGACTGAAAGCAATCTCTGCCGTTTTCAATTGCGCAATATTATATTTTGGAACTTCGAAATTGGAGTACTTAGGTGTTAAAATCTCTTCTTCATGATTTTTATTGACTTTGCATGGTTCACAAATTGTTTGAGTCAGTGGGATTGTTGTTGTAGTGCAAGACACGTTGAACGGTTGTAATGGAGCATCGTAAGGCTTCATTACTAGATGATCCGATGTTACTACTGCTTTGTCAGTGTTAGTGTCTATTGTCGGAGGCGTCTTTGTTGCTTGTGACAGTTTTTCAGGTTCAACTTGTTCTTTACCTTTATCAACTATTATTTGATAACAGCGTTCGGCAGATAGCAAATTAGGCAAATAATATTTTGGAATTTCATAACATAACATAGCGGACGGACTTATGCTGGTAAGGTTAGTTGCAAGCTTTGTAGCTGAGTTTATGGTGCTTACCACCGACACGGATTTAAATTCGTCTTTAGGTGTAACAACAATATTATTAGTACTAGTAAAGAGTGTAGGAGTTTGTTCTTCTTTATGGTTTTGGGGACTGTTAGGAACACCTATATCATGACGTTTGTTAATATTTTCAATTAGATCTGACTTTTTATCAAGAGTAGAACTTTCCCTAACAGACTCGGCTTTAAGAAATTCTTCAGGTAGGGCGGGCCTTTTCTTCTTGTCTTTCTTACCAAGTTTTCTTTGAATCTCTTTAAAAAGATTCTCTTCTTCAGATGTCATTTCGATCTCGTGCAATTCTTTAGGTATGTCATCTGAAGTTTCTTTTACAACTTCAACAGATTCATGTACATTTGGAATCTTTTCTGATGTTTCAACGGCATCAGAGGAAGGTAACATTTCTAATTTTTCAACTGGCATATCTTTTGTAATATTATGAACAACATTATCACTTTCATCTTGATTTTCTTCTTTCTTAGCCTGCAAATATAGTTCTTGAGATGTGCTTTCTACTAAGGATTTTTGTGAAGCTTCGTAATTATCTGTAACAGTTTCAGTAACTTGAAGACTAACTTCGGGGAAACCCAAGTGCATTTTAACTATTGGGTTTTTGAGTTTTTCTTCGTGTGTTATAAGTGATATTTTCTGAACTGAACCGGGTGGATATTTACCTACTAAATCATCGCCTATATATACAACATTCTTACCATCATCTGACTCAAAACTGCAACCGTGGGTCATAGTAACCTTAGAATAGTTTGACCTATTCGTAGTTGTGGTGGTGGTAGTAGTGGTCGATGATCTTTCCACTTTCGATAAGCAATGAGTGGTAGGTAAAGCTACAGTTTCTATATCAATTACTTTGATACCCGACGACGGGGATGATACTTCTACACCTATCGATTTATCGTCTAACCCTGTTAATAAAATTTGTTGCGTTTTAGAGTCATCTATTCCTACACTACTACTACTACTGCTACTTCGAGTTATAGAGGGAGAAGGAGCTTTAACTATAGATTCACTATCAGGCAGTTCAATGGAACTTGTTACGATGACATCGTGGGGTGCTTCGCTCTCTTCTAATATAATGCGACCATCCTGAGAAATTTTCTTAATAATACGCATGGTGCGTATGGTAGTAGTTTTGATTATTGCACCATCAACTTGATTAGTAACACTAATCATTTCACTGGGCTCTTCAACTACTTCCTTTTTGTTTTCAATATCTTCTTGCTTTATCGGCGACGATTCATCAGATGTATAATTTTCTTGTGGTTTGCGTTTAACAATTTTGGTAGTTCGTATAGTGGTAGTTTTGACTACATCACCTGAATCGACATCGAAAGACTCTGGACTAGATGGCTTGTCATCGGCATCTTTTGACTCTTGATTTGAATCATTGTCTTGAATTTCTGTAGACGTTGCCTCCTCTGAAGGATGTTCCATTTCAGAGCTTTGCGATATTTTTTTCACAATTTTGGTTGTACGTACAATTGTTTTCTTGATAACTTCGTCACCCTTATTATCAGACCTATCATTCGAATCTTCCTTGACATAGCGGTCTTTATTAGACATTTCGTTTTGATTGGGTTGTAAGTCTTTTACAATTTCTTGCTTCTTGGTAACTTGAATGTCTGCTTCAGGAATTCTAGCATTAACTACTTCAATTTCTTCTATCTCGGGATTTATTTTCACAAGATCAGATTCTGATTTTAATTCGATTCCACTCTCTGTTGCAGTATTGCCCTCAGTTTTAATTTTTTTAATTTTTTTGGTTGTACGTATAATAGTTGTCTTTAGGACGCCTTCTTTCTGTTGCAGGTCTTCTTCAACAGGCTGTGCAACAGTTTCTTCTGGAACCTGCTCATTTGTTACCATATAATCTATGTTTGATGTAAACTCTGGCGTCACAGTTACGCTTGAAGAATTTTCAGATTGAGATGATTCCAAAAATGGTTGCAAAGGAGCATTAAAAGGTTTTGGAATATCTTCCTCAGGTTTTGAAACCTCAGAAACTTTAATCGGCAACTCTGTGACCTCTTGCGTTACAACAGGCTCTTCGTCAATAACCTCCTCCGTCACCTCTTCACCTAACTCATTAATTTTGGTAATAATACGTTTTGTGGTAGTAGTTAATGTCTTTGTAATTTTACCGCTTTGAATGATTTGAGGCATAGTTAGATTGGCTTCCGATGTAAACGGAATTGGAACAGTTTTCGTAGAGACTGGCAATTGAGATATTTCCTGCTGAACAACAGGTTCTTCGTCGTAAACTTCTTCAATCACTTCTTCCCCATCTGAGTTAATGCGTTTAATAATTCGTTTTGTTATTGTTGTCGATGTACGTGTTATAGACCCGCTTTGCACAACCCGAGTAGAGTTGGATATGTCATCATAATTATTGTCGTTCGGAGTGGACTCTTCTCCAGCGGACGACACTATATACGTCTCAATTTTACTGGGTAGTGAAGAAACTTCTTCAGTTACAACAGGTTCTTCGTCATAGATTTCTTCAATGACTTCTTCGCCGTTGTCATTCATTCGTTTCACGATTCGTTTAGTAATGGTTGTTAACGTCCGCTTGATAATACCACCACTGGTTATCTTCGATGTGGTGGTTGAAACTGAATCTGTGTTGTCGCTTGAATTTATAATCTGATTTGTCTTTATGGTAGTGGGAAGCTCAGTGGTTTCTTGCGTAATCCTGGGTTCTTCTTCACACACTTCTTCTACGACTTCTTCACCATTCTCATTAATTCTCTTTACAATACGTTTAGTTATTGTTGTGAACGTTCTTACTACAGAACCACCCTGGACTATTTGGGTACAAGCCGAATCTGGACATTGACTCTTATTAGACTCTGTCACACAATAACCTTTATTCGCAGAGAGTTGAATATTTTCTAATTCGTCAATATTCTCACTTTGAGGTTCCTTTATTGGTTCGTTATCAATAAATACTGTAACAGTGTTGATTTCCTTGTTATCTGGTATGATTTCTTGTTTCTTCAAGGTAATAGTTTGAGCTGGTATAACTTCGCTAGAAGTACTATCCTTGAGATCTTTTTTATCACTGATTCCGGTTTCTTCTTCCTTTACGGACGTCGATAATACAATTTGCTCTGTTGTAGTGGGTAATTTAGTAAATTCTTGATCAACTTGAGGTTCGTCTTCTGTTACTTCTTCAACAATTTCCTCTCCATTCTCAAGGATATGCTTTATTAAACGCTTTGTTTTAGTGATAACAGTTTTTGTTACAGTTCCGCCGGTCTTTAACACGCTAATATCGTCAGATATCGCTGATCCCGACGACTCTTTGAGGTCAGAATTGGCAGATAAATTAATTTTTTCTATGGTAACATTTTCCTGTGGAGTATCGTCAACCACTTCTTCTTCGAGAATTTGTTCGGTGCCGTCCACAATTATTTTTACAATTCTCTTAGTGACATGTTTGGTGATAGTTTTTGTAGTTAAAATGGCTTCGGATTCGGAGGTTTCGGTGTGAGTTGAAATTTCTGTAGAATTTTCAGATGTTTCATCTGGCGATGAGTCAAAAACTTGCGTCTTATCGACTGTCTGTGAATGTTTTAAGGGACTGGCTTCCTGTTCACAAGCACTCGTCGATTGCAATTCAATATCTTGTTGCTCTTGTCTAGACCCCTTGGCTTTCTTTGAAAGTTTTGGGCTTTCTACGGTTTCCGCCATTGAAATGTTTTCTAATCTGGTATTATCACTTGATGTGGAAATTGTAATAAAATCTTTTGATGTTTCGATCTGTGATGTCTCTTTTGAACGCTCAACTTCCATTGGAACTTCTAAGGGTTTTCGAGATTTAGTTTTCTCTTGTTGCTTTTTCTTTTTCAATTTCCCCTTCGGTTCTTTTATATCTATTGGGTGTTCTTTACTGTGTTTCTCAATTACCTCCGGCTGATCATGTGGATGTATTGATTCCTGTTGCCTCTCACTCTCCAAAAAGTGCAACGTAGATTTCTTCTCCACCACGCTCTTTGTCAGGTGGACTTCTTTTGGTGCAGTTTGATTTTGATTGGAGACGTTTGGTTTAAGATTAATCTCCGATTTGTCTGCAATAGTGGTTTGGGATACTGACTGGTCTTCGACTTTGTCTTTTTTATTTTTATTTTTCTTGTTTTTCTTTGTGGGCAAAAGCTGTCCAACTACATTAGTTATTCCTTCTTTTACAACGTCAGACAGAGATACATGTTTTTCTATTTGAGGTTCTAATTTTTGATCTAGTTCCGGTAATGGACTTTCGATTACCTGCAATGTACTAGAAGTTTTCAATTCCGACTTCTCTTGTGTCTGCTTGTACCCCGTGGCTTCCGGTTTAGAGGTATTAGTTTTTACTTTATCCAATGTTGGCTTCAATTTTTTCCTGCTGGTTGTATCTTTCTTACCTTCAGTGTTGGTTTTATGATGGGTTTCAATTAGTTTTGAGTTAGTTTCGGTCGAGTGTTGTTGTTCGTTTTGCAGAAAGTCTTGCAGTAAAACGGGTTTTTCGGTTTCTTCTTGGGATTTCTTGGATCTTTTTAATTTCGGTTTGTGTACTTCCACAGGCTTATCAAATGTTCCCATGGCAGCTGATGTAGGTAGAGCTGGACTTGTTCTCTTTTGTGACTGAACATCTACTGTCATGGTCTCTCCATGAACATTCGATTTGCCTGTAATCATTTCTTTCATAGATTTTTCTTTGTGATGTACTTGTATATTGTCGTGGCTGTGGTCACGCGTTTTAGAAGACTTTAATAAGTCTTGTTGTTGTTGTTGTTGTTTAAATTTATTTTGTTTATTCGTCAGTATTGTCGTTGTCGTCGTTGTTGTCGATTTCGTAAGTGTTCCAGTTTTGGTTGCCTGACTATTATTTGATGGATATTGTTTTCTAACCTCTAGCGGAGATCTAGTCACCTTAACATGGACTTGTTGTTGGCTGGATGGCTGGAGGTATTGTTGGCCATGTTTAAGACCGAATAAAACTTCGGCATAAGTTGTACCCGCTATATGCGGTTCAGGCTTTTCTACTACTTGTGCTTGTTGAAGTGGTTCACATACATAGGTAACATATTCCTGGGTGTGACCGTGAGGTTGTGTGGCCAGGTTTTGCGATGCATGATCGCAAACTGATGTACTTTGTTCAGTCTGTTGTATTGGCACTTCTTGTGGGATATTTTCTATTTCATTTACATCAAATTGGCCAAAAGTTATGTCAGAAACAGGTTCATCAATTTGTATCTCTTGAGGCTCATACAAAGGTACTTCTTCATGTTGACATTGCACTGGCAACGTCGGTGATATCACTGTTGATTGTTGGATCATAGAAGCTAATGTAGTCGCAACTTCATTTATTGCTTCAACCTGCGCATTATTGTTCAAAACAGATTGATACTCTTGAGGCTGCTGTTGTTGTGGTTGCACTACTTGCTCATATACATATTGTTGGTAATCTGCTTGCGGCTGTTGATTGTAATAGATTTGGTCGTTCGAAGTTGCATAAACGGAATGATACACATCGCTTTGCTGTTGAGTTTGATTAGGAGGATAATAACTTGTCGTTGCAACAAGCTGATATTGGCTAGTCTGTTGTGGATATTGATAGCTTGTATATGACGTTGTCATTGCGCTTGATTGGTTATATTGCACTTGCATCATTTGATCATAGAAATTATCGGATTGTGATTGTTGGGCCGGCGTTTGAGTCGTATAACCCCATTGTTCACTGTCAGTTAAATTTTCGTACATTGATTGATACAGTTGAGGGTCTGGTTGCAGATACGTTGCTTGTATTTCCTCAGCCGTCATGGGAATGTTAGTACCATAAGCACTTGTACTCTGAGAGTCTCCAGTAGGTGTACTTACTGTCATAACGACTTCTTTAGCAGATATCTGATCTTGTGGAGAATTATTTGAAGAAGAAAATCTATGCGAGTTCTTGTCTGAGATCTGTGTCAATAAAGTTGACACTTGCTCGTGGGAAGACTTTTGTAGTTTCTCCAAAGACGCCTGCGTCTTTTCTGAAACATTTTGTTTGAGAATTTCAGGTATATCTATCGCTTCAGTTTGCACTTCAATATAAGGTTGACTCTGTTTTAATGTTTTCTGATCATTTAATGATTGTTGTTGTCTGAGTCTTTCTAATTCCAAACCTCTTAACACTTCAGCGTAAGATGTAGAACCAGGAGTCCATATTGGGCTCTTAGAACGAGATCTATCTTGCTGGGGGAGTGATAAAAGAGTTCTTGTAGTACTGCTTCCTAAAACTTTTTCAACAACTACCGGCTCAACTTCTATCTGACTCTGATCTTTACTATGAGTTTGGCGTTGCTTCTGCGATTTACGCCGTGGCGAACGACCCCTTTGTTGCTCTCTATGCAATTGTATTTGTTCTTCACCGACCAGCGGCACATGTTTGCGTACTTTTAGAGCATCTTCCACACCATATTCAGAACTGCTTTCTTTAGGAACATGACGACCAATACTCTCGTCAACTTTTATCGGTTGTAGTGACATATTTTCTTTACGAGTTTCGGGTGCATCGAAATCAGTAATTACATTTGTGGTGGTCTTTATTGTTGTAATAATTGTACGATTGGTATCACTTTCATCTACAAATTCTTCTATTTTTATCTTTTCTTCGGAATTTGGTTTTTCATCTCTAGTAATCAGAGTTTTGCTGTCATAATTCATTTCATGTGTCTGATTTTCAGGTGATGCATGGCCACCTAAAACTTCTGCGTAGGTGAGACCTAGTTTTGACGGTTTTAGTATCATTGACACCGTAGATGAAGTTGCCATCACAGAATCTGGATCCAGAGTATAAGACAGACCGGCAATCACATCAAATCTTTGCTGCATTTCTTCTACAGACGCACGCAGAGCCTATTCGTATGCAATAAAAATAATATGGAAATTGGCCAAAAGAGTTAGGTATTGTACAATTAATTTCAATTTATTCCTAAACAATATATAAATCTCCTATAGAAAGGGAAAGAGAGAGACAGAGAGAGAGAAAATTCTACAAATCTAAACAAAATTTTCTTAAATCACTCCTAAAAATTCTATTCAATAAAACTATTATCAGAATAACTTAATAAAATATTTTGTGTTTTTTTTTTTTGTTTATTCATTTGTATATAGTACGTTGTGTTAACATAAGGACATACTTATTAAAATATATTTAAAAAAAATCGTTTAAAATTTATAAGCTAATTTCGTAAAAACTAACGCTATATGAGAACTCTATTCAAGCAATAGGGAGATGGTTGCTTTATAAACTTCTATGTAATCGCTATCGACGTTTTTATATTCTATTCAAGAGAATATATTTACGTATGAAAACTGCTTTACAGATAGAGCGGTGGCTGCTTGTTAAAAGACTTAATGCTAAGACGAGATATTTAAGAGATGATCACAATCTATAATTCTAAAACGGACTCATCTGGCGTGCCGCGATGTATCAGTAACTTTATTCGTTCATTTCGAGCAGTTATTTTCGAATGCAAATACTTCACGCGCTCTCGACATGCCTGAACGTATTGTATACAATTTTTGTTTTATTTTTTAATATATTTTTAGCAATGGAAAGAATGACGAAAGGTCCGCATATTTAATATGCAGTATTGGAAATAATGGTGAGAAATACATAATATGTATGTTTTTAGAGTAATACAAGCATATAATACATATTAACATCCGTATCCCATAAAAGTCCCACAAAGAAGAAGGCAGTCACAATGTGTTTTCATATTAACGTTTCATTTTATAAACAAATAAAGCAATTAAGAAGGATCAACAAACAATATTAATATGGACAAACAGAGAGCGATAGAGAGAGATAGAGATTTTATTTTGTTAGCACGGTAGGGCGTTAAGGTAAGGTAGAAACACACCAGTAGTATTTGTAATTAGTTTAGCGGTGCAATGCGAATTGTTAAAAGTTTTAAATTATTTGCAACATGTTTAGATGAAAATATGATAAAGAGAACAATTTATACCAATACCGTTTTAGCAGAATAGAGCAACAACACCGGGTTTTTGTTTTTGACATGTTTTTTTTTTTTTGTTTGTTTGTTTTAAATAATTTTTTTTTTTTTCGTGTATTTTCAAATATTTATATGATTCATTTTGTGGAAATATCAATAAAAGAAAAAAAAAAGAAAAAAAAATTCCGTCAAAAATAAAAACCAAAATAAAAGGTAAATAGAAAAAATTAAACCATAAAAACCCCATAAAATGAGAATACGAAAAAAAAAATTAAAAATAAAAAACAAATGTAATATTTATAAAGAATCTATTTTCTAAAATATGAGAATCAAATTAAATTAAAGAGCAAATCCACGTGTGAGTAACCAAATTTCAATGTGTTACTATCCCTTAAACTTTTTTTTTTTTTTTTTCAAACTGAAAATTTAAATTTCAAACAAACCGAAATCAAAATAAGCGTTATTGTGTGATTATGAATGTTGTGAGTTAACTACTCGATTTTGAATGAGATAATGGCGATTTTATTTATCGTATTATATAGTATAAGATGATACAATGTGAGTTAATTGATAGTAATGTGTGTGTGTGTGTGTGTGTGTGTTTTTTAAGATGGTGAAGTAATTGTAATTAAAATAACTACTTTGTTGTGATGTAGATGTAATCAAAGGACACTAAAGCTCTGATACTAATACCGGTACTAGACATTGTATATCAATTATCCCTTTAAAAATAAATTTTAAAAAATATGTGCATATGTATACGTTGAAACTGATATTTAAAGATAATTAAATGAAAAAAATCACTTACCCTCGATTGCAAAATTCTTGCAATTAAAAAACTTAAATATAAAATTATTTTCTAACGTTATAGAAAGAAAAACAAAATCTCTTATAATATCTCTATTACTATAGGATCAAGATAAAACTTATTCAAGGTAAAATCTTTACTGCATACTTTGGAGGCTAAAAATAAAATTCGTAATGTTCAGGCTATTTATTGCGTTGCTTGCTTCACAGTAAAATATATTCACAATTTCTCTTTTGTCTGAACTAAATATTGAGACAAAATTAGATTTTTTTATTTAGAAGTACGTATAATAAACATATATACATATGTATGTATACTTATACATGTATACATATACATTATATGTATATATGTACATATAGTCGACTTTTTGGCTAGGTTTCCCGACACGTGTCACGTGATAAGTTATATTTTATGTGTATTTCATGTATTATGTAGATGTTAAGTTACTAAGGAGAACATGAAAGTGTATAACAATAAATATTATTATGCTGGATGAGTTGTTATATTGAAACAGTGACCATATACCACTACAAATGAAGGATGAATAATGGAAATGATATTAATGCAGATAATCGTGAAATAATTAAAATGATAGTTATGAATAAGATGTTGATTCTATAGATAACGATGTAATAGTTAACACACAATGATTTGAATGGATGTAAAAACATTTATAAATAAATGGTAAAATGGAAGCTGCATGTAAATCAACAACGAAAAAAATTTAAAGGCTAAATCTTTTATTTTATACTTCGGTTCATTAACACAGCCACCGTGCATTAACAAATTCAGTTATAATTCTTAATCGTAGTCAGAGCAAATCTTTTCATTAGAATTTACGAAATTGTGTATGATGGATTATTAAATTTGTAACATCATTGTTGAAGTGTTAGTTTCTTTAAGAAGAATGCAAATTTTATAAAATTACAATTTTTGGTAGTGGTAAGTAACATTTGAAAAATATGATAAAAAAAAAAATGCATTCAACGAAAGTGAGAGACCATGTTTATAACCTATTAGATCCTAACCAAGATATTTATTCCTTTTTCTGTTTGATTTCTAAGTAATAAATTTTAATGATATAAAAATCTCTTTTATGGGCTACTTATTTGGTTTTCTAACTCGTTTGTGGTAACTTTCTGTTTCTGGTGTTAAATTTAAAATTACGTACCTGTTGTTCGGCTATTGCTCTTTCGCGGTCGTGTGGCAAGTAGGTAGGCGCCATAACCAATCTCAACTGCTGTTCCTCTTGAATAATTTTTTGCCTTAGTGTTTGCATCTGTTGCTGATAAATATCGATTTGTTGTAGGGTTTCTTCTAAACTAGAACATTTAGTTTTCACTAAACCACCCAAACCGTCTAAAATCTTTAGCAATTCATCAACATTTTCACTAAGACGGGGGTCTCCTCCCATGCCGTTTTTAAAGTGGACCTAAATAGTGATATAAATATGATAAAAATGCAAATTAAATTCGTTAAATCAGAATTTCATAGTGTAATTGACTCTATTTCACCTCTAGCTTTTCAATTGAGAGTCTTATTTTGGTCTTCTGTACATTAATGTCAGCCATAGTTTTTTCGCAGTAGCCCAATTGATCTCTCAATGGCTTCTTTTTGTGTTGTGTAGATTCCAGTGATTGTTTGGTCTTTTCTATCCAGCTGCGTATGTCCTTAATTTTACGTTCACATTGATCCCATTCTTCGCAAGCTTCTTGCAGCAAGGCATTCTAAAATATTGTATCAATTTGAGAAATATCGATGGATTTAGAATACATATAATAGAATAGAATACATATAAAATATATAGTAATTTATTTACCCTCTCTAATAAAACCGCTTCTACATTTACTTTCGCATCTTCGGCTTCCTGTAATTTATCCTTGAGATCACCGACTGTTGTCACTTGGCTTATATGTTCCAATTCTTTGTCCATTTCGCTTAAATTCTTTATAATCGGTTTAATACTCTTCACAGCCGTCGCATAATCATTAAGTTTACTGCGTGCTTCGGGTAAGGTTTTCAGTTCAATGCTTTGATCTAAGAAGGCACGTTTTTCAATAGCCCAAGCCATAACTATTTGATATAAATTCATGAAACGCGTCCACGCATCTAAACTGTCACCGACTTGTTGTTTCTTCTCATCCAACCAAGAGCGTACTTGTCCTAATTGTTGTGCTAACTGATCAATTGTTGTTTGTACCAATACTTTTTCTTCACTGTTGCGACAATTGTCAATAATCAGTTGACCATTTGTCTTGACCATGGTAAAGCGTTCGTATATTCCGGTTATTTCTTGGTTGATGCGGTGTAATAATTCCTTCATTTGCGCTGGTGCCAAGGTTCGATCTTGTACCTCCATCTCTGCTTGCATCAACCATCTTTGAATATCATCAACGCCGGCCAAATAGTCTGTGCGTACTGTCTTGGCACGTTTGAATTCCTTTTGCTTTGTCTCCATATTGCCTTCAACTCGTTCTGAGAGCAATTCTAAAGCCGTAAACTCCTGGCCAATATCACTGGGAACAAGATTTTGTTTCTTCGTATATTCTTCCTTGGTTCGTGTAACCAAGTTTTGCGATTCCTTTACAGTTTCCTTAACTTGTTGTCCTAAGTCTTCTAATTTCTTTTCAGTTTTGCTTATATTTTCATCAAATACATGAACAGCGTGGATCTCCTCCAGCAATGTATTGAATTTATCTTGCAGGGAAGAAATTTTATGGAAGACGGCCTCGATTTCCTCCAAATCACGACTAACCTGACGATCCTTATCTTGCAAAGAGTCGTTTAATCTAAATAATAAATGAAAAATAAAATAATTTAAAACAAACAAAATATAAGAAAACAATGTATTAAAAAAACCACGCGGTCAAAAATTACTATAAATATGTATGTACATATATGTATATAGTACAAGATAAAAATTTTTCTTTTATTTTCTTTTTTCTTCTTTTTTGTCTTTTTTTTTTTTTTTTTTTGTTCTCAATGACAAAGCAAATGAATGTTTTATGTAGTCTGTTGACGAACTGGCGATTTGTTCGTAGGTATTGTTTGTATAAATAAGTTGGGTAGGTTGGGCGGTTAGCAATCTGTTTTTTATTTCATATGATTTCAACACATAAAATATATTTAAGATCTTAGTGTTGCTGTTGCTGTTGTTGCTTTTGCAAATTGTTTATTTCCAATGTCTACAAAAGAGACATTGAGGCTTTCAAAGTTTCCGCAGAAAAGTGGATGCTGCTGGCTAGCTACGAGTTTTTATACAAAGTGAGCAAGACAATATTTTGCACACTATAGCATAGGCATAGGGCCTCCGTGCATGGCCTCGGCGTTTAGTATGCTTCAAGATCGTCGATAAAAGTTCGAATTTCTAAATTTCGAAATTCTAAAGATAACATCGAACATTGGTAAATCATCTCAATCTAAGACTCAGTTTTGAGCATAAAAAAAAAATAAGAGAAAATAGGAACAAAAATTATTTCGATCTTTACAAAAAAATCTCTTGCTCGTCGAAAAAACAAATCAAATACTCTTTGACGCATCAACTATTTATTTTATATACATACATATGTATGTATGTATTTGTTTTGTTTTCGCCTTTTGATATTTTCTTTTATTTCAATTAAATTTATTTATTTTCATTTATCTAAATATTTTTTATTTTTTTGTTTTTTCTTTCTTTCTTTTTGTCTTCTAGCACAACATTCTCAATACTCATTCGACATCATCATGAGTATTTTTATATTTTGTTTATATTTTTAGAATAGCACATTTAATTTTAATATGCGTTTTCCTTACGTACAATGCTTTTGTATTTCTTTGAAATCAACAACACAAAACAGCAAGCGTACAGTTTTGAGAAAAATTATTAACAATAATGAAATTTCAAGAAAATGACGTCATTTTTTCATTTTTTGTTTTTTTTTTCATTTTTGATCGCTATAATGACAATTAAATGACAAACGTGTGAAATAACTAAAAGACTCGAAATATGTATTTAACAGTATAGTACTGTTACTATGACAACAGAAATGAATGTTTGTATTTATTATGGTTTATCTAAAATGTTTGGCATTTTGGTTTCCGAAATCAAATCGATGATAAAGACCATGGAGAATAACAGAATTGCGGTGGTACCTATATAG
Organism: Sarcophaga caerulescens; assembly: GCA_927399465.1. NCBI lineage: Eukaryota > Metazoa > Arthropoda > Insecta > Diptera > Sarcophagidae > Sarcophaga > Sarcophaga caerulescens. Next base: position 811,808 of record OV656866.1, read on the forward strand.
TATACGTCATATTGTTATTGTTTATATTTATCACTGCACCTCCCGAATGGGGGAGTGATACAGCAGACACACCTTTTTACAGACATTTTCAGCCGATATTCCTAAACAAAAACGATGCTGAACTTTCATCAAGACTTTGCATATTGGTCCTCAATAACACTCAATAGATTGTAACAAAATAATGAAATGAAAATTTCTCAACCAAAGTCTAATAATTGTTGGACGCCTTTTTGTTACAAATGTTGTTCTAAAATGTTATATTTGGAATTCTAGAATTGTTCTAACAACTGTTATTACAGAGTACAACACAACTACAATATCTAAAGTAAAAATATCACTTAGTATTAACAAATTAGACAAACGCAAAGGGAAAAAGCCGAAAAAAAAAGAATGCCAATGATGCTGTATACGTGACTGCTCAAAATATTAATCAAAACGAAGAATATATTTATTCAATTTGGAATAATGCCAAAAGAAACAACAACAACAAAGTCTCTTCTCATAATACGTCGCAAAATTCCGATTTGGATTAATGAAATATATAACTATTTATTTATTTTTATTCAATTGTTTTTTTGTTTTTTCATAAAAAAAAAGAAAGTTCAATATCAGTTGAATACATTAAAAGTTTTGTTAGATGGTACATTACATTATTCGGTTGTCTTAAAATTCCGAATAATTAACACAAAGTTAGATTAAGTAGAGTAAAAGCAATTCAGTGAATGGCACTGAATAGCCAAAAATAGTAAAAAAAAAAAAAAAAACCAGGTCACTTGCTAGAGTCTAACAAAGTTTATGTTGCAAATTGTTAAGAAGAAAGAGTAAACGACCTCTCTCGCATTTAGTCGTTTTAAAAATTATGAATATATTTTACCAGTTTTAACATATTATTCTTTAGTGTTTCATATTTTTGAGGTTTAAATTAAAATTGATACATTTTGTGTGACAAATGAAAAATTCATTGATGTTGATTTACGTGACCCACCTTGTTTAGTAGACGACCGTAGGCTTGATTTAATCGAAAAGTTTAAGGATTGTAATCGTAAGTTGAAGTGGACTTTATAAAAGGCCTTTAACCTTTTTGTTAAAGCACAACTTCACAACCTTAATTTCTTGCAAATAAAAAAGGCTGGAGTGTGCACAATTCACAAACAAATAAGGTGAAATTACGTTTTAAGGATTAATTCGTTAAATAAAAAAATAAACGAATTCTGTATGAATGATATAAGGTGTACGCTGACATTAATCATACGCCCCAGTAATCCACAAAAAGGGCGATATGCTTACTTTGATCCTTGTTTATTTTAATTCCTATTTTCTTTTCAAGTTGATTTTACTTTCTAGTTTGAAATAAAAAATCAAAAGACATTAAAAAAATGTTTTGATTGCATAAATAATTTAAAATATAATACTTCTTGTGTCTCTTGAAATATTGATAAAAAAAAAAAATGTATTTTTGTCACTTTGTTCTCTTTTTTTTTCTTTTTCTTTTTATCGAATTTGGAGTCTCTTTATATTTGATATAATATGAGTTATTTTTTTTTCTTTGCTTTTATTTAAATCAATTAGTATCCAGCCATCCAGTTAAATTGCACGTCTTCTTATTTCTACGACTATTTTAAAACTAAATGGTCCTCGTTAAGAAACTACGGAAATAGACAAGCGATCGCAAATGCTTTTTGGCAAAAATATATTTTAATTTTGCTTTTTCATTTAACATCAACAAATAACACGAACTACCACTACTCGCAATTAATAACTCTTGCATAAAGAGCAGGAAATTCACCACGTTAAAGCTTTTGTGAGAGGGCTTTTCACAATTGTAAGAGACACAGATCATTCATTATTCATTAGGCGGATTAATTTTAATATATTCATAAAGCTTAAGAAAAATATTGCGATTTTTCGGCCGCGATCAAAATGTAATATAAACTTACTCTTTTATATTAAATTCAGGGAGCGAATAAAACAAGAAAATAAATATAATTTATGTTTCATTTGTTATTACTCTGATAAGAACTAAAGATCTTTATTATACGTATGTATGTATGTTAATAAAAATATAATCAAAAAATGCCGGTCAGCTGGGTAATAATGTTGTTTTTTTTTGTGGTGAATTTCTCAATGAATGATTTCTCTCATTATTGTTATAAAAATCTCTTTAATATTCTTACTAACGTGTTTCGAAAAATAAAACGACAAGTCAAACCAGTACAAATAATAAACAATAACAAAAACAACAAACAACAGTATAAAACCAATAACGAAAAATATAACTCATTTCATTTTGTTGTATTTTTTTTTTTTTTTTGTTGCCTATAAAATATTCAAATAAATTTATAATTACGCGATTACCTCATTGCCTTAAATGACAGCAAAGCTGAAAGTAAATTATTTTCGTATGAATCAATGAAAACACAATTAAGAAACCAAAACCAAAATATTGTACCGAATATTCCAATGTGCATAAAAATTCGGAAATAAATTGCTATCCATTGGTTGTTAGTGGTTGACTGTTATCGTAAACAAAATAAATTCCAGGAGAGTTTTAAGTCAAATAAGTTAGCCGGTTGACTCTTATCTTTAAAATTATCAATACATATTGTACATACGTACATACATATATGAACAAAAACAAAAATTGCACACAACTAAACTTATCATTGCGGTAAACACGAATTAACATGTATTTTACCCACATCAATTTAAGGAGAAATTCTTATTCTTTCTTTAAAAGAGAATTCTCGACAAAGGAATCATTAACACAGGCTTTATTAATAATTTCTTGCAATTTTTGATTAGAAAATCATATGAATTGAAAAAAATTTATAATAATTGCTATATAAATGAATAATTTCCTTCATAACCCTTAAAAATCGTTTCAGATTTAACGCTTACGATTATTTATATATAGTTATATATGATTAAATACATAGTTTTTATTCGAAATTTCTTATCCTTTAATTACCGTCTCAATTTCCAGCATATATAGTTTATATGCTAAACATTATATCGTATAAAACTGATATTAAACTGATATTATTCTAGAACTGGTGTTGTGCAATAAATTGTAGAAAAAATCTTGAATTATTTTTTACTTACTCGCTTTGCTGTTTAACTAAGTTATCCAATTTGGCCTGTATGGCCTCCGCCGAGGGTTGGTGTACTTCCCTAAGGAATGTGACGATTGATTTTGAGAGCGTCTCAATATCTTTATGTGACGATTTAAGTTCTTCAGATTCACTGAGTATTTCCTTTTAAAACAAAGTAGACAAAAAATTTTATATAAGTTTATATAACCTTTTAGTGTTGGGGCTTAATAAATAAATAAATAAATAATAACTTGAAATAGAAATGCATACATATTATTATATTTATTGAAGTTGTTATCCTTTTAGGTAATTAAAATCATATACATATACACTCAAACCTCGTTTTATGCGATTAATTCGTTTCGCAAAAAATCGCATAATTCAAATTCGCATAAAACGATACACTAGCTTCATACAAAATCCACTAATAGGAATTTAAATAAAAAAGCTCAAATTTAACCCTTAAAATTCAAATAAAATCGCATATAAAAAATCAACAAAAAATTAATCCCTTGCTGAGACCATACAAAATAAGGAAAAAGATAGGAAATAAACAACAACTAATACAAAATTCCAAATAATGAAGAAAATACATAATTTTTCAATAAAATAAAAATATAATATTACTCCACGTCCATAGCATTTAAATAATACTTCATACATCAGAACCGGAAATGCCGAAAAAATTTAAAGATAGTAGTAACTTTGTTACGAACAATACATTTTTTTGGATTTTAACATTTAATATTTCCTTAAAGTCGTTTTTGCAAAAAAAAATTTGAAAATTTTAAAACCGCATAAATTTGAATTCGCATAAAACGGGGTTTGAGTGTATAATAAAATTTATGCAAAATAAAGAAACTTATCTCAAGTAGTCCGGCAACGTCTTTTACAGGTCTTATGAAAACAGGTGTTATAAATTATTTATGTTACTAGCAAACTCTACCACTCCTATGCAATAATTTCACGTTTAATATTTTTGATCTAAAGGGTTATGTATTTAGAGAAAGGCTTGTCGTTTATCAACCAAAGTATTCGCACAAAGTGATGATATAACGTGGTCATTTTACAAATTGTACGGGGTTATTATAGTTTTTACAATTAACCATAATTGGAAAGTTCGTCTCTGTCTATTGGACAATTTGAATTTGTCGATTCTACGTCGTTCTCAGCAACTTGGCTCAGTATGACGTATTTTGAATTTGAACTTGCATCTCCATCCATATAAAATCCAAATTACCCAACTATAAAATCGACTTTTATTTCTGCTTTTTCGAAACAAAACTTCTTCAGCAATGAAACTCATTTCTCAATAAGCAAAATTACCGCATATTGGTTTTGGAGAACAAAGAAGTGATTGTGGAAAGCCATTGCATTCGGAAAAATAACTGCTTGGTGCCCATTATGGTTGGAATTTTCATAAGTTCGTATTTTCCGAAATACAACCTAGGAAAACGGTTACCCTCAATTGAGGTTTTATTTTATATGTGGAAAAATAATGTTCATTAAGTTGTCTGTAGGGAATTTTATCATAGACTTAAATAAATATATAAATAGACCGAATGGAACAAAATTTTGTACTAAAAATTTGATATGTATTCCTAGTCAGACTTTCGAAGGTCAACTACGAATTTCATTGTTATACAGAGACTCAGAAACATTGTATACATCAATACAAACAATAACAATAAAATATATGTATGTAGTAATCACAACAGCTAAATTTTATGAAAAAAAAAACTTGATTAACGCTTAACTTGAATATAAAAACATTCAGTAAATTCAGTATTTTTGTTTATTTACTTATTTATGTATATAATCAGCAAAGACGAATACTAAAATACATCAACTAGGTACATAATATTGTTCAAGAATTTTCGCATTGATATTGAGGGTAAAATCTCCTTTAAAAATGTCTCACCGAATCTGTATTATTAATGTTAAGCATATACGAGTATGTAAAAGAAACGATAAATATTTAATGCAATTTTTTTATTTTATTTATTTTTACCGACTTAAAGCATGACAACATTTACTATAGTGTTGTTATTGCTGCGAATGTGTCAAGTATTTTAAAATGTTTGTACGATTCCCTAGACCGGCTGCGATGTTGTCATCAAAAAAGTTTTCGTTTCTGTTATTTTCTGGAGCTTTAGATATGTTCGTTTTCGTTTTCATTTTTATTTTTATTTCTCCTTTATTCATTTTACAATATTTTTGTGTATGACACAATACAGCCGAAAACATTTCAAGTACGTTATATCAAACAGAGTTTTTAGTTCAGCTTTAATATTCTATTATTCTCAGTTCAAAATAAAAAATGAAAAACTAAAAGATCTTAAATAAATTAATTTGAAATCAATTAACAAACAACATTCGTTGGTAGAGAATAAAATATTTTGATATTCAAATATACATACTATTTAGTACATATGTACATATCTATCAACATATGTAGGTATCGTATCTATAAAAATGTTTGTTTCGTTTGAGTACGATATTACAATTTCTTTTTATTTTTCCCTTTGTTTTTGAAATCCATTCTATAACATTTAGATTTGAAAGTACATACTCTTTTCACGCTTTGTGAATAAGTTTACACGCTTATGTTTTCTCTTCCTAAGCTTGAAATTGTGGTCACTAAAATGACCACAATATGTACATACATACATATGTATGTATATTGTAATATAATAAGAGCATGTTATTGAGCCCAAAATGCGTAAAGGGTCCCGCGTTCAAAACGGAATTTAAATCGGTTACAAATACGTCATTTTTGTTGGTTAAATAAACTGAATTTTTAATTAATATTTTCATATTTCATATTAACTTCAAATACATATGTATGTACAAGCAAATATTTTCATTCGCAATAAATCTATTTTTAGCAATAAAAATTCAAATTATTGAATTCTGAATACATGCATACAAATCTGTAACTCTTCATTCAATAAATGCATACATATAGATATGTATGTATGTACATACACACCCAAGTTAACACACACAATTACATTAAACGAATATCGGGCTAAGAGTAAGTTGTTTGGTTGTTAATGAATTCAAATCATTCTCAGATCATTCTCTTTTATTCGCCATTTATTAAATCGCTCTTTTAGCAAGTAGTGAATACTTAATAAAATAGAATTAATAACAAAAATATACTAAAATTATAATGTAAAAACTGATACAACCATACATATGTCCATGAGAATAAAATAAGGAAACCATATATACAGAGAATATGAAATAGAAAAAATTTTATACAACATGTGCTCTATTGCTTCTGCAAGCAAAGCTGCCATATGATTTTTATTTTTAAAATTATTACTACCTACTATCTTATATTTGAAAACCCGCAAAAATAAATTTCAATTCTAACAAACCACATTATCCATGTATGTAGGTATGTATAGGTATAATATATTTATGAAATATAAAGTTAGTTTCTACGAAAAGAAATACACGTAAGCAATAAGAAAAATTAAAGGAATAAAAACAAAATAAATACTTTATTAAAATAAAAAACAGTGACAGTCAGTACTTTTTTTTTTATATAAAAACGTGCATATAGCGGTAAGTTGGCACATCTGGCAACGATATAGGCAATATTTTGATAAGCTTTATTTATTATGATTATTCTATACTACAATGATTCATTTAAAAGATTTATAGGTACTTAAATTAAAAGAAAAGGAAACAGAATGAAAAATATTTTGTTTATATCAGTTCAAATTGGGTTAATTTCTACTACAAGTAGTACATATATTAAAATTAGATGATAATTGATATAGGTATTTGAAACGTTTTAGATAGTTGTTTTCTACACGTGCTATGTTTTGTTTTGATTTTTTCATTTTTCGTTAATTTATTAAATTTTTATTATTTTATTCATTATTTTTGCAAGTACCCAATTCTGAACAACTACTGGTCAAAATTAGCAAATGTAACAACTTCTCATAGAGTTGTTTTCTTTTCGAACCAGTAACACACAAAGTATGTAGGTATTCTTTATATGAGTAATTTTCTCAATTGTAAATAATAATAATACATAAATACATCATTCACATGGAATTCAGTCAATTACGCTATACCCTATTTTATTCCTGTTCCTTAATTTTTATCAAAAAGTAAGTGAACAAAAGCGATGAAAGAAAAACGAAACACCTTTTCATTGCTTCTTTTCCCAAATTTAGAAATTCGTGTTACTTATTGGCAATACTTGTGCATTTGTGCACAAATACAAATATTTACGTACTTATGAACGACTGTCTGTACATGTTTTGTGAGACTAATAAATGTTGAATAGAAATTCTTTAGAATTCGTTCTATTTTCTTTCAATAATAGTTTATGGATTCAAAGGCAACGCATGTTATTCTTTTTTTTTTTTTTTTTTCAAATAATATCTCATGGATTTATAAAAAAGGCAACGCAAAGTTGCATTTAATAATGTATGCACTTCTTATTGTTCTGACTATGTTGTAGGTATTATTTTTAACTTACCTGGATTGCATGCTTTGTATCTTCCAAATGACGGCGAGATCTTACCACTGGGTCGACATTGCGGAATTTGTCCGACAAACGTCCAATAGCCTTTTCCCAGCCAAGTAGTTTATTCTCAAAATCGTCCCACTTTTCGGCAATTGATTGTAAGTTTTCGCGGCGTTGTTCCAATGAACTTATTAATTCTTGCCACAAACGATTCAATTCTAAATTATCCTGCTCAATCAGCTGTCGGTTACGTGAGTCAGCTTGACGTAAAAGCCCTTGTGCTTGTTGGTTTGATAAAGAAATGTCACTTGCTTGACTCTGCAAGAAAGAAAAAAACAAATTAAATGATTTAATTTCTATTATTTTAAGAATTTTTAAATGAAAGTTAATTTTTTCCTTAATGAAAAATTCAAAAGGATTGCACAATATGTTAATAAGGGTACCGCTGGCTTATTCGAGTATCTAAACTTTATCACAATTCTTGTTTTTCTGTTACTGTAGTTGTTGGAACGACAACAACAGCTACTACATATTTATCATAAGGATAAAAAAAAATAATTCAAGGGTAAAAGAGGTCATCAATATGAGAGTTAATTTTTTTTTTTTTATTAATTTCATTACACACTAGATTTAATTCAAGAAAAATTCAATAAAAAAAATACGTTGGCACCTTTAGAACACAAATAAATTGAATTTACATATAAGATACGTTTGTTTGACTGCTTTTTTATACAACAAATTCGCATAGGCTTTGATTGCTGCAAATATTTTTAGATTTTATTGAAAATAATTTCAAGTTATTTTTGTAATAAAAAGATGACGTATGTGTTCGTATGCTGTATATGATTCTTCTCTCTTTTGACTTAATAACTGTTTTTAATTCACTTTCCAATTTTCATCGACTCTCAAAAACACACACTTTGGCCACAAGTTTCAATAAACTTTTAATTCTAAGTATTTATTGTTCTTTAATATTCTTGTTATTCTTTCTTGTTCTTTTTGTTTCTGTTTCTTTTTAGTTTTTTATTTTTATTTTTTTTTTGTGCTGCGAGTTTCAACTTAAATGCGGCATAAAACGTGGAGTAAAGAGAGTAATATAGACTCAACAAAAAATAAAAAATTATAATAAAAAAACACAAGCTTCTAATGCGATGTCTTTGAAAGCTCACATTGAAATGAAGTGAAAACTAAATTTATACCTATTTAACAAAACTAATGGGAAAAGAGAACCGGAATAAAATATCTGTACACAGATACTTTTCCAATACATACGAAAATCATTCCATAAAGTTTAAGAGAAAATACGAGAGAGATAGAGACAGAGAGGGTAAGAGATACAGAATAATTGGGAACAATGCCGGCTAAAAGAGTGATGCCAACACTACATTTATAGTTTTACGATTGGAATGAAGTGATTTCTATGTATCGTATGCATATGAAAAACAACATATTATTAGTAAAAGAAATATCGGATTATCAATATCAATTATAAAGATTATAAAATTATACTCCGTTTGAAAAATTCATATTTTTATTCATTTAAACCGTGGCAGAATAAAATTTAAAATACTTACATATGGTATGTGTATGCACACGTATGGTATATCTGTGTTTGTTTTAATATTTTTCACAAAATAATATGAATACAATACATATGCGTAGGCCTATACATGTTCATATGTATCTACATACATATAAATGCTATGAACTTGCCAGTATGTCTGTCTGTTTAAATCGCATCGAAAGTTTTCAAACTTGCACAATCCAGTATATACATTCTGAAAACCAGTAAAACAACAACGGAACGTGCATGCAACATATAAAGTCTGTTTAATACAAACAATTTGCATCTAGACAGCATACAATACATACATACATACATATGTATGTATGTATATACATATACAGGTTATTTGGCCAAAAACAAACGAATTCGGCAAAAATTGGCTTTTAAAGAGCGAATAAAGAAATTGAGTAAAATATAATTATCAATGAGCATATGCAGTGAGAGTCTGAGAGTCTCTTCAAATGATTTTCTCTTCTATTATTAATACAAATATTCCAAGAAAAGTAGGTATGTTCCCAATTTGCTCTTCGTCAGGGTGTGGATTTATTTGTGGTATAACAAACAAATATCATCCATTAATTTCTAACAATCCATATTGGTTTAAAATTGATTTATCAAGATAAAGAGGATATTAATAAATTCTGGATCACATATTTATTTATTAATTAAAGGAAGTGGTATTAGAATTGGTAGAAAATGTAGAAAAATTTAATTCGAAATTTAATGTGGGATGTCTCATCTTGTTTCCTAAACTTTGGCCAAAGGTATGCGAGAAACATGTCTAGTTTTCTTATACATACATTCATATGTACATACCTACATAAATATTTGCAGAATACGAGTGATTTTCACTCAAAACTAACATAACGTAACAAAATTTATTCCAAAAACACTCTCTCTATGGGAGAGTTAAATATTTCTCAAATAATGGTGATGTCATTATAATTGAGCAGAGAAATCTAAAACGTAAGCGAAATAAAACATTAGCTTGTATGAGCTTATGTCTCTTAGTTTTCGTAAATAAAGAAAATCCGAGAGAACAAATTTTCATATGTTTTTTGTTTTGTTGTGAAAACTATACTAACAACTTTTCGAACAACTTTTACCGGCCGGCGTCAAGCAAACGAGTATTACAACCTTTCTTCAATAAGCCCACAAATCCTTAAATATAAGAATTTAACTTTAAGATTGAAATATGCATTTAATACGTACATACTATGTACAACGTACAGGCACATACTATGTCTGTAAATATATCGCATACATTTTGAAAGTTGTGATATTCCAAATATAGTAGTGGTCTTATAATGAGCACAACCATCCAACAAAATATTTACGATTAATAGGTATTTTATTTTTAAAAATTGTAATCTTTTTCTGTCTTATGCTATATAAAATAATGTACCGACTGTAATCAACAAAATCTAATAAATAAATAGTAACATAAGCAATAATTATTAAAATTATATTCCTTTTTTCAAAAACATAACAAAAAATGAAGTCGTAGTAGTCTAGTAGGTAGTGTGTTGGCTTATTAGACGAAAGGCCCGAGTTCAAACCCCCAGGTCAGACATCAAAACGAAAATATGAAAATATTTCTTCGGCGACTTCCTCTTAGCAGATTTCTGGCAAAAACTCTGAGAGTAAATAAAATTGCCATGAAAAGTTTCTCAAAAAATCTGTCGTTCGGAGTCGACTTTAAACTGTAGGTCCCGGCACTCATGTATAAAAATTAACGCACACAACATAGGGTGGTGTGAAAAGCTATGTCGTAATCCTGACTGAAGGGTTGAAATGACAAATTATGTAAAAAAAAATATCGAGACATATAATTAGCACACCATGTAATTTATTATTATTTTCTCAGTAAGAGATTACATGGTTTCGTATTAATTCCATTACATTTACGAGTTTTCTAAGAAAGGAAAATTATTTTCTGTCAAACTGAGTAAAAAATCTTTATTTACACATAAGTTTCGCAAAATTATTATAAATATCCACAAAAATAAAAACGAAAAAAATTTTACTTGTACTCAGCGTTGCCATTTGCCAAGTTTTCCCTTAATTTTCAAGTTTTTGGAGATGCGAAAAAGTTTTCATTAAATTTGTTTTCTAACAAAACAAGTTTTTTTTTGACAAAATTAAATTTAAAATTTTTTTCAATAAATTCAGCATTAAAACAGGAAATATTTACATTTTTAAATAAAATATTGTGTATTTTTAATAAAATAACACGGACAAAAAACACCAACAGAGGGCACCGGGCTCCGGAATTTCCTTTAAAAATGTTGGTACTTTTGTAGAAAACAAGTTTTTTTTTTTTCCCAGAAATAAAATTTTTTTTAAAAAAAATCTGACAACGCTGCTTGTACTTGTTCTTACTAGTCGCAGATATCTAAAAATTGAAGAATGCCACGATCAAGACTCACTACTACTACCGAATATCGTCTAATAATTACTCATGCGAAGAAGAATCCCTTTGTAATATGTATTGTTAGAAGTTCAGCATGGAATATAATATAACATGCAAGATATCGTGGAAGTTTATAATGAGTTATTAATAAATAGAAGACATACCCTCACAATAAATAATTAAACAAATTTTGAAAATTTTGTTTATTACTGAAAAGAGATCATAAAGGTGGGTGTGCTAGTTACAAGACCATTATTGTATATTGTATACATATGGATGTACATATCTACATGAAATCGACATATACCATATAATTAATTAAAACTTAAACAAATTTAGAAATTCCTAGATAACAAATCATCGTTATCAATTTATAAAGTTCGAACTTAGATGATAATAATACGGATATGGGGTATCTCTAGGCATTGGAAAAATCAAGAAAACGTGTTTGAAAGTTTTGCATATACCGTGTCTGAAATGGAATTGAAGGCAATAATGATAACAATTGTTCCAGTTGTTCGTGATGAGTGAGAGCAAATGACGATCAAGCCAGATTTGACTATAAGGAAGCTTATGCAGCAGGTCACATACATATGTATATCGGGACTGCTTTGAAGATCTGCAAACTTGACTAGGGTGTTCTTGTGTATCCTTTGATAGTTCGGATGTGACATCAAACGGTTAGTGTCTATCGCCGTAAAATAATAAAATATGACATATTAAAAAAATCAAAATGTTAACAAACCGGGCTAGATCAGGTTAAATCGGCAGACGCTTGAAAAACCGTAGCTTACTATACCGTACTATACCGTAGTACCCATAACTATACTATTCAACTATAAGTCATGGCTGGCACTTATCAATCATGAGTATAGTTTTATGAAGGTTCGGATCACCTCTGGTTAGACACGTTTTGTTCAGACTTCGAAGAGTGGGACAATGGAAGACCGACCGAAGTCGTTGAGAGACATTGCCAGCCTCTGGGCATTTACACCTAAAGGCTAGTATACCGTTATAACTGCCACGAAGGACTTCGACCATAATTTTGTCTAAAGAAATAAGTTTTGCAAAGCAATAACTAAAAAATACATGGAAGGATCTACATTTGCACGTTTTAACATGTAGCTTATTTAGAAAGTATTTTATATTGTTATGTTATGGGAACATTTAAATTTAGTGGTCTTACAAAACAGGAGTAATAATATTTATTAAGTGTTGCTCGAAAATTGTATACGCTCTAGTCAAATTAAATCAGAAAAAACAAGTTACATAAGTATATGTACATACATACATATATATGTTCAGCAGAGACCGAATGTTAAATGAAAAATTGTGATACTATTAGAGTATCATTTACACATTACATTTCAGACATATTCTTTCATATTCAGAATCTGAATATTAAATGATATAAACCAGATCCTAATTCTAAAAATCATTTTATACGTCGTTAATTCGTATATGTATGTATTAAAAGAAAAAAATGATTTAAAAATATATACACTGAGCGCCATAAGTGAGTCAACACCCACTATAATTTTAAATTTTCTATTATAAAATTTATACTTGTAGCACAACAATAATTGAATTGTTTTTTTTGTTTTAACATTTTATAAGTAATAAATAAACGTTTTTATTTTTGGAAATTTATTCGACTATTCTCATTTACTTTTCTCGCTATCCTAAGAAAATGAATTATTTCAGTGGTGTTTACTCACTTTTGGCGCTCAGTGTATATTAAAAGAACTAAATGGTAGTATTTCTATGACGAATTGTGAGTTTCTCACTTTAAATTTATAAAAATTAGAAGATAGTTACCTGTATATTGCCAATGGCATGTGAAAGTTTTTGTATGTTGAAATGTAGACCGGCTAAATTTTGTACAGGCTCATCAGTAAATTTGGAACGTTCAACTGTTGCCTTTACACGTTCAACTGACTGTTTATATTCACGCCAGTGATCATGTTGTTTTTCGAGATCACCTTGTTGAGTTTTAGCTTGAGCAAGTGTGTTAGTCAATTTTGTTTGCATTTTGGAGAGTTCAGCGGATAATTCGGTTTGTTCATAGTTGTTAAGAGATGGCCAGATTTTGTCGGCAGCTTCTTGGATTTGCTTATGAACCAAGTTGCGTATAGGTTGTTCGTTTCCGAAGAAAATCTTGTGATCTTCGAGATCTCGTACAAGATTTTCATAGTCAATGCCATGTTTACCCAGTTGAAGGCGATCCTCAGCATCGTGTAACCAATCTTTGAATTGTGAAACGAGTTTCATAAATTCCAGACGTGAATTACGGTTGTTTATAAGGTACCTTTCGCGTTCTTCAAGCTCTTGCGGCAGAGAGGAGACAAGAGAGCGGCCCTCTGACAACATTTCTACTAAAGAACTTGGCATACCAACTTCGGTTTTTATACCATTGCTGATCTTATTGAACTTATCTAGGTATTCTTTGACATCATTTCCAAGATTTTTATGTTTTTGTAGTTCATGCTCAACGGAATCGGGATCTCTGTCTAGCAAAGGCCTAGATTTTACTGCTCCCTCATTATTATGTAACCAGTCTAGGATTTCAGATAGTTCTGTAGCCATCTTCTTGTGATGCTCCAACTGGATTTGATGCTTTTGACGTTGTTGTTCAACTGCCTTACGAAGATTGCCCAATTGATTTTTAAGGGATTGAAGTTGTTCGGTAATGGAGTTTTTATCGGCTGCGGTGCCTTCTGATGCAATTTTTTGACCCTTATCATTAGCCGAAGCTAAAACACCTTCGCATTCTTGGATCTTTACAATAACATCATCATACTTAGTGATTTTTTCCTCCAAACTATCGGGAGCATTTTCGATATCAATTATGACATCCGTGTACTTCATAATGAAGGCAATAATTTCATTAATCAACGCAATAAATTGCTCACGTAGTAACAACAGCTGTCTTAGGTGAGCTAGTTGATCCTCAATTAATTTAATCATATCATCTTGCTGAGTTAAAATGCTTTGAAGTTCTGGCAAGTCGTCTACTTTCATATCTCCCATTTTTTGTTTACTGTCCTTTAATTCCCTAAGTATACCTTCATACGCCCCTAGTAATTCTTGGACATCTTCAATTTTCGAACCAACGGGTTTATTAAGATCCCTTAAACGTTGTTGAACAGTATTCAAAAAGTCCATGCATTCAGATAGTTTGCTCTTAGCATCCTTGTATTTCTTGATGTGGTCACCAAGGGTATTCACGCGATCGTTAAGACATTGATTCACTTTAACGAAGCGGTCTTTCATATTTTTAATATCATCGTTCAATTTTAGTTTATCGGGATTACTTAACGTAGGCAAAATGCTCTTGCCCTGTTCGTTAATGTCACTCATAAGGCCGTTCATGCCATTTGCGTTCTCCATTAATTTTTTGTAATGAGCTAACTGTTCTTCTAAAACGGGTAGACTGGAAGTTCTCAGCTCACCTTGGGTAGCTGTTTCCATTTCATTTAGCCAATCGCACATTTTCTTAATAGAGCCTTCAAAAGACTTGCGACCTTGTAAGAGATCGTTCAGAGAATTTGCTCTCTTGCCGCTTTCTTCTTTTAAAGTTTTGTAGTCGGCATCAATTTCGTCAAGAATTTTTTGCAGAGCAGCCTTGTCAGCATCTGAGCAATCTCTCATTATGTTAGCGGCTTGCCGTTGAACATCGCTTAGAACACTGTCATTAAATTGTTTTGCATCATCATCATACTTTTTATTTTCGATTAGTTTGCTTTCAATCTCCTGAGAGCTAAGTGGATGATAAACTGGAAGTTTTCTCACTTCTGCAATTTTGCTCTTTAACCAATTACGGGCCTTTTCCAAATCATTTTCCAACGCTCTACGTGCTTTTGTTGCATCCAAAGCCCTTTCCATTTCGGCCTTTAAGGCATCTGTTAAATTCTTATGATCACTATTCAAATTGCGCAGTGCCGACTCTAGCTGAGCGTATTCGGCAGGTTCTAATTCAGGTTGCATATTCGCAATTCTCTTCTCTAAGCCATCGGCTAAAGACTGTTTACTTTCGGCGTCCTTCATGAGTGCTTTAATAGATTGCTGTCTTGCTTCTGCCGATTTTGGTTCAAAGCCCAACGTAGTAGGTGCTTGTACCTCTTGTATTTTACCCTTGACCCAACTCTGTAATTGATCGATTTCTCCTTTAACGCCTTCAACACCCTTGTTTGTAACATCGAGTAATTGAGCTTTACGTTCGAGACGTTTACCCAAATCGGCGTAGCGTCTATCCAACGATTTCATTTGTTCTTCCACTTGCTGTCCGTCCAAATTACTTATAACTTCCGCTACTTGTGCTGCTTTACTCTTTAGGTCTTGTAAATTTTTAGGTCCTTGCTGGGTAAATTCGTTTTGAATTTCTAATATAGCTGCCATTTTTTGGCCACAATTTAATCCGGAACCCTTATCTAAAACATCCATTCGCTTAATAAGTCCATCGAACCAATTTTGCAAATCTTGCACTGCCTGACGGTAGCCACCGATTATATTTTGACCGGCTTGTTTCTTGGCAATTGCATCCATTAGTTGTGATTCCAATTTATCGATATTATCATCCAAATCAGTGTCATCATCGGCAACTAAATGCAAAACAAGAAAAAACAAGAAAAATTATATTAACTTTATATGTATGTTAAGTGTGATTTTTTAGTAAAGTTAAAAAATTTAATAGAAAATCATATTACATAGTTTATTTCATGTTTCAAGCATATACAAATGATATGTAATGTTATACACATACATATGTATGTATGCATAATTTGCATATGTTTAAAACATACATACATAAGTTAATAGCACTTACGTGATCCAGTCATATCGAGTAGCAATTGAGATCTCTTTTCACCAATAGCACTTAGCAAATCATTCATACATGCCAACTCTTGTTTGGCAGCTTCGGGACGCAATTTGCATGGTCGGGACAGCCAATCGTTAACAGAACTTTGTTGCTTTTTAATCCAGTCACCTAATTCAGCGCGTTGTTTTTGTTGCTGCTCTAATTCACTAACAGAAGCAATCAATCCTCCTAAATGAGATTGCACCTAAACAAGTAAAATACAAACATTTTTTTATTTACTTTCATTTATCGTAAAACAAAATAAAATAGTACCCAACTACATATACATTCTTAAGATAACATAAAATAAAGGTTAGTGATTTTCCAACACCATTAAAAATGTTTTTTGTTTTTTTATTCATTTTTTTTTCAAACATTCACACAATACAGTATTCCAGATTTCGTTTGTTTGTAAAACTTACCTTAGTATTAAGAGCGTACATTTTATCGACAATATTTATGTTTAAACGTATTATTTCCTTAAAATTGTTAATACGCTCATATGCTACAGCGTCCAGTAAAATATCGTTAACTTCAGAAAGCTCAACATCAATTAAATCTTCATCATCTCTAGTTGAGTTTAGAGTTCTTTTACTGGGTATCTACTCAAGTTTTTGGTGTTGGATTTTAGTGTTAGATGGTTGATTACAATTGTTCAAAGGTGTTAGGCAAATTACGAAATTAGGTTTAGGATTGCATATTATTAGGGGGAAAAAAAATATACAAAAGAAATCAAAAGACGTGCATTTACAAGTGTAGCATTATTCAGAAGCAAAATCAACGAAAAATAGAAAAAAAAAATAAAAAAAATTTATTAACAAAAATTTAATTATTAGTACGATTATGCAGAAAAATACTATAAACATACATATCGCTCCTTTATTGCAACATAGTCATATCTCAAAAAATTAAAAATTTGTAGTTACTTAAGCAAAACTGCTCTTTTAGACCTTCTGTACATGTTGAAAAAAAATCCGTTTTATATCCCAAGCTGAACCGAAGTTATAGCAAAAAGTGTTTGCGGCAATTAGATCATAGGACTTATGTCTTGAAAACTTAAATCGCATTTTGCCAAGTTCAAGTTTTTTTGAGATATGACTATGTTGCAATAAAGGAGCGATATGTATGTAAATATGTACATGTCTAAACAAATAAATTATTTTATATTTTATAAAAGTGCAGAGTTTACATACAAAATACAGTTTAGCTTTGTCTATAAAAATGTTCATTATACAATCAATTGAGAATGAAATCCATTGATTTACATATTTCGAACAATTGGAAAATTGGTAGTCTAAAACACTATTCAAGTCGAGATGCAATAGTTCTCGAACATTCCAAGTTTGTAAAAAAGAAACAACAAATATAACAAAACGGTAACAAAAAATTGTTTTATATAAAATTATAAATATCTATGAAATGGAATTATGAAACGAAATATTGTAACAAAAATCTTATTTAATTGTATTCGTTTTGTTTAGGCAAAAACAAGCACATTAATAAGCTTCGATTAAAAACAGGTTTTAGAAAGATTTCATACAAAATTCAATTTTTTTTTTTACAATTAAATGCATGTAAAGTGTACAGTTCTTACTGACAGAAAATAAAAATAAAGTTGAAAAACAACATGTATGTACATACCTGATCCAACAAATCTTCAAGTTTTGCGCGCACAACTAATTCACGTTCGGGAATAACCTGCATAGCTGTTTCAAGAGGTGAACTGGGTCTACTTATAGATGCGGTTGCAGCTTCGCAGGCCTGGACAGCACTTGCCAATCTTGACTTTTCGTTATTTAATTTGTTTTGCATATTTTGGGCACATTTTAGTTGGTTTTTAGCCATTTCTAATGTTGTTGGAGGTGCGTCCAATTCCGTTTGAATGATCGGCTCATATTCTTCCAAGTTACGCATTATGCTGTCCAAAGTATCTTCATATTCTTGGAATTTTGCTAAAGACTCGTGTAATCGATTACGTATCTGTACAGAGGTTTGCAGAAGAGAATTATAACTGTCTTGTATGTTTTTCAGTTGAGCTTCAACTGTGTCCCGTATAGTTGGTGTACTTGATTCATAGCGTTTGATTTGTAATTGGCCCTTAGCGTTTAGCTCATCAATGTTTGACTGATACTTTTGAATCTCGTCCAGTAAGGCTTCATGCTGTTTGATTTGCTCCTGAGTCTGTTGTCGATTTGAAATGAACAGCGAGTTGTGTGCCATAAGCTGGAAGGATATTTGCAATAGCCATTTTTCGATATCTTGTAAAGCTTGGTGATATAGATTATAATCATTAATTTCTTCTTCTAGGGTTTTGATTCGATTATTGCAATCATTTTTAACTTTATCCCATCTGCTTTGCAAGCGATGTACATTGTCAAGGTCTGAAGAACCCAGTTCTTTGGCTTCCGAAATAAGATTTTCTAAATCAGATCCCTTTAACTTAATATCGCTTTGCATAACTTTGTAGCGTTCCAGCTGCGTTTTCATTTCACTTAATTCTCCCTTTGTATCTGGCAAAGATTTCAATGTATTTTCCACAACGGAAAGCCAAGTATTCATCTTCTCCAAATTGGCAGAAAAGTCTGTTAAACGAGACTGCTTTTGCTTCAAATCAATCAGCTTTTGTTTAATTGCGACGCCTAAACCATCCCAATCTTCACGTACTTTTGTCATTAGATCACGTAGTTTTTCTTGTTTATCTTCTGGCAAAACATTGGAAGCCTTTGCATAAGCATCTTGTACCATACTTAAGAGATGTTGGCCTTCTGGCAACCGCAAAGACAGAGACTGCAGCAACAGAGGTAAAGAAGACCAATTGATCTGATTGATTAATACAATTTCAATTTTACAACATTAATCACTTACATTAACGGTTTCGATTTGTTGCGCAAGTTTTTCAATATCATCATCATCATTACAACTGTCCAGTATTTGTTGGGCTTTTTCAATCCAAGCATCCATTTCGCTTTTATAATTAAGAAATTCGGTATGATCGGAAAGATTCTTTTCAATTTTCGATACCAAACCTAAAAAATCAAAAACAGATTATTTCAAATATAATGGCAAGTCGGCGCATAAGACTTGTTTACCTTGGGCAGCTGTTAATAATTTTGTGTAGTTGGCTTGAGTGTCGACCGTCTGATCCCGAACTCTGGAACAAGCACTATGTTCCATCAGTAGTTCACATGCGTCATTCAAATCCTCTACATTGTCCTTTTCAGCTACAACTTCTTCCAGAAGTTTCTGTTAAAAAGAAATACATACATATTTACAAATATTTAAAAATCTTCATATTATATTCAATTATATTAATAGATGAAGAATACATATAATGCTAGCTGTTAGGGTAGACTTATGGGTTTTGTTAAAGCTTTTTATAATGACATGAAATGTTATGAAATATGTATAAAAAAAAAAATTATATTAAATGTATTAGCCATGATTTTATAACAACAGACCAAGTAATTTAGTGTTGGTTTTAATAAAGTGACAAAGTTTAATTCTACTCATTAATATTAGAAAAAAAATATAGATATTTTGTAAAGATAGGAAGAAAAAGTGCATTTAGTGAACGTGTTTAAACTAATTCTTTAATTTAGTTACATTTAGACTGGAAGTTTAGTTATTTTTATTTTATTATTGCGTAGTTTAAACATATAGAGACAAATTTGCTGTTGAGTTCTCCTTCGTGAAGACAATAACTTACCTTAGCATTGATCAAATGTTCTGGAGTTTTAGTTTCTGTTTCACTGGCATGGTTAACGCGCTTGGTGAGATCCTCAACCCAAGTATTGATCTTGTTGAATTTCTGCAAGAAGCAGGACCATGCATTTAGGGCAGATTCCAAATTAGATCTGGCGTCACGAGATATTGCTTGTACAGCGTCCCATTCAGATGACAAAAGTTTAACTTCTTGTGTGACTGTGTCTTGACCTTCATTTCCACTTGTGCTTATGACAGCCTGAGATAACTCTTGACAAGCTTCGAGTAAAGACTTGCCCTCCATCATGCTAGAGTCGATTTCACCAAGCTTGTTCAAGCGATCTTCCACCTGTTGTTTCTCTCCGTGACAGTTCGAACATTGTTCGATGTCTATTCTGGTATTGCGAAGCCATTCCTGAACTTCGTTGTGTGATTGCTTGTATTTTTCGTGATTATTAACTTGATTTTCAAGGGACTCAATTATAGCGTTAACCTTCGTTTGAAGTTCGTCGAACTTTGTTAGACCGTTTTCAAAATCATTTCTATCAAGAGTATTATCTTCATCCAAGCGTTTGTTAATTTTTTCGATAATGTCGTTGTGACCATTGAAATCTCTTTGTATAGCACGGAACTTTTCTAGAGCAGCACGTTTTTCACTTAAATCATTTAGATATTCTGAAGATATTTTTAAGGACGGCTCTACTTCTTCTAACCACTCCTGAAGGAGTTTGTACATTTTAAAGATTTCTTCCAGTTTTGTTAACCGATTCATCAATTTCTGCTTGACGTCATTCATTTGGTTCAACAAGTCCTCATAGTCTTGCTTTAAAGCGTCTGTGTCTTCTTGTATTTTTACTGCACCGCTTTGTTCTGTATTCATAATGACTTTTTCATTGAGTTCAAGCAAGTAGCGTAACTTATTCTGACCCGACTCGAAGCCTTGTCTCAAATTCTTAACTGTGTTAAGCCTAATCTGGACTTCATTCAGAGTGCCTGGTATTATTTCGCATTGTTGCAACTTCTCCCGGGTTTGTTCTATCCAGGACTGGCATTCTTCGTAAAGAGTATGATGTTGTTGGTGTTCCTGATAATGCATTTCTAAGCGGCGCATAACTTCCTTTGCTAACGTCAACAAAGCATTGTATTTGGTAGTGAGTTGCATGATGGCATTACTAATTCTGGTGTCAGAGCAGGTTTCCAATAGCATCTGAGCTTTCATATTTAGATGATCTAATGTCTTTTGCCAATCAAACAGAGTTTGTAAATGGCCTTGGAACTGCTCTAAGACAATCTTTTTCTGTGTTAGACTTTCTTGGAGCTTGTTGTATGACTGTACAAGGGCCTCGGTTTTTGTTAGCCAGTCCAAAGCTTCTGTATACTGGTCTTGATAGTCAGACCATTTAACAATACCCATTTCCAAATAATCTTTAGTCTTTTTCAAATTGTCTACGTACGTATCAAATTCTTCTTGTAACAGAGCAACTTCTTGTTCAATAACTTCTCTGTCTTCGGGTTCTGCTTCGTTGCAAGCTTTTTCGCCTTGAGCAAGAGCAGCTTCCAATTTTTTCTGTCCTTCTGGGACTTCGCTTTGCAGTATCTTCAATTGATGAGTTTTTTCGGCCAAAGCCTGTTTATCACCCGTTGTTTCCGAGCATTTGCTCAAACGCTCCTTGGCATTTCGCAACCATGTAGCAAAGTCATTACCACTGTCAATGAAGGCTTGATACTGATCAATAGTGTTCTTTTGTTTTTCGTATAACTCCTTGGCTTGTTTAGTCAGAGATTCGTACTTATTGGAAATCTCCGAAGCGGGAGCTCCTTGCTGCAAATCAGACGCTTTTGATGCTACAGATTGTATCATAGGTTCGAATGATACAATATCCTGCACTATATTATTAGTTTGCCTCAAGTTAGCCTTTCGCTCACTTAGCCCACTGCTGAGACGCGGTGCACCCTTAGACTTGTGAATTTTTTGTTCGCATGCTTGTTGTAATTTTGTTTCCCTATCCGCTATCCATTGCTGCAACTGAGAGTAACTTGAGCTGTAATCAGCCCACTGTAGAAGATTTGTTTCTAATTGCACCTTGGCCGTTGACATCTTCTTTACCAAACGATCCCAATCATTTTGTAAATCTTTCATTTCACTATTAATGGCATCACGGCCATCAGACCGTGTGTTTCGCACCACCTTCTCGCCATTGTTGATGGCAGTGTGAACAAGATTTTGACCTACTTCACGATTGCGTATAAGATTTTGAATCTTTTCCAAACGTTTTTCAAGCACTTCTTTGGAACTCGCACTAGAAGAATCACTAGCTTCTCGTATGATATCTTTGGCGTTGTTAATCCAATCTTTGGCACATTGTAAGTTATTTTCAAATTCGCGATGTTGATTGCAATTGGTTTCGACCTTTTTTAAGACGTCCTTCGCCAAGTTCACCTGTACTTGATACACGGAATTTAAATGTCTCAATTGGTTGTTGACATAAGTATCCAAATGGGATTTTAGGAGACCTGCTGCCGAGTTGTTGAACTTCTCGATGTCATCCTTACCCTTTTCAAGTCTTTTGAATATATCACGCATGTCGGTTAATTGTTTCTCTTTTTCTGAAAGATTCGGCAACAAGTTTAACTTGTGATTCTTAACAAGTATGTCAATTTGTTGCAACCACTCCATTAGACGCTCGTATTCTTCCTTATATGAACGCCATTGCACCATTGTCTCTTCGAGGTTCTCCTTCTGAGAATTAATGTCACGGAATAAACTTTCAAAACTATCTCTCAATGAACGAATGTCATTGCGTATAATTTCCTGACCTTGTGTAGAGGTGCTTGAGATTACCACTTCACCGGTGTGAGTTAAATGCTCGACTAACAGTTCTCCTTGGGCCTGCTTGTTCAGCATATTGTCAGTGGCTTGAACAGCGCTTTCGATAGCCAATTTATCACTGAGGCTACTTTGTTTTAAAGATGGGAATTTCTCTCTGGCTCTACTAATCCAACTGACTAGATCATCATAGGCTTCCTTGTATAATCGATGATCCCGGTATTGTTCTTGTCTTTCGGTAAGTAACTTTTGAGATTTAGCTGCCAGTTCGTCAAATCGCTCTAAAACCTTTTGTGCTTGGAAAGCGGATTGGCTCTGTTGGCCACTCGCTAACATTTCGACGGCTTGTGATTTCAATGAATCCACGTCGATCTTTTCCATACGAACCTTTTCTTCTGCACTTTTAATACGATCTAGTTGAGCTCTCTTTTCAGGCATAGTTGCTTGGAATTCTGACAGCTCCTGTAGTGTAGCATCTAAGGAATCATTAAATTTATTCACATTTTGGATTTGATCTAGGAAACCAGACCACTGTGTAATAGAATCGTCCAATTGACCTTTTACTTCAATGATTCGTAAAGCGATAGTCGACCACAGGTCTTGTAAATCTGATAATTCTTTATTAATATCATCATGACCGCTTGGAGCTGTATTGGCCAAAACAGTTTGTGCTAATTCTACAATACTTAGAACTTTAGCGGAACCTTCATCTTTCATAAGAGCAACATCTTGAATTGTTGCCAACTTTTTGTCCAGTTCTTTCTGGCTCATGGATGACATATCGGAGCAATAGTCTAACTTCTCCTTAATGCCGTTGATCCAAGACGTACAGTCTGAAATGGCGTTTTCAAAATCTTGATGAGAATTAACATACTGTTGCCAACGATTATGTAGTTCCTTTACTTTATGGAATAGTTGTTGATATTTCATAGTTAATTCGGGTCCAGACGAACGCGAAGCTGATGGTCCCTTTACAAGTGATTGGGCTTTCTCCGATACATTATCAATTTCTAGTTCTTTAGCTCTAACTTCTCCCTGCAATTCTTTAAGTTCTTCTAGTTGAGATTTCTTTTCAGACAACTTAGCTTTCAAATCAACTGAGTGAAGCTTGTTATCAGCGTCCCTAATCCAAGATAAGCACTGATCACGCAACAATTCGTAATCTGACCATTGCTGCAAACGTATCTCAATTGCTTCGATTGTCGAATTAAGATTAGCAATCAGACTCTCCCATTCCTGTTGTGTATTATCAATCTGTGACTTTATATTAATTTGACCAGCTTCCACAGTACCGGGAATAACCAATTCTCCCAAAGAACGAACTTGATCTACGCGTGGAAATTCGTCAGCCAAATTTGATTTGAGATTTCTCAATCGATCAAGATTTGTATGAAGAGAAACTTGCTCCAAATCGAGGTCACCCCAGTAGTCAACAGTGCTGTGTGTAGATTCAATAAATTCTTGTGCATCCATAACTGCCTTACAATACTGTTGATGAGCACTTACAAATCTTTCGTAACTTTCAACGTATAGTTGAGCGCGCTTTTGAACAGCGTTGTAACGATCTGCAATATTTTTAGTTGTTTCTTCAACATATTTTGTTTTTTCTGGTAGATTTGCTGTTATTTCCTGTAGATTACCAATCTCAACATGATGATTTTGTATATCGTTCAGGGCATCCCTGTAATTGTGTAATTTAGCTCTCTTTTCGTCCAATGTAGTCCTCAATTCAATTTCACCTGGTACGGAATTTTCAATTTCGGCCAACCACTTTTTAAGCTTTTCAGCGATATCATCAAAGCCGGACCATTTGGACATTTGGTCTTGTATTTTTCTAGAGATTATGGTAACATTATCAAAAAGCTGATCAAATGTCTGTTGTAACTCTTCCAATTGGCATCGAATGGCTTCGCGACCTTCCGTTGCTGTAGATGGATAACATTTCTCGCCACACTCTATAGTGTTGTTTAGCAATAATGTAGCAGAAGGTTGCTGAGCCAACAAGTCCTTAACGGCGATTTGTTTCTTAAGTAAATCATCACGAGTTCCTACGTGGGCCATATCGCTACAGTCGTCATATTTTGCTTGTGCACTGGCTATCCAATCGGAACACTGTTTATATTTTTCATTGTAAGCGTTATGGTCAAGAACGGCTTGCTCACATTTTTTCAAAATTTCTTTGGTTGTATTCTGAATAGACTGAAATCTCGATGTGACTTGCTGAACATTAACAGCGATACGAGTCTCTCCCGAACTTTGTATTAGTTCAGATGAATCGTCTTTGATTTTTTCAAATTCAACTTCCTTTTGTCGTAAATTATGCGCTATAGACTGGAATTTATTAAGCTGATCTTCCTTCTCTTCCAATGTCGATTTGGGATTGTAATTTTTCAAGGCATTCTCTGATTCGGCTAGCCATGATATGAGCTGATCTAAATTTACTTCGTAGTCTCCCCATTGTTGCAAACGATTCTCTAGGCAACTCTTAACGTCTGTGAGAGCTGCGGAAAACTTTTCGAAATCAGCATGTAAATTACTCAAATCTCTGGTCATAGCTTCTTTAGAACGAGCTGGTAGAATTTTCGCATTATTATCGATATGATCTGACAATAATTGAAGTTTTTGCAAGCCTTCCGGCAAAAGATCTTGGATCTCGACTACTTTGCTTAAGCGAGCCTGTAGAGCTGGTTTATTGCCCGAATACTCCGAATAACTACTCAAGCGATCCCACAAATTCTTTTGATAATCCTGTTGGGCTTTCTGCAGATCACTGAATTGTTGATAAACATCAAACGACTGTTCTAGCTGTAGCATTAAATTATTGCAATCATTCGAAACCTTCTCATAACGTTTGTTAACGTCTTCAACTGTTTTTTTGATTTGTGAGGCATTTGCTGGTTGAGCGGAACTGCATAGAATAACAGCCTTTTCGTTCACTGCTTCTACAACACGTTTATGCGAATTAATATCCTGTTGAGTTGTTTTAAATTTATACAATTTCGAACGAATCTCCTGAGCACTGATCCAACTGGAAGGATTTTCATTCTGTATAGCCTTTTCCACTTGATCTAACCAGTTAACAACTTGACTTAGGATATCCTGATAACTTGAGAGTTGTACGGTTTGAGCTTCTTGTTTCTTTTGTAGACTTCGTATATTTTCATCCAATTTGTCCCATCTATCTCGTATATTGCGCATCTCCTTGCGCAATTTTTCTCTTCCTTGGGTGGAGGTTTCAGGCAAGGCTTTTTCTCCGGCAGCATTAAGAGCTGAAAACAAGAGCTCTGCTTGTTCTCTCTCCGACAAAAGCACTTGAAGAATATTGGAGACTTGAGAAGCATCCTCTTTTTCAGCATATTGCAATTGATTTTCAATTGGCTGTAGCCACAGATCAACTTCATTGTATTTATCTTGATAGAATTGATGATCGTCTACCAAACTAGACCATCTGTTCACAACTTCCTTACTTAGAACTTGCAAAAGCTGATAGCGGCTAGTAATTTGCGAGGTCAACGTCTGCAGGCGATCAGCACCACAATTATTTAATAAAGCATGAGCGGCATCGGCAAAAGAATCAATTTCCTTTTCTTTTTGTAGTATCAAATCCCTTTGAGTTTTATATTTTTCTAATTGCTCTACCTTCTCGTGCAAAGTGGATTGGAGTTGTTGTTCGCGGAACACCGACTCAGCAGATCTACACCATTTTGTCAGCTCTTCCAGTTTTTGTTCAAAATCGTTCCATTGTTTCAATACATCATTTTGTTTACCTTCTATTCCTTCAATATCGTCGAAATGGGATTTTATTGTGGTTTCCAATTCGCATATTTCCTTATCTAAGATCTCATTACCCTTCTCTGAGGTCGAAGGCTTTACTTTAGCAAACTGATCTATTATTGCCTCAACTAGCTTCAGAGCCTGTGGTTTATTTTGAGCTAACTGTTGTAGTGTTTCTATTTTCCGTTTGATATCAGACTTTTCGCCATACGCGTCATCGCATTCAAGGAGCTTTGCCTTTTCTCCAGAAATCCAAGTTTTCGCGGATGCGATAAGATTGTTCAAGTCATTATGTTTTTGTACACAGTCGTTCAAATTGTTCAAAATTTCTTCTGATTTTTGGACAATGTTGTTGAACAATTGTTTAATAGACTGCAGATAGACATTGAGAGAATTATCCTTGATTTGATCGACTAAGGCTTGAGCCTTATCACATACACTGTCGACCATTACGTTGTGTGTACTGATTTCCTGATGCAATAGTTTGTGGTTTTGCAACAGCGCTCTTTTCTCTTGAAGAGATGATTTAGGTTCAGTATGACTTTGCATGGCCTTATCTACGTCTTTAAGCCATTTCGTCAATTGATCTTGTGCAATGGAGAACTCATTGAACTGCAAAATGCAATGATCAATTTTTTGAGAAGCTTGATTCAAGTCATCGGTGTAGTTGTCCCACATTGTCCGTAGGTTACGTAATTGTTGGCGAATAATTTCTCGACCATCAGGACTGGTATGGCCATACAGCTTCTCACCGCTGTTAATAAGATTTTCAAAAACTGTACCATCATTGATTCTCTTGTCCGACATATCTCGCAATTTAGTTTGTCTTTCCTGCAAGAGATTTTGGTCTCCCACAACATCTTTGTTTCTCTCTAAATCTTCAACACAAGTTTGTAGTTCTTTTTTGAATGCCTCATAGTCGTGATTAAATGCGTCATGATCTTTGACATAATTTTGATATTTTGAAATGGACTCCTTGCACAGATTCTTTAAGGTTTGATATCTCGTATTTAATCTGGATAATTTCAAGTTCAAGTCAGTTTCACTTTCAATCTCTCGGCCTTGATCCATCAGATTGTGAATGGATTTTGATTTCTTTTCAATGTCATTGGCAAAAGAAAGCAATTGTTGTAAGTGGGATCTTTTGGATTCGGCAGTATTTTTTAGAGACTGGTTTTTGACAACAGCCTCAATATTCTTCATCCAATTGTCGATCTCATCAATGATTGTTTCGAACTCATTCCATTTGGAGCATAGTTGCTTAAGCTTTACAAGGGAATCTTGGCATAACACCATAAATTCATCCCATGCAAGCTTAGGTTCTTTGAAGCTTTTTAGCAATGCTGGGTGGCCAGAGGGATGGGTTTGTGAAAGAACGGTGTTTAGAAGTTGTTCACAAGTTTTAAATATTGTATCACCTTCTGGTTTATGTTCTAATAGATTTTCTACAACAACAAGTTTCTCTTCGGCTCCTTCTTTTTCAAATGTGGTTTCATTTAAAATATCAATCGCTTCCGATTTAATTGTATTCAACCAATCTTGTGCCTTTTCCAATACTTGATCATAAGCTTCATGTTTTGTAACTTGATTACCAATTACATTGATTCTGTCAGTTATCTTCTTGGACAAATCATTGTACTCCTTTATCGACTCTTCGGTTTTACGTTCCGATTCGTCATCGCAGAGAGCAACAGCTTTTTCCTGTAGTTGTTTCAAAGCATTCTTATGCAGCGTGGCTTCTTGCAATTGAACTTTGTAATTTTGCAATGCAGCCTTTTTAGCTGCCAAAGTGGGATATAGTTCATCAACGTCCTCAACCTTTGCTTTAGATTCATTCAGATAGTGCGAGACCTGCGTGTAACTTTCTTCAATTGTTGTTTTCTGGATAAGTACGCCCTCTACTTGTTGCATTAAAGCATTGGCTTCATCCCTTAAATAGTCAAAGTTCTCTCTTAAATTACGTAACTGAGCTCTAATCTTTTCTCGGTTTTCAGGAGTAACAGAGGTGTACATTGCTTCTCCGATGTCCACAGCATTGTTCAATAGTATTTGTCCGTTATCAAACGTGTTGAGGTAATTTTTAATAGTTTGCAATTGCTGGGCGGTAGCTGATGAAGATCCCGGAGAACCCATGCGAGCCAATTCTTGGAATTCAACTTTAGCATCGGACAGCCAATCATTAGCATCTGTTAAAGCTGCATTATAATCATTGTAAGCCTTTGCGGTTTCATTAAGTTTCTCTACGTATTGCTGTAGATTTTTATCTACCGTTTGGTAACGTTGTATCAAATGGGCTACAAATTGTCCTATACGGGCTTCAGGGTTCTTAGATATTAACTGTTGGCAGATCTTTTCTAAATTGTTTATGATAGGTGCGTGTTGACTTATATCTTGTTTAAGAACAGAAAGTTCCTGCAACTTTGTTGGAATTTCGTTCAGGTTGATTTGATTACTTGTTTCAGCTTTTATACGTCCTTCTATATCTCTTAACCATTCATTCAGTTCTTCGTTTGATTTTTCATATTCAACCCAGAGATCTACGTTTTCATTAAGAACATTTTTGATTTTATCGTACGAATTTTCAAGATCTTCTATATCGGCATTCAGCAGATCAAAGTCCTTAATCAATTCGTTTATGTTTTGCGGTGATTCAATGGTTTTAAGCATTTCCAACGAGTTGGAAATTTCAGAATGTCTCTTTTTGCAATCATCTAAGGCTTTACCGACTTCTTGCAAAGACGATTTCTTAACGTCGAGATTATATTTGTCACTAGAGCTTTCAGGTTGGCACCAGGCTACCTTCTCTTTTTGGGTGCTAATGATTCTCTTCAACATGGCTACCTTATCGGCGTGGAACTTTTTAAGGAACTGAAGTAAAGAATTTTCAATTTTCTTTGCATAGACATCAACCCCGTCAAATCTCTTTTGAACGTTGTTGAGTTCTTTCGGAATAATCGATTCACTAAATGTGGGATATACACTTCTCAATTCGTCTACTTTCTGTTTTATGTTATCAATTGTGTTGCCGGTTTGTGAGACTTCAGCTTGAAGTGCTCTGCATTGTTGCAAACGTTCTATGATCTTGGCATTATCACCAGACATATCATCACATTTAATGAGTTGTTCTCTTAATTTGCCTACTTGTTCGCCGGAATATTTAATGTTCTTTCTCAACTCTTGCTCTTGATCATTAAATTGAGCGGTAATGGCATTTAAACGTTCTGCATTACCTTCAACTTCGACAAACTGTTGGTCTAACAATTGATTTAGACTGGTTAATGCAGGAATTTCTATATTGTTGTTAATTTTTTGTAATTCGGCGGATTTTTCGGCGATAGTGTCCTTTAAGGCCTGATAAGATGGCAATTCTGAGCGGTATTTTGTGAGACGCATTGGTGCAAACTCTATTTCAATGCTATTGTCAGCAGCATCACAGAGCCCTTGGTTAGTCTCAGTCAGCCATGGTATGAGATCTTTTTTGGCGTCTTCAATTTGAGACCATATTACGGCTTCAGTTTCATACATATGAGCATTTTTAACTGTTTTATCGTGAAGATCTTGCCAACTTTGTTTAGCAACTGCAAGATCAGTGGGAATTTCCTGTGGAATCACTTCACCAATACTGTCGAACAGCTTCCCTATGCTGCCAACTTTGCGATCGAATTCATCAACAACAACTTTGGTCTTACGTATTTGATCCATAGTTTTGCGAGTTTTATCCGAAGCTTGTTGCAATTCAGTTTCATCCCTGGGCTGTTGAGGTATGGCGTTATAAAGATTATTAGCTTTTTTCATTTCTTGAGAGAATTTGTTTTTAATATCGGCATATTCACGCAATGTTCGGGATATTAACTGGTACTTTTGAATGCGATCGGCAATTTCACTTTGTAAGGAATCGTAGTTTTTGTCCAAATGCAGAAGAGTATCTTGAATAGTGGGCATGCTGGCAATGTCTTCGCGCATCAGTTGTTCACCTTCGTCATGTATTTTATTTTTAAGATCTGACTGAACCTTCAACGCTTCGTTAAGAGTAACGAGGTCAGCTATAATTTGATCGATGTTCTCTAAGTTTGGTTTGCGTTTCAAAATATCTGCCAGTTTTGAACGGTTGTCTAGCAGAGACTGTGCCAAATTATTTTCCAAATTGTGAAATTTATCTTTTCTTACTTGCATTTGTTCAATTTGCTGCTTATGATTTTGAGTACGCGATTGTATGTTTTCGAGTTTATTTTCAATATCGTTTACGATATGAGTGGCAATGTATGGTTTACGTGTCAATGCATCTTTCAGATGAATAACGGGGTTTTCGTCAATTTCTTTAGCTTGGGTTTTCCAATATGGCACATTTTTACTAATGCTATTTATTTCGTTCATTATTTTATTCAATTCTTGGGCTTGAGGTGTATCCGCTTTTTCTATTTGGTGTTTCAAGTAGTTCATATGATTTTCTGTTTCATGTTTCCAATTGAGAAGTTCGGTCCATTTTTCCAAGCAGCCCTTTTTTTGTTGCATGTTTGTTTCCAAGTTTTGGTAGTTTAAGACCAAAGCGGAGTAAGCTTCGTTTAGAGCTTTCGCTTCCTCAGGAGAAGCACCCAATGAAAGTTGTTTAACTTCGTCATAAATAGCATTGAATGCGGGAGTTTTGTCGTTGTGTTCTTGCAAAAGAGCATGCACGACGTGTAAACTGGTTTCAACCCGTTCTGGATTTATTTCCTCCACCTGCGCAACTTGAGAACGCAAGTTGTCCATCCAGTTAGAAAAGTTTACCATTTTAGCATTAAAATCCTGTCGCGCAATAATAGCATCAGAAATTTCATTTATATTACCTCGTGTAGCTTCTGATAGCTTTAGCAATTTAGCTTTCATTGTATTTACACGATCTTTGAGGGCAACAGCTCCTTCAGGAGCCAGATGCAAACTTATTTGGTCAGCAGCTTGACCTAAGGCAACTAATTTTGCTTGTTGTTCAGAAATTTCATTATTGAACGACTTCAGGTGAACCAACTCATTTTCTAGTTTTTCTACATGAGGAGTATTTAAAAGAGACGAAGGTTTCTTTCCTGCGCTTTTCTCGCCCTTATCAATCCAGCCTTCAAGTTTAGTGGCATCACTTTCAAACGATTTCCAGTTACTAACGAGTTTTTCCAATTTACCGCAAGCCTGTTTGGCATTCTCATGCACAGTAATCCAACGGGAGTGCATAGCATCTACTTCATCAGGGGCATTGGTTTTGCATAACATATTGTGTGTAATGTTCGAAATACCTTGGAGTCGGTCTAATTGCTCCAAGCAATGTGTTTCGAATTGTTTGGCATTTTGTTGCAAAGCAACTGCCTCTTCAAGGGACATGGGCTTAGGAACTACAGTATTTACCTTAATTTCACATTCCTCCACAATGGGCTTCAAGTGCTGTATACCAGATTGGAATTGCTGCCAATTGACAAGGTCTTCCTGAACCGTTTGAGCCTGGTGATCCACATTACGGTTAATGGCACTAAGTACCTCTTGCAGTTTTGTTATTTCACCCTTCAACCTCTTAGCCTCAGCAATGTTACCTTCTTTTGGTGCTAGCTCTGATGCATCCGCTGCAAGCATATCTAATTGCTTCATTCGTTCTCCTAAAGTACCCTTGAAAGCATTCACTTTCATTACTCTTTCTTCTGGTGTCAGATCTTCAGAGTGCAAAGTTTCCATAGCTTTTGGAGCAACTTTATTCGCCCACTCTTGGAGTTCAGCCAGACGAGCTTTATAGTTATTCCATTTGGCGCTGTAATCTTCCAAGTAACCTACACGATCCTTCACATGTTCCATCGTATTGAAGAACATTTTCTCAACTTCAGTAACTTCCTTTTCCAAGATAGGTCTTTTTTCTGCTGCTGCTAAAGGTGCTAATTCCGCTTTTAATGCATGCAATTTAGGCAATAATTGATGAGAGGCTTGTTGCAATTGTGTATTCAATTCGCGTTTCGCTTTCAAATCTTGGCTGACATTCTTGGGATCTGTTTGCAAGGGCGTTAAAGCTCGCAACTCAGTCTCAGCCACTTGCAACATTGAACAAAGGTCTGCTTTCTGGTCGGCAAATTCATTCCATACAGCCTGTGTGCCTTTCAAAACTTGCAATTTATCAGAAGTTTGAGTATATGCTTGGTTCCAACCAGTTTCCAGATTTTTAACTTCAACTTTAACAAACGAAGGAGCATGCACATCTTTACTCAAATCACGTCCTCTCTGCAACATTGACATTATATGTGGGCGCTGGTGATCCAATTGATTGATTGCATACTGTTGTTCCTCAATAAGTTTATTAACACGCTCCAAACTATCAGGTGGAGGAATATTAGCAGCTTGCTCCTTAACCTTGCTCAATAGACAGACAACTTCATGCACTTCACGGCGATAGGTATAGCACTTGGAAAATACTTCAGTTTTTACCATCGTTATTTCAATAGTTGGTATGAGATTTTTGTATCGTGCAATCAGATCTTCCAGCTTCTTCTGTTCAATATTAGCTTCTTCTTCACTGGTATAACTAAGAAGGTGATCGAGAGTCTTCACGAGCCATTTCATATCTTCTCGTTTATTGTCGGCCTCTTGACAGATTTTCTAATAGTAAATATAGACAAACAAAATCAATTAATAACCAGTATAAATTATTATCGGCAATAAGATCATTCAAACAGAACACTTTTGACGTGTAAATGGGTTGCCTAAAGGTAGCTGAACGACCACGGAACGTACGTTCGTATTTCGTTAAGCATTTACATTATTTTTCGAACTTTCTGTGAACGTTCCTTTACTTTCTGTGAACGTTCGGCTAATTCTATCATGACTATTAACCCCTATTTTACAAAGACTCGGAGATATTGGAAAAAATTTATTTATTAAAATATCCGACGATAAATGAATAATTTTAAATAAAAAATTTAAAATACTTTCAGGATCCGGAATGATCGAAAGCATCCTCAAGGAAAATATGACACATTTTTTGGAATGTTTAAAGTTTCAATTAAAAGTTATGATGTATGATAATATTCAGAAAATAGGAGGCCCCATATCCCTTAATTTCTTTTTTAAGATTTAGTTAATTTAGAAAACATACGTATGTATATAGTTTTGCAAGATCTCGTACTCGTACATTAAAGTACTGTGGGCCAAAAGAAATACATGAATACTTCGCTAAAATTTCAATTGCCAGCAAAGTTTGACATTTATCTATAAAGCATTCCAATATTTACACGTAAAATGAGCCCTATCACATATTACTCATAAAAAATGAAAAATTAATTACCACAAGTTCCCTCAGCTGCTTGCATCAAATACAAAAGTTGTTTGTATTTATTAAAGAGTTTTTTTTTTTTTAGATAAATAAGATGTTGTTAGTTTTTATAAGTGGACTCACCTGGAAAACAACTTTCTCCTTTTCAAACTCCTCCATGCTGTTGACTTCATTGACAATATTTTTCAAGCTCTTGTCGACGCTGTTCATCCATTCAACCATATCGTTGAACTTGTCGTGGTAAAATTCCCACTGTGCAGGAATTTGCTGTAGGGTCTCACGCATAGTTGCAATTTTATTTGAGAGTTGCGAGTATTGGGTCTGTGCATTTTTGTAAGCTTCGTCCAAAGTGTTATCATTGGGCTGTTGTTGTTTGTAGGCTTGAGCCACGCGATACATATTCTGTAAACTTTTTTCTAAACGTGGAACGGATCCCTGCTGTAAAAAGAATTGCTGATTGCGTTTTAAGATAGAATCAACGTCTTCGTTGCGATTAAGCGCCTGTTCTTCCAAGTGAAGTTCCTTTTCCACATCTTGTATAGTTTGGTAGAAGGCAGACTCATCAGAACGAAACTCTAATTTCATTAAATGTAAAGGAGCCTGTGCTAAAACATTTTGCCATTTTGATTGGAGAGTTTCTACACTACCAACAATTGGTTTGTGCTCTTGAGATGGTAAAGTTTTCAAAAGATTTTGAGCAGAATCTATCAAATTGGGCATCCATCTTTGATTTACGTTTTCGAAAAAGTACTTCTGTGTCTCAATTGTGGTCTTAGTTTCAATGTGTTTCTCAATCATCATTGTTTCAGCCTGACTTAACCATTCGCTTACCACCCGTTCGTTCTCTTTGAAAATACTCCAATTGTTAAGGGTTTCACCCAATTTTTGTTCCCATTGTTCGGCATTTTGTATGACGTAGTTAAAGCGATCATTCAGCTGTTGCATGTTTTGTTGAGCTCCAGTCGTATCTATGTTTTCATCAGCTACAACATTTCTCAAAAGATTTTGGAATACTTTATTTTTACTTTCCAACATTGAACGATAATAGACAGTACGCGAGAAGAAAGTCTTGTGTTTATTTAATTCAACATGTGCTCTATCAAGACCGCCTGCCAAGCTGTGTGTACTAAGTAATGATTCGGCTTCATTAAGCCATTGGTGAATTTCCTTTTGGCCGGCTTCTAAAGACTCCTGCTGTATCAGAAGTTGGTGAATTACATGCAATTTATTCGGTATTTGTGCCCGCACTCGCACTAATGCTTCTTTCTCCTGCTTCAGCGTCTTCATCATACTATCAACTTCTTCACGAGAAAGATCCTGAATTAGACCTTGAATATTTCGACTAATTGTTTTAAAGAGCTCTTCGTTATCGTCAATTTCCGAAGCCAATTTCTGTAATTCCTCGCTGTAGCTTTGAATTTGTTCCTTATTGCCCAATTGTAGTTTTTGACTTAAAATTTTTTCAGCATTTCGTAACCATTGAGAAAGCTTTTCAATTCCTGTCTTATATTCTTGTCTAGAACGTATTATGTCCCCTGCATGCATATATTTCTTTGTATTAGCAAACAGCCGTTCGAAACGGTCTGACAAGGAACCGTGGTGTTGCTTTAAGTTTTGAGCAATGTTCTGTTCACAAGATGCTATGAGATAATTGGCAGCATTAGCTAAGGCATCAAATTTGTCTTTCCACATACTAATATCCTGGAAAAAGTTTAATTTTTCATCATCCGATTGTGTGACTTTTTGTTCAGCCAAATTTAACCAATTCTCACATTCTGGAACCAGTTGATGCCATGTATTCCAGCAGTTGACAACTTCTTCCAAGGAATTTTGGCAGCATTTTAGCTCCATCGATACCCGTTTCCACCTCTCTTCGGTGTCATACATAAAGCGATCTATGTCAATAATTTCTTTACGGTCTACATTTCCATCACGCTTATATTCGTCAACGACCTGCTGCATGTCAACAAAAGCTTTTTGGAACTCTTGGAATATTTTATTGCGTGAAACAAAATTCTTGTATTGTTCTAATTGCTGGGCTACCTTTTCTTCAGTTCCATATTTACCAGTCCATCCTTTCATCTTGTTTTCAACCAAATTAAGGAAGGCAACTAAGCAGCATTTATGTTCTAAGAACTTTAATTTTATTCTTCGTTCGGCAGCCTTAGGTCCAACTTCTTGGAGACGTCTTTCCATATTTCTCAATTGCTCCAATGGTACTTTCTGAACCAAAGGAGACCTCTTGGCATTTTCAAACATCGCTATAATGCGTGGTAAGTCAGCAAAGAATAGTTTATGTTCTTCTAATTTACGCGAAATAACGGCAGCCGTTTCTTCATTCATTGCCGTGGGGATATCATTATCTATAAGGATTTTCTCGGCCTCAGCTAACCATTTGCCGACTTCACCAAATTCTCCAGGTAATTCGGAATCTAATAACCAAAGCCAGTACATCATTTGATATTGAACACGTTGCCACAAAACGTTAATGTCTTCCCAGGCATTACGAGATACCTGTAGGAAGCCACTTTGACTCTCTACCAGCTGTTTCAGGCGATTATATGTTGGCAAATGAGCATCGATTTCTGAACGAGCAATTAAATATTCGGCAAAATCACGTGGAAACGAATTTGACATAACCATTGGTTCATATTCAGTAGATTTTTCCAACAGGAAACGTTTTAACTCATCAATTTCCTGCTGAATATGGGAAAAATCTTTACTCGCACCCTGAAAAATTGCAATTGATTATCAAAACATCATTATATCAAAACAGTATTAAAAAGAAAGTAACAAATGATTCCTACCTTTGGTTCGGGATACTTATGCAAAAACTGAGCCACATACGTCATTATACTCTTTTCATCTGGCTTTGGAACGTCGACATCTTCTGCATCCAATAATTTTGCAATACCCAATTTACTTTCCGCCACATCGAAAGCAGTTTCCAATCTCTGACGATTGTTGGTTTTTTTCAACTCAGCCAGGTTTACTAAATTAGCTTTAATGGAATCAATAAGGGCCAAGAAAGCAACGCCATCTCTCCAGCTGGCGCCGAAATCCTTTATCTCAACGCCACATTCCCTGCAATATCAAAGTAACGATTAAATCTCTACCTAAATATCATCTTACACAAATATTGTATATCTCATGCTACATACTTTGGCAGGGCATTTGTGACCCAATTGAGTAAAGTCTTTCTTGCTCCTTGCTTCCATTTTTCAGCCTTCACATCACTAGCATGCTTGCCTACGCTGTCTAGAGAACTAACTGAACCACTAATACCCTGACTCAAATATTCAAGGTTTCGGCTATTCTCTTCAATCTATAAAAACAATAAAAAAAAAAAAATAATGAAAATAAACCAGACATTAGACCACATACTAGGTGCGACATACATAGAATTTATATAATTTAAGTGGCAAAAATGTCAAATAGTAACGAAATCATTTTAATTCTTTTATCGATACATACATACATACATATATATAATGCGACTTAATTGGTTTTGTTTATTTGCAAATACATAAGTTTCACAGTCTAACTACATCATTACAAACAAATCTTGAATTAAATTCGAAACAAACATGTTACAAAAAATTTTAATTATCTATTAAATCATCTGTATATACATATGCATATATGTATAAATAAAACGCATGCGAATACCATTTAAAAATTAAACTTATCAATTTTCAATTAATTTAACTTAATCATAATAACTAAGCTTGCATATCTAATCCATTTGCTCATTTGCTGATGACAGTTGATTTAGCGAATGAGGCGAAAGAATACATATCGTTAGTCTCATTCGCAAAGGTGTTAAGTCCCTTTATTCAAATTTTACAGGAGACACAAAAAACATTGTAGCTTTTACAGTTTTTAAAATTTGTATACTTGTTAAACGCAATTATTTTTACAAAATAATATTAATATTAATAACTAATAGTGTTAATTATTATTACGTTAGTCTCATTCGCAAAGACGCTAAGTTCACTTTTTTCCAAAATTGAGATTTTAATGTAAAACGGTAACATTATACATAATACATATTTTACAACAAAAAACATGTCATTATATAGTTCAAAGTTGTTGTAATTTTGTGGTTTGCAAAAGTGCTAAGTCCACAAAACTACGAAAAATATTAATATTAATATTATTAATTAATTAGTAATAATAATAATAATTAACACTATTAGTTATTAATATTAATATTATAATTTTTTTTTTTTTTTTTTTTATTATTTATTTATTTAATTCATGTAATTCGGACTAGAAAAGTGCCCCAGCGTCCCTAAGACATTAGAGGGGCTAGTTGGCAATGTAAAATTCAAGATATAAATAAATACAATATATTCAAAGTGTATAAATAAAGGGAAATAATTCAGAAATGTACAGCAATATATTTGATAGTGAGTATTAAAACTATTAAAATTACAATAGAGTTACAATAGAAGCATATCTATTTCTTGAAGCAAATATTTCTTTAGGTTTGTTTTAAAAGGTGAAATTCTGGATATGTTTTTGATTTCATTTGGAAGGTTACTGAATTCACGACAGCCAGCATATTCCACACGTTGTTTCGTGGTTTCTAACCGACAACTCTTAACAAATAGATTGGTATTATTCCGAGTATTATAGTGACTCTGGTTTATTGTGAAAACTATGGTGTGGTACCCAATGCTACTTATAGCTTTATACATATATAATAAAAGTTGCATTTTATACAATCCAAAGATAGGTAAGATTGTTTTGGAAATATCCCGGTATAAGGATATGGACGAATGTATTCTTGGAATGTTATAGACAAGTTTTATGGCTTTGTTTTGCAGCCTTTGTATTGATTTTAAATCTGTTGATTTCCTGAAAGCATATATCATTGGCACATAATTTAAATGACTTTGTATTAAAGGATTGTAAAGAAGGAGCTTATTATTATTTTGTAAAAATAATTGCGTTTAACAAGTTTACAAATTTTAAAAACTGTAAAAGCTACAATGTTTTTTGTGTCTCCTGTAAAATTTGAATAAAGGGACTTAACACCTTTGCGAATGAGACTAACGATTATTATTACTAATTAATTAATAATATTAATATTTTTCGTAGTTTTGTGGACTTAGCACTTTTGCAAACCACAAAATTACAACAACTTTGAACTATATAATGACATGTTTTTTGTTGTAAAATATGTATTATGTATAATGTTACCGTTTTGCATTAAAATCTCAATTTTGGAAAAAAGTGGACTTAACACCTTTGCGAATGAGACTAACGATATGCTCATTAGGGCGTACAATTTCTTTTTTTTTTTTTTTAATTATAAAACAAAATAAAGAGAAATCATTGCGAAGATATTAATAAATAAATAATTCAGCGCCACAATGTCGCGCACCACCACCGCTTTTCTTTCTTGTATGACTTAATTTTTGTTATCCCAATGCATGATTAGTGGACATCCATTAACTTGTGGCCAGTTTAAAAAATTGTGGTCTATTGATATAAAGGGACTTTTTTTCCGTAGAGTACATTCGTTATGATTGGGACAATGGATAACAAAGGAACAATAGTACTTTAATCGTACTATGCCTATGTGGAAATCTTTCCTGTCACTTACAAAATGATCAGATTCAAATCTAATGTGCATAAACACTACTAAATATGTACATATTTATCAAAATATCAAAAACAAAACGTGTATATATGAAATAAATATGCAAAACTCACTGTGTGTTAAATAGACAAAACAAAAAACACTAATTATATTATTTAAATGATAAACTGATGTGATAGATAATTGCAGTAGACAAAAATGTTTGACATCTACAGCGAGATCTACAGACTATAATTATTGTTGTTATTATTATATTACCTGTGGCTTATAATTAATTACAACTACTAGCTTTTTCCGCCTCTTTTTACGAATCTTAGCATATTAATTGAAAAAAAAAGGAATATAAAAAATATATAAAATATGACAGATCGGAAATAAAAGTTATAAATTAATACAATTGCAAACAAAAATGATAATTTAATTTTTCTTCTTAATATACATATGTATTTGGAACAGTCAAAGGATACTTTTTAAGAAACCAATGTTTACGTGATATACATATACATATATATTCTGATTTTGTCAACATCAATTTAGT
Organism: Sarcophaga caerulescens; assembly: GCA_927399465.1. NCBI lineage: Eukaryota > Metazoa > Arthropoda > Insecta > Diptera > Sarcophagidae > Sarcophaga > Sarcophaga caerulescens. The sequence goes on from OV656866.1 coordinate 851,958, forward strand.
GCTTTTAGAGTTAGTGCTGTATACAAAAAAAAAATAAGAAAGAAATTATGACAATAGAACTTACCTGGAAGTACAATATTATTGTCCATATCAGACCCAATACGACCGGTGGTCTCCCATCCACCAGATCGGCTGGGTTAATATTAACCAATTTTATACGCTTACTAGCTAAAAACTGTAGTGCTGTATTGGCATTGCTAAGAAAATGTGGGCGTCTGAGTACACGACCTCTTTCAACGGGAAGTTTCTCACCAGATAACACCTCTAAGAGTGCAATCAATTTCGTACCGTCACGCAAATCGTTAATTAAATCATCAACTCGAAGCGGTGGAACACGCTGGAAATAGGTAAAGAATTAAACAAAAATTATTATTGAAAAATATTTTGCAGTAAAGATACAATGTAACTTTACGTCTACTTTAATTAACTAAAAACCAATTTCCTATTCTTATTTCTAGTTTCGAAAAATAAATGAAGGCATTCTACTTTATATCATGAACTATTTTGTATTTCGTAATATATAAAAAAATATTGTAACGTAAATGAATTCTTTTTCTTGACATACAACCGATATACATTTGATCCTTCGTTTTCACATAAACCGGGAACTAATAACAAAACTAACAATCGCATACAATCGCATTAAAATTTTTCATTTATTTTGAACTGCCTCTCGAAGAAAATCAAAATCAGTGTTTTTAGTTATTTATAATAGAAAAAAATTCTTATTTACTTTCTTCAATAGCTTTCAATAATACAATTAATTTACTTTCACTAACACCTTGGGTTAATTTATTAAAATGTATGTAATATTTAATTTAAATAAAATAATCTTCAATTTAATAAGTTCTTTTTTTCGTTTGACACCCACGAACTTTTCACGAAAAGAGGTTATGTATGAGTCGGTGTCGGGATACTTAACGCCACCACACGACGATCAAGCACCTAACGCCTTCAGCAAAACATAAAATAGGCTTATTGCGCAAATAGAGTTTAAAAAAGAGTGATAAATATTTATTTACTTTTTTTTAATATATTTTTTTCACAAAAAGATGTTAGGTTTCAGTCGGTATCGGGCTAATTAACGCCACTGCACGCTGATTAACGACCCAACGCCTTCAACGAAACACAGCATAGTGCAGTAGTTCTTGACTTACGGTGCAAAAACACAAAAAAACTAAATATTGCGCCATCTGTCGGACGAACTTCAAACTACACAGAAGCACTCCTCACGCCCCATAAAACATGTATATTAAGTTTGGTCAAAATCGGTCCAGTAGTTTTTGAGTTTAGCGATCACGAAGATACACGTAATTTTTTATACAGCTATGGACATTAAATTAGCACAAAATCCATTTATAGTTTGATTATGATTTTTTTCCTACAAGGATAAAGACCTCTCATTCTGGAAAAAAATACTTTGGAGTGATGAAACAAAGAAAATCGTTTGGGACCGGATGATAGAGTCTTTGTTCATCGGCCAAAATGTCAGGCATTTAATCCACGTTACACTCAAAAGACCATAAAGCATGGTGGAGGAAGCATTATGGTGTGAGGATCATTTTCATGGCACGGTGTGGGTCCAATCGTCAAAATTAATGGAAAAATGGACCGTTACAAGTATTTGGACATTATGAAGAACAAAATGGAATCATATGCTTTTGAAAACATGCCAGTTTCATTCATATTTATGCAAGATAATGATCCCAAACACACGTCTAAGCTAGTAAAGGATTGGTTTTACAAAGAGCACATTCGCGTTTTAGACTGGCCAGCGCAAAGTCCTGACTTAAACCCGATTGAAAACCTCTGGCACGATGTAAAATGTGTAATTGCTCAACAAAAATACACAAATTTGGACGATTTGTGGCTTGGAATACGGAACGCTTGGTACTCGATTCCCAAAGAAAGCATGTCCCGTAGATGCCACGCGGTGCTTAAAAATAAAGGCTATTCTACCAAATATTGACCAAGTAAACGAAAAACAATAATATTTTTACTATTTATTAAAATATATTATTTTTATTTAAAAAATTTTAATTTTGTGCTATTTTACTGTCCAGCTAAAATCTCGCATTTGTTATGTTGCAGGCCTTAATGAGCATACGATCGGCAATTTAGTCAAAATTTTTGTTTTTGCTTTAAAGAAGAATATGCCTTTTATGTTTTTATGTTTAAATTTTTTTGTAAATAGATTTAAAATACTATAAAAAATTAGATTGTTTTTGTGACAAATTTTTGTGCTAATTTAATGCCCATGGCTGTATTTAGAGAAGAGATATTAATACTGTTTTACAATTGTCTTATATATTAAAGAGTTTAGAAACTTTGTTTCTTTTCCACTTAGTGGTTAAATTTGAATTCAAAAAATAAAAAACTATTAATAAGAACCGATTGTACAAATAAAAAGGATAAATAAATTTCAAAACGAAGAAAAAACAAGTTTAAATAAAAAATGATTAAACTGAATAAGTCGTATTTCCTTCAAAATATGTGAACTTGTTCGCCAATCGAAAAGCCCACACAACGACATACTTTGGCGACTTTATGCAATATATACAACGCGACTCTTAAAAAAAAAAAACTTTTATTGTTAAACCTCGTTTTATTATAACTTGTATGCATTAAAATCCCGTTTGGCATTAAAAAGGGTGTGGACCAAAAACAATTATAATAAGTCTTAAAATAAAATGAATGTATATGTATTGTAGACATATGTACATAAGTAAATATTGTATACATACATACAGTGGCTCCCAGCTTATTTCAACCAGCACCTTTAAAAAAAATTAAGCTCGTATAATTTCGAAACGAAAGAAGATATTAAAAAAATTTGAATAAGAGGTTATAGAATATGTTTAAAAATTAAGAAAAAAAGTTTTATTCACTCTCAAATGTAAACTTACAAACTAAAAACCAAAAATATAGAAACCCAATTCGTCACAGCTTATTTCAACCATTTACTATAAACAAACAATTAATTGATTAATTAACAAATAGTTTTAATTTCAAAATTTAGTATGACCTCCTATTTGCTTAATTACAGCTTTCAGCCTTTTTTGCATTGATTCCACTTCCTAGTGGTTTGGTGAGTTATTTTTGCCCATTCCTTTTTCAGAGCTGCTATAAGGTCATTCTTGTTCGAAATCTGGTGTTGTCGGACGTTTTGATCACAAATTGCCCATAAATTTGAGACTGAATAAAACTTTTTTGTTTAATTTTTAAACATATTCTATAAACTCTTATTAAATTTTTTTTAAACGTGCTGGTTGAAATAAGGTGTGAGCCACTGTATGTATATACTGCTTAAAAAAATATAAAAGAATGCAGCATTCTTTAATGGATATCCGATTTTGAATTCCATGAGCCTTTCTAAAGGACAGTTTGCAATTATTGTTTAAAGTTTGTCATTTGTTGCTTATACAAGTTGCTTATACAATACTTTAATATTCTTTCATAACCCAAATTACTCCTTAACGGGGATTTTAGGAAAAATAAATTAATCCTAATATATATTATAAATCTTTCTGTAAGTCTGTTTTTTTGTTTGTTGGTTTGTTTGTTAGCCAATCACGCCTGAACGCCTGGACTGATTTTCTTGAAATTTGGGATATAGACCGAGCTTTTGTCGGTGCAGGTTATAGGCTATAAATCTTTTCAAAATTTTGACCCAAAGGGGACAAAGGGAGAAAAATGGGAAAAAATTAGTACTTTTATGCTTAAATGCTGTATTTTATCTGTTTATAGGTAATTTTTTACGATTTAGCTTGGTTAAGTTTCCCAAATAGCTATTGGAGGTGTTCCGTTTATAAAGTTGAACCAAAAGGGGTCCAAAAAGAGGGAAAGGGGCGAAAAACGGGCAAATTGAGTGCATTTATATTTAGGACTTAGAGTATTCAAAAAACTGGGTTGTTTGTTAAACCGGTTTCCGAATACTTTTTCAAAACCGGTTTCGAAACATATAAACCGGTTTTTTATTTATTGTTATTTTTAATGCAAAAATTACCCAATAATATTTTTTTTTAAATTTTTTACAAACTACATAACCCGCGCAACGCCGGGTACTATCTGCTAGTAAAATAAATAAATTAATGATATTTGAGTTACAGGAAAGTTGGATATTTTTAAAATCTTAAATATTGCAGGCCACAGCTACTCCTCCCCTCCCCTCACACTCCCATTAAATAAAAAAATAATTTTTCTCGTGAAAATATACAATTTCTCACTCGCTTTTAGTAGGCGTAAGATAATTTATTCCAATTTTTAATCGAATAAGGATACATATGTACATAAGTACATATGTATGTATATAAAAAAAACGATAATAAAGACAACACCTCAAGACTTACATTTTCTGAAAGGTAATTTTATAATCTTTAATTCTAAATAAAATAAAATTTTTGTCTAAAACGAATGAGATTTTGCTTCAGTTTGTTTCTTCAACACATTTATAAAATATGTAGAATTTATTATTATATTAAGGGCCATTATTACAACTTGCCGTTAACTAAAGGGAAGATTTTAACGGACTGATGAATTGTTTTTCATTATTATAAGCGGACAATATGGTAGAAGTGAGCGTTAAGCTAAAGGGAGGATAATCCTACCGGTAACTTTTAAAGTTAAGTTATTGTTTGAACTTGCCATTTTATATATTATTTTCAATATGGCAACTTCAAAGTTAAACAAAATGATCATATACAACAAAAAACGAAGCCCCTCGTTTCCACTGCATTAAAAAAAAAAAAACTTGTTTATTTGAGCAGTTTTATCGACATTGCTCCGGCACTGCCATATTTTTGAAAAATTTAACTTTATTTTATCTGTAAGTTGTAATAACAAAAATACGTTAAAGGTAACTTTACAGTGCCTTTAACTAAACCCAAGTTTAACGGCAAGTTGTAATAATAGCCCTAAAGATATTAAATTAAAGATTAAAAAATTACCTTTCAGAAAATGTATATCTTAAGGCGTTATCATTATTATTATCCAAGATATGGAATATTTAAATATTGCTATAGCAAACAAAAATGCATGATGTATGAGTTAATAGTGGTTAGGGTAGTATATTCAAATATTCTAATATTTTTTAAATATAAAAAATCTGTTTAATTCTCATAATACCTCTTATATTTATATATAGTAACGTAAACATATGAAAATTTACTTTCTATTAAAATTTATGATTCACGCATGGTACAGATGCAATTGAATCTTCAAAAAAATTAAAATTTTCAAAAATTGTACATTTAAAAATAAACACATTCTCTAAACACATTCTATTTATTTTTAAAAACTTACGTCAAAGAAGTAGCAAAAACATGTTCATCACTTTTTTTATTTACTAGTAAAAAATAAATATGTATGTTGTAATGAGTATTTTTTAACTATTTTGATTTTGAAAATCAAAGAAAACCAGAAATGGTCAATAAAAATTTTTTGGGGCGAACAGTGCCCGGCATTTAGTTTTAGGACACTATGGGACAAATGAAAAAAAAAATGTTCTGATATAGATAACCAGTATATATTTTTTGTTATTATTAGGGGCTATGGTTGCCTAAATCATCAAGATTTCAAATGTCATGGGTGCGTGCTATTGTAAACAATGATAAATATCAGAATAGCTTAAATCAGGTATAATTTGGATTGGAAAATGTATGAAAAACCTCACATTTTGGAGGAAAAAATGGTAGCGCACCAAAAAAATTTAGCAAATATGAAAGATATATTTATATTATAATTTATAAAACATTCCCAAGATCTTCAAATATATGGTACACACTTTATTGTAGTTATATACATATGTAGTTATGTATGCTATTTATTCCAGCAGAAAGGTATTACGTGTATTGACTCTAAACATGCTTTTTTAGAGCAGATGTTATTAAATTAGATTCTAAGATTCTTTCTATCAAATATTTTTTTTTTGTTTATCACATGGATAAAATTAATGTATGAAATACATATATGTACTTACATAAAAAAATCATAATAAAAAAAATTGCAATTATGCTTATGAAAGTGAAATTCTTATTTTGTATTTTAAAATAGCTTCGAAAAAATTCATTAATAATGCATTGATTTAATTGTGACCAATACAATTTTTTGCTTATTGTCCTGCATTTAAACAAATTTGTAATATTTAATACGAAATATCCCAAGATTCTGTCTGTCCTATGGCAATTTAATCGATTTCGGATTTGATTTTCCGGTAAGTAAGAATTCATATTTAGGATTACTTAAATCAACATCGAACAAAATGAAAGCTAGTGCGTATGTATAAGTATAGTATTTGAAAATTACTTTTTTATTTAATTACACTCACCTTCAAGAGGTATGAATTGATCCAGTTCGTAAAAGTTTTCTTTTGAACACGTTCTTGTTCCTCTGCAAGTATACAAAGAGAGAAAGTAAACGGAGATTAGAAAATGTAAGAAAATAATTAAATATTTATGGTATATATAATATAATATAATATAAAATTGTTACTCTTATAAGTCCTAAGGGCTAATACTTAACAAGACTTAACTGTAAGTTGAATGTTAGAATATTTCTCCAATAACTTGTAACATTACGAAAATGGATAATTACAAATACATATTTACGTTTGCATATACATATGTATTTACGCTATCGACAATAACTTAAAGTACCCGTTTGTAAGATTTTTTTTACCTATATGCCGATATCCAAATTCCGATTCTTATTTAAATTGCTTATTACTTTTATTATATTATACGGTTATTATTGAATTGAGATAAATTTTATAACTTTTCATTTGATTTAACACGTTGACTGCTAACTACGAGATAACTCGTAGTTTGCGTTCCCCTCTAGAGTGCCAACTACGAGTTATCCCGTACTCACTAAACCTGCCATTTTTGTGTATCTACGAATAAAACCGTATTATATCAGTGCTAGTCACTGTTGCCAATTTAGCTATTTTCTCGTCAAATCTAGCGATTTTTAAATCGAATTTTCGGGAAAAAATACGATTTAGCTATTAGCTATAAATCTAGCGATTTTTATGTTGCTACAAAGTAACACTCAAATAACGGGTTTTAAAGAAAAGAAGTGAATGAAAATTAAAGTATAAAATTAAGTCGTAAGCTTTTAATAATATTGTCAAAAACTATAACAACTTACGGAATGGGGCCTAAATATAACCAAAAATTTCGCCGTGAGTGGCTAAATCACGAAAAATTGAAAACGTGGATGGTTCAAGACGAAACAAAAGGATTCTGTAAGTATTGCAGATGCTCCTTGTCTGGAAAACTTTACAACCTATTAAGTCATGCGGAAACTAAAAAACACAAATCAACCTCATCGCTTAGGGCATCATGTTGGAAAAAAAGGGAATTTTCCCCAAATGCAAATATTGTTGACAACGTTAAAATGCAAGAAGCCGGTTTATCTATATTTGTATGTCAACATACATACGTCGAACAATGCTATTGATCACCTTAGTGATATGTGTAAAAACCATTTTGATGATGCCAATAAAATCCGTGTTCATAGAACCAAATGCACTGCAATAATTAAAAACGTTTTAGAGACCCATACATTAAATATATGTACATAATTTAAAAAAAAAAAAATAATTTAAATTTATTGCGAGTATTTTTTCAGAATTAAGCGATAAATCGTTGCCTTTTTTACATAATATTAAAATTTCCAAAAAATTAGCTATGTTTTAAGTAAATTTTTTTAAAAACTTTTTAAAATTTATTGTTTTGGCGATTTATCGCTAAATTTTTAAATTTATTTAAAATTTAGCTATTTTCTAGCTATTTTTTAGTCGACTTTAGCGATATTTTTTGGAAAAAAGTTGGCAACAGTGGTGCTAGTGTCGATAAATGGCTGCTGGGAAAAGAATGTGAAAAAATCAAATTGTTATTTTTGGCCAGTTTTCTGAAAATTACCGTGGCAGTCAACGTGTTAAAATTTTTGCGTTATAAAAATCATAAAATAATTTTAAGATGAACGAGATAAAACAAAAGCACTCCTTTAAATAATGTTTAAGAACTTTACTACGCTAATGATTATTTAAAATTTCAAATAATGGTACAATATTAAATAAATAAAACAAAATTTTTAGACCACAAGACGATATTAAAAGAAGAATTAAGGAATTGTAATTGGATTGTTTATTATTCAAGTCAGTTTAAAACTAAAGTTATTACACGATTGGAAATCTGGCGTATAACGACATAAATTGAGTAAAAAATATTCCATCAGCCGATCAATAATTTCCAGGTTTAAAACTACGTTTTTTCTGTGAGAGCGTAAATATTTCTTGATTAAAGGAGCTATTCAGAAAGATCATCTGGGAATCAAATAAAAACAATTTTAATTTGCCCATTTGCAAAGTAATGATTCATAGAATGACGTTCAGCAAAAAAGCCGTCAGTATCAGTTCTGTTTTCTGACAAATCTAAGATTTATTTAAAAAATTCAGATGGAATAACAAATAAATGAAAAAATGGAAGTACAACTCAAAACCAAGTGCAAAAATCATTCTCACAAAAAAACAAAAGTTATGCAAAAGTTTTATAGCACGATGCCGTAATTATGACCGATACTTTTAATTTGTTGTCTAACCGGTTTTAAGCAGAGAGTTTTAAGAAGACTGGATACTAAAATATTCATTCTTAATACAATTTTTGTTATTCGAATAACAACCGCAATATGCATATACGATAGTAATTAAAACAATTGTTAATAATGTAAACAATTTGCCAATTAAATGTAAAATTTATTAACAGAATACGAGCATTAACAAAATTTTAAATACACAATTTATAAAGCAATGTACATACATTTGAACGGAATATTTCAGCATAAAAAGCCAAAAGACAGCCCAATAACCCAACAAAACAACTACAAAGAAAAACATAATTGCTATGGCATTCTATCAACCTTCGACGGAAAACGTCCTGTAGGTAGCGAAATTGGTGAAAGATTTTTCACTTGAAAATCAAATTCTATCTCGGACTAGGGAATAGAGGCAATTATATACAGAAATTTGTGTCAGAGCTTATGCATTTCTACATTGGCATTTCCGAAATCGAAAGAAGTAGTTTAAGAGCAATATTAATCCACAATAAGATTCACAATTAATTAGCTAATGAGGATCTTTAGTATCAATGAAGTCCTATAATTAAAAAATCACTACTAATTAGAATGTATTTAATTTATTTATTATTTTATTTATTAATTACAATGCAATTACAAATTATATTTAATTATTTACAAGCTAAGTAACTTTGACCTTATGCTCGGGGTAGTGTAATAGATCAGAGTCTCTGGTGGAAATCGCGCTAGTAGCCTAGCACACTACCTACTAGTCTACCAGGGTACCCTACTAATTAAAATGATTAAATGTGCTTCTTCTAAATATAAATATGGGTATCGCAAGCGGTAAATTATGCATAACGTGTTAAGTAAAAATTAAAAAATATCTCAAAAAGAAAAGAAAAACAATTAGACGATTATTTTAGTAGGATAGAACAGATTTTTCAACCACATAGAAAAAAAAACTAATCATTTTTAAAAAATTTGCATATACTCGTATACATTTAATTATTAAATATATGAATATATACATATATGTATGTATATGTGTATACTATACATAATAGTTCAAGTTTATCAAACCAGCCAATACGTCTTGACGTCATTGATAATTTTTATAGTTTGAGATGAATTGTTTTGTATTTTTGCAAAATCATATACATACATATATTAACCATTCTTACATAAATATCTTCATTGCCACGAAAAAATATTAGCATAATACGATTCATACATATGTACATACATGTTTAAATATATAAACTCATAAATTAAGCTTTATCAGGAGTTGAAATTAAATAAAAATACATAATATGTGTATATAATTTAACAAAAATACATCCTACATACATATATATGTACATACATATGTGTGTAAGTATATATTTTTATATAAACATGTTTTAAGATAAATAGTACATTTGTCTATCAGAAAATTATTAACTTACTTTGAATAATTTAATTAAATTAAAACTTTCGATTTATAGATACTATCGATAAGACTGCTTTTGAATTAATAATGATAAAAAAATATAGTACATATATGTACATATCTACATATGTATGCTCTATATATCGGGTCCGCCATCTAACGTTTTTTTTTCAACTAGTTTCGTGAATGGTAACACTTACCTCATGTCTGATTTGACAGATAATTAGTTTTATCCTTCCGCTGAACGAATATGGTTCCATTCAATGCGTTTTCGCTTCGCTAAGTGGGCCTGCGATCGACTTACAGAAGATGCCGATTTTGGCAAAACAATCATCTTTTCAGATGAAGCTCGAGTCACTGTTTGGTGCGGATTTTGGTCCAGAGGCATAATTGGGCCATTTTTCTTCGAAAATCAGCAAGGAGTGGCCGTTACAGTCAAATGCGATCGTTATCGGGCCATGTGGAACGAATTTTTGTTCACAAAAATTGAAGAGGAGGATATTGGCAACATTTGGTTTCAACAGGACGGCGCTACGTGCCACACAGCCGAAGCTACACTCGATGTTTTGCGCCCTGTTTTTAAGATCGCATTATCAGCCGCAGAGCTGATGTCGTTTGGCCACCTCGGAGCTGCGATTTGACACCGTTGGACTATTATTTGTGGGGTGCCGTCAAAGATAAGTGTTATGCCGACAAGCCAGAGACAATTGACGCTTTAAAGGACAATATTCGTGGAGCCATTGGTGAAATACAGCTGCACACAATCGATAATGTGCTTAAAAATTGGACCGATCGTGTAGGCTACTACATGGCCAGCCGAGGCAGCCATTTGAATGAAATTATTTTCCATTATTAACCGGAAGGATTGTACTTTCAAATTAAAAAAGAAATTTGAGAAAACATTCAGTAGTTTTTTTTTAAAGCATTTTCAAAAAAAAAAGTTATTTGGCGGACCCTTTATGTAGTTTGTGGTTTAAAGAAGCCACAATACCAAATGGTATCCGTTGGAATATATTAAATATTCTGGAGTCACACTATAATTACAAAGTTCTTATCGTTTGTTTCCTAAATTTCGCATAATCTTTTATTTTGACATCGGCTTAGCAATTAAAACCGAATGAGTTGTAATAATGGTCTTACTCTAAAGACTAGATAGAGTATATAATATTTGGCTAAAGTTTTCATTTTTATCTTCAGTGTACCAAGGCAATATTTTTTGCCCAAAAAGAAATGTTTAACACATGTTTTGATTATAAAATTTTTATTTCTAAAATTAACTCTTAATTTTCATATTCGTATAAATATACTATAAATTGAAAATCGTTTCGTAAATTAATGATGATCTATCGAATGGTGATGACGGCGATCAAAACAACAAACGTTCTCGCCTATAATTTTTTTTTTTTTTTTAAATATTTCCATGCTTGAAATAAGAATCTAAATGTATGAACATATATATGAATAATTAAAGGTTAATAAAATTGAGTATAACATTGGCAAGAAACTCAATAAGAAGTCAGAAGATGTGTACATTATTGAAGAAAAATGTCTTCGCCTCAGAAACATAATAACAAAAAAAAAATACATAAGAAAATATAACATAAGGAAAATATAATGAAGATGGACGAAAGCTGTGGCCACACGAAACAATTCATTGTCGATTCGTTCATTCAAGAATTAAAATATACACGTATGTACATATATACATATGTAGATAGATACCATATGTGCTTACATATTTTTTGTTTTTTTTTTTTTTTTGGAAGATTCAACCCACTCAAAATTTTATATTGATAAATTAAAGCATGCGTGTGCCTTATAAATATAAATACTTATGTGTTAAACGCAAAAATTTATTTAAGATTTAACACAACCCAAACACCAATGTAAATGGCGAATACATATGCTACACTTTAAGCAAGTCGTAAAGATTTGTATATACGACGGGTTGTCTTAACAGCCTAAAATCTTAACTTTAATAAAACTCCTCGTTAAATCATAGGAAATCTCTCAAGCAGAACGTGTACAAACAGAATGATTCATCCAAAAACAAGAAAATCGAGTGTATACAATTTGAAACCCAAATGATTTTACATATTTCAGTTATAGGAAGTCATTTTTCCATTATCAAATCATTACGAGAAATGAAACATTAACACGAACCGACAAAGCTATACGAATCACAACGAATCATATTTAAGAATCGGCGAACCAGCTGATTCAATCACATGTCACCCCCGCTGAAGCGAGCTTTGACCGTAAAACACTTGGAATATATGATTATGATGTGGCGTTAAACAATATTAAATCCATCCCATTAAAACATAAATTAAAAAACCTTCTCAATGACCAATATGTTTCACTTTAGAATAGATAGCCAGAAATTTATTTAAAAGTTCTTGTTCGAAAAAAAATAAGAAAAAAGTATGAAGAAGTAGAAATTTCTTAATGAAGTTTAAAAAACTAATTAATTTCACTAAATATCCCAATTCTGTTCACAAGATCGGAAGTAAAAAATATGCATTATGAATACATATTTTGATATCATACTGCTTTACATTTTAGATGGCGATATTAAGCTACTGTATTTACTAAATTGAATGATTTCGAATTTAAATTTTTATTACTTGAGATCATTTTTTTCTTTGTTTGACTCTTTTGTAAGGTGTTGAGCTTATACGTATGTATGTACATTCATGAGTATATCATGTACATTTTTTTTTTTTTAATTTATTTTCTTGTTGCGTTTGCGCTACCTAATGTACCTGTTTCGTACCTGTAACCGCAAATAAGTTCATTCAAGCGTGCGGCTACACGTCTGTATATTTTTATTTTTAAACATTTTGTACATACTTACGCACAAATAGATAAATTCGTTTTAAAAACATAGCTAACGTAGTTTAGTGGCATTTTATCAATTTATTTATTTCACTTCTCATTCCCATTTAATGTAATTGTAGAATTGTTGTAGAATTTCTACATTAAAAAATTCACTTGAGCATACAACAAACAAGCGAAAATCATTCATATTCATTCGAACCTCATTAATCTCCTACAAAGATCGAAATATGTATGTATTCAGTAAATAAAGCATCAACTATTTAAATATATATATACACTGTCGGACAAAATAAAGTGTAAAAGAGTAAAATCTTCAAAAATGTGTACAAAATTTTCACATATGGCAATATTAATAAAAAGAATTAATGTCCCGTTATAGAGAAACATGTGGTTATTAATCTAGAAGTAAAAATTACCATATTATTCACTCTCTTTCTGTTCCAAGCAACATTGAATCTATTTGAACCAAGTTTTCAGTGCGTCAAAATAAAGTGTACTTTTTGTAATGAGAATTTTAAACAAATTTGCATTTAAATTTTTTACAAAAACTTAACGTAAATTTCATTTTAAATACATTGAAATCCCAAAAAACATAAAAACAATTGCTTCCTTATCACTTAAACTAAGGAAATATAATATTTCGATAAATGGAGCCAGAAAAATATTTGAAATTTTTAAAAAGAGAAATTCAAACGAAAGTTTAAAAAGACTTTGTGGAAGAAAATCTAAGACTTCAGCAAGAGATGATCATCATATCGCCATTCTAGCCAAAAAAGATCCATTTACTTCAGCTAGAAAAATAAAAGAAGAACTAAAATTAGACATTTCAACTCGGACTATCCAAAGAAGATTAAATCAAAGTGGCCTAAAAAACTCTTTTGCGAAGAAGAAACCCTTGCTTCGTGCAGCAAATATTAAAAAACGACTGGACTTCGCCAAAAAAATATGTAAACATGCTAGAAACGTTTTGGAATCGTATTATTTGGTCCGACGAGTCTAAATATGAGTTAAAAAATGCGAAACGTCGCAAACGAGTCTGGTGCGAACAATCACAGAGGCTTAAATCTAAGAATGTTATACATACTGTAAAACATGGTGGAGGAAGTCTGATGGTCTGGGGTTGTTTCTCTGCAGCGGAAGCGGGCCGTCTGGTTAAAATTGATTCTAAAATGACCGGACAACATTACGTTGACATTTTGCGAGAAAACCTTCGTAGCAGTGCAGAGGAAATGGGCTTGCGGGAATTTATCTTTCAACAAGATATTGACCCCAAGCATACGAGCAGGGTGGCAATAAATTTGTTTGAGGAAAATAAAATAGAGAAATTAGATTGGCCTCCTCAAAGCCCCCATTTGAATCCAATTGACCATCTCTGGACTATTTTGGATGAAAAAATTCCAATGTTCCAAAATATTTTTAAAAAATTAGCTCAAAGTATGCCCAATTGTCTTAAGAAGGTCATTTTATATAAAGGTGGTGCAACAAAATATTAATTTTCTTTATAATTTAAATTTTACACTTTATTTTGTCGTGGAGAAATAGTAGGTTAGTCTAATATTGTAGGTTATTTTTAAGAACATGAAGTTGAATACTTTTATTTTGTTATTTTTGTAAAGAATTTTAAAGGAGTACATTAATTTAAAAAAAAAATTAACATTACTTTTCACTAAAGTGGCTACAAATAAAAATTAAAAGAACGTTAGTACTTTTACACTTTATTTTGTCCGATAGTGTATATAAACGATAGTGTATGTAAACAGTAGCATGTATCGGTGTAGAGCATTTAATATACAAAAATTACCAGTAAAGAGCTTCGATCTTTCCAGCCCCCTAAATTTGATTTTTGCTTTTGTAATTGCTAACCATCACACATAACAACATCAACAATATCAACGTTAAATCAAACGATCTCAAGTTAAATGTAATATTAGAAAATATTCATTGATCATTAAACGTTACAAGTCGTTAGTTTGTTAATATGTATTGTAATTGTTATTATTATTTTTATTTTGTTTCTTTTTTGTTTTTTGTTTTTGGTTTTAAATGTTTAATAATCGAATACGAGTAAGTATGTACATAGGCACGTAGTGCACATACATACATATGTACATACATGAATGTTTTTTTTTTTGTTTTTTTTGTTGGCGACATTTTGATTTAAAATTAATATTGAATGGATAAAGAACATATCGCGGTCATTTCTAGGTCGGATTGTATGATCTCATCTGAAATAGCTAATGAAATCAAATACTGTGTGAAGAAACAACATGAAGTTACAACGTAAATAATTTATAAATTTTATATCGATGATTATTTATTAAACTTTTCTATTAAAAAGCTGAGTAATGTTTATAACGAATGTTACAAAATTTCTTAATGCATTTAACTTTAAGATTTAAATTTAAGTACATGTTATCGACTGTAGCGAAGACTAATCGGAGTATTTAGTAACGTTTTTTAAAATAGAAGAAAAACATTCTTCTTGAGTCGTTGGGAGAAATTTTTGCTTTGCGTCCTCGAGTTTCTGGCTTTTGTTCCAATTTTTTGCAATTTGCAATAACCGTGGGAGAACATCCTAAAATATTTTGAATACATCTGTAAGATTTACCTTCTAAGAGACGTTCTGTTATTAATTTTCTGGTGGCTGGCGAGCAGTGTTTTCCACGATCTTTAGTTGACTCAATGTCTCGGCGTTGAGCAGCTGTAATAGCCAATAAGGGTTTTTCAGCTAAATATTAAGGTATATCTAACAAAACAAGATAAAAAAGTAATCACTTGTGGCAACATTTTTTGTGCAGATATGTTTTCTAATGCTACTACTATTTTTTTTCATGGCAAATATTTTGAGTTTTTAACAATTTAGCATCGTTTTCTTTGGAAAATTATTATCTGTCTTGAAGTTTTTTTATTTTTCAAAAGTTTAGACTGGTGGTAATAAAATGTAGTACCAAACTTTTTTCAACTTTAATAAAAATTAATTTTTTACTTAACTAAAATACCTTTAATACACCGCTACTATTATATTTCACACAGCTGTATTTAATATAATTGTTTAGGATATTTGTACCCAGGATAGACTAAAAATTTAAGTTATTGATTTTAAAGAAACTAAAAGAGTTCATATGATATAAAGATTGTATTTTAGGTTAGGTTAGAGGACATGTACTTGTCAGTTAAGACAAGTACAGTACCCGGAGGTCGAATTGACCCATTGTACAATGTCCTTAGAGAGGGAAGGAAATGGAGGGAATAGGATGAAAGGAGGGTATGTAGGTAAGGGAGGGAATGGGAAGCGGAGTAATCACACAGAAAGAAACAGACACAAACAAAAAGGGGGAGAGCGTGACTACACTCATGAAGCCCTAGCGCCTCTCAACCAGCCCAAGCTTCTAATGAATCTGTGGAGAGCCTTGATGTCGGCTCTCGACATAAAACAGAATTTAAACTCTCAAAGAAGGCCCTGCCAAGGGTCCTCAACCTCAACCTACCAAGGGCTGGGCAGTTACAGAGGAGGTGTTCGATAGTCTCCAACTCCTCCTCATCGCAACATGCCCTGTTCCAGATCCCCGTCAGCGACCTAATCTCGCAGTGCCCCGTGATAAAAAAGATTTTATTTTACATACAGACATAATTGGTCATTACAACCCTTCAGTCAGGATTATTGACCTAGTTTTTCACACCATTTATGTTGTGTGTGTTAATTTTATACATAAGTGCGGGACCTACAGTTTAAAGTCGACTCCGAATGACAGAATTTTTGAGAAACTTTTCATGGCAATTTTATTTACTCTCAGAGTTTTTGCCAGAAATCTGCTGAGAGGAAATCGCCGAAGAAATACTTTTTGTATTTTGTTTTGATGTCTGGTCTGGGGCTCGAACCCTGGCTTTACGTCTAATAAGCCAACACACTACCTACTAGACTACGGCGACTTCATTTATTTTACAGTTTATTTTATTTTTCTGCAATTTTTTTTTTAGTAAAAATAATAAATTAACAGAAGCTCAAGACGTACGAAAAAGTAAAACTGAAAATAGCTATTACGTACTCTTATATAAAAATCAAAAGCCAAACCGTCTCTACTCGCAAAATTTATTCTATTAAGAATAATTCTCTTAAAATGGTGTTTTTATTTTCACATATGTACATACATATGAGCCGTTTATTTTGAAAGTGGTTTAAGTCCATTTTTAAAAAAATTTTGTTAATGATAGCAATAATCACAATCCTATATGATATTTCTTTTTATAAACAATTGAAGTCTAGTATCATTAAAATCGCTATGATTTAGGGCACTTGAAAATTAGCTAGTTAACGAAATGCAAAAAAATTTATATTGAAACCGGTTTAAGTCCATTGAAAGAAATAATTTTGATACGGAATGTGTTATGTTACAAAATTCGGAAGAAATGCATTATTGCACAGTACAGCAATAAAATTCACAGCGAAGCAGTAAAATTTATTACAGGGATAAAATTACAAATTGGCGTTTCTTCGGTAATATGAAAGTGTTTTAGTAAGTAAATTTCTAGGGTTCTTTAACAGTGCAATGAGAATAGTTGCGTTTATTAATTATAATTTAAATAGTTTCATAAGTTCTAATTATCAACTTTAATATGTCTGACAAAGATTACACTGGAATTACCTCAGATAGTGACACAGATAACAAAAAAGAATTTACTTATAGGTTTATAATTAAAATAACTTGTGTAATTATCGGTTATTATTTTCAATTGAAATATACCCTGCGCAAAGAAATAAAAATTCAAGAATTTTGGATTCAGAAAGTGAAGATGATTTAAAAATCAATAATTCTAATAGTACTATAGCGAGAAGAAGAATCGTAGAAAATTATTTGTCATCAGATGATGATGATGATGGAGTGCTATGTGATTTCAGCACAAATTCTCTAAAAGCGAATGAGTTACCAGAAAGAAATGTAATAATTACATATATTGGAATTATATAAACGTAGTGGAGTAACTTTAAGTGAAAAACTTAACTTATAATAATATTAAACAAAGAACACAAAGTGGACTTATTCCTTTTCACAAACAAAAAAGTCATTTTATTAATTTTGAAAGTGGTTTAAATCCATTTTAGGTTCTGAAACACAGCTTATTTTTCTAGTAAAGTTTACAAAACGAATTACGTTATATATTCTAACATGTTTAAGGGTACAAAGCCATAAAAATAACTTAATACCAGTTAACAATATTTTTGAAACAATTCAAACGCAAACCCTTAAATATCTCAATATAAGAAAAAATGGACTTAAACCACTTTCAAAATAAACGGCTCATATGTACATACATATGTGCGAAGCGTTTTATGTCCATGCCTTTTTGCTTAAATAGAAATAATTTTTGCAATTAATAATGAATAGAGGGAAATCGAATTGATCTGGGGTTGCTAATTAATCGAGTTATGTTAATACGAACAATATGCATATAATACTCGTATGTATGTATATGTACATCGTTTTATAACTTTGTGTTCAAAAACGTTTGAATAATCAATAAATTTGTGTGAAAAATTAAAGAAAACACAATTTTTTATTTTCAAATAAAAGAAGTTTGAAAGGTTAAAATATATTATATAAAAAAAATAATTTAATAGTTCTACTCGACTAAATATACAACATACACCATATCGGTAGCCGGGTGAATTTTGTGTCATGAGTGGACAAGCTCTACTAACTAAGGCACTGCGACCTAACGGATCTATTACATAAAAACTTGAAAGATGAAATACAATATCTGATACCAGCTAACGCATAAGCTACAGTGAGTGAAAATCACTTGGAAAAATCTCACTGGTTACGCGTTTGAAAATCCTAACAGACTAACATTTTTGTTAATTTCATCAATCTAAGTCATCGTTTATTGACTTGACGTCTGGTGTACATAATTATAAACAAACTTCCTTTGGAGTAAAAAGTCAATAGATATCAATCGCTAAATTACCGCAAATGAAATCATTATTTTATTATAAACTAATAGAATTTTTTAATTCACACGCGATTTTTTGACTTTTTTTTTATTATTCTTTTTTTTTTCTTATTTTTTATTTTACTTTTTTCTGTACAAATAATTTTATTGAAGACATTACTAAAGGTAGTTTTAATTCAGCGAAAACGCGAAATTGTTGTCTTTCATGACTTCAACGGCTTTGATTAATAAAAAAAAGTGTTTTTCTTCTGTCTACCGATTAAACATGAAAACATACAAATTTATAGAAGAAATGAACTATTTTGTTAATCTGCATGTTGAAGAAATCGATATACACATATACATACATACACACATACATACATAAGTTCGATTTGATTATTTTTACATTTTATTTTGTTCATCCATTGAGAAGCAATTATTGACATGCATTTATATGTATGTATTTTATTTAATTTTATTTTTGTTATTCACTTGAGAAATGAACCTTTTTACATATTTTATTCATTTCGTCTGTGGCCAATACATATGTATTTCTGCTATTGTTCAAGTAAAGTTTCATTCCATTTTTATGAATGGAATTATTTATAATTAAATTAACGTCAGACATAAGAGTGCAATTTGGTTCGTTTTGTCTTGACCTGTTTATTTCTGATACTCTATAAGGGATTATGAAAGTATTTATGATTGATCTTTCAAAGTGATTCTTAAGCTGCATGGCCACCCACCCATCAATTTAATGGATCAAACTAACCTTCTTGTGTGGTATCCTAAATAGTTACACATATAAGTCGATGTAAGTTTGATCAATATCAAAATAATTTTGTTTTTCACAACTTAAGCTGCATAAATAATATATGTTCTCTTTTTCTACACAACAACTATAAAATGAAGTTTGATGGCATAATCACCATCCAACTTTACATTTTGTTTTTATCAAGGTTGGCAACCGATACCGTTATAATACCGATACCGATTAAATACCGTTTAAAATTAAGTACCGGTATTAATACCGATACCGAAATAAGTTTTTCGGTACAATATACCGTTTACCCTTATACCGGCATCATACCGGTACAATACCGTTATCAAATGGTATTAATAAACACACCATAATTGATGGAAAGAAAAAAGTACAACCAAACCAGAGCTATATGCCATTTCTAAAGTTATATTAGCTGTACCTGCCACACAAGTAAGTATGGAACGGTTATTTGTAGGAGTAAAGTATATCATGAACCCAAGTCGGAATAGGTTGGATGATGACAGTTTAAATGCAGTTGTAGTCATTCGATCTAATGAGGAATTATTTTAAAATTTTAAGTTTATGTGTATTCATTCAATTAAATTGAATTAACATTTAACTTTTCTTTTTGAGGATGTAATCTAAAATGTTAATCTAATGTTTTTATATTCTAAAGTATTTATTCATGAATTGAATTATTTTTTCTTTACAAAAATTTAATTTTGTATGATCTCCTAATACAAATATTTAATATTTGTAAACTTTTGTGTTCTTAGATTTAAGGAGAATGTTATTTCTTATTGTTTGTTTTTGAATTAATAAATCTGCTATTTATATAAAAAAATTTTAAATTTTGTTTCTATTTTTTTGTTTGTTTAAGTTTGATACATTTAATATAAATACCGGTATAAATACCGATATATTACTTTTATACCGGTATACCGAAACCGATATAATTTAAATAACGTTAGCGATACCGATACCGAAATAATAAAAAATTGATTACCGATACCGTTACCGATACCGTTATTCGTTTCGGTTGCCAACCTGGGTTTTTATGGACATTATATGGTCTGACTGTACCAGTCTATCTGCTCACATGTATCATGCTAATCATCTCCTTATTTCGAAAGTTTTGTGAAGTTATTCCAGAGTTATTCCATTATATCTCGTACTTTTTGTGAAAATATAATTGTGTTGACTTATTTAAAATCCAATGAACTAAAATCATTATTAGATTTAGAGTACATTGTTTATACATAAACCTACTAATTTTCTGCAGGCTTACGCTACACTTTTATTCAATATTATTCGATTTCAATTAAATTATTACTTGTTACTCGATTTCAAATAGAGGAACATTAATACCACAATTAACAGTTGGAAATAATTAAAAGTTGTTTTTTTAATTTAAAGGACAATAAATAAATTGGATGAATATAAATTCGTATATGTATATATTGTAATATGTTAAACTCTATTGAGGACAATATAAATTAAAAAGAAAAACATATCTCCATATTATTTATGGCTTTCGCCATCCATCTCGTACGGTGAACAGCACCAGGGGCGTTACAATTATTTCTTAGGTTGCTATCCTCGAAACACCAAAGTTAGTTCTAACAACTCTCTGTAATCATCGCTTATTAGTTTTATTTCGAGCTTAGACTGAGCAAAATGTATAACGCGACTGATTGATTCATTAACGTAGGATTTTGTTCTTTCGTCATCTAGTTCAAATGGAAATTTATTGAAATTTGGTCGGGCTTTTTTTAAATCTTTCGAAAATTAAGACATTGGAACCAAAGTTTTCGTTAATTTTTACCTCAAATACGCTCCTCAAAATTATTTCGTGTATATGATTTCTACATGGTAATTATAAGAGCGGCATTTGTAAAAAGTGTTATAGGAGTAGTGCTTACTGCTGTTGTATAAAAAACCAAAGCACTTATGTTGTCTTGAAGGCCCCATTTCTGAATGGGATAAGAGACAGCTGATGCCTGTTCTCTTCCAGTTCCACCTTCCAGGGCAAGAATTTGGAGCGCTTCCAGTAAAAGCTGAAGTTAAAAGTACTAATGTACTAATGCACTAATGTACTTTAACATAGGCCTGCACGAATAGAATTTCTATTATTATGTAATTTTGAACATCAAACTCTAATGCGTCAACAACTGCAATGGTAATATGTACAGCTATGTTCATACTTACAGCTGTGTTCAAAATAATCACCCTTATTCTGGTTGTCGTCGTCGACAGTTTAAAATTGGTATTCTGTTTGTCGTTATTGACAGTTATAAATGACTGTCGACACACATTTGGTATTCTGTGAGTCAATACGCCGTCGATATTGTGTTGTGTTGACTCTGATTTTGTCGACTCTGATTTTATCGACATCATTTTTGGTAACGACGACGACGGCGACGACGACGACGACAACCAGAATAAGGGTGAATAGGAGTGCTACCATGTAATATTTTCGAAGTTCAATTTTTTTATTGTACCAATTTGCAAAACATGATATATTCTAATGGTAGTTACAACGGTTTGTAAGAAATAAAATACAAAAGAAAATCTCATAATAACTTTAATATTTATCATGAAATTGATTTATTTCTGTGTTTGCCCTTGACTTCGGTTGATCAAAAAAATAGGAGTGTGAGTGTTTTTTTAAAAATAACAATACATATATAAGTGCATATAATTTTAAAAAAATGTGAAAAGTAAGTATGGAAAATGAAGTTAAAACTTTTTCTACAGTAAATCCCATAAATTTTTGTAATAGTGGGACGAGGAAAGCACTGTTCTGAAGAAAAGAGAGAACTAATTAAAAATCTTCAAAATAAAAAGGCAAAACTTCCTTCAAAGAGATGCCAAGATCTTATTGACTCAATGCCTCATAGATGTGCTGAAGTCATTAAAAATAAAGGTTATTCAACCAAAAAATAGCTATACTATTTTAAGATAATATGAAGCTTTTGTGCCTTTTGTTTAAAAATTATAAGGTTGTGTACTAACACTCCTATTATTTTAAACAATTAATTTTGAAAAAAAGCTTTATTTACATGAAATAATTAAATAATTGAATAGTTAAAAGTTAG
Organism: Sarcophaga caerulescens; assembly: GCA_927399465.1. Taxonomy (NCBI): domain Eukaryota; kingdom Metazoa; phylum Arthropoda; class Insecta; order Diptera; family Sarcophagidae; genus Sarcophaga; species Sarcophaga caerulescens. The sequence goes on from OV656866.1 coordinate 874,597, forward strand.
ATATGAATAAGAAATAAATTTTATGTCAAAAGAATTTGATATTTTCATTTTTATTTGTCTTAATTTTAAACTTTGCTTTTAAATGAAGGGCACTCCTATTATTTTGAACACAACTGTATGTACACATGTGGATTTTGTGAAAATAAGGGTAACATTATGTTAAATATTAGACTAAGAAAAAAATTGCTAATGTAAAAAATGTTTAAAACTACACAGCAAACATCTTCCTCTTACAAATTGTTTTCATAAAATTAATACTTTTGAAGTTTTAAGGCAAGAAAATTAAATTTTATAGTTCCCTACAAATTGCATCGCCTTAAACGATTGATCTGAAAATTTTGCAGGATAATTGTTTTTTATAAATATTAATCAAACTGAACTGAGGGTGAGACTGGAAAAAACGACAAAAGATCCAATATAGCTAAGGGCCGCCCTAATGTACATATACATATGTATATTGTGTAACAAATTTGTTGTATACATATCAGTGTAGTTTATGAATCGAAAACATTTAAAGAATTTTACAAAATTTTTCTAGAATATTGTTAAGAGCAGAGTTTAGAGATACATATGTTTACAGAAGAGATTTTTTCTCTTTCCTTTTTTAAATCAGAAGCCCAAAAAAGTTGAAAAGCTCGTGATTGTGTGTGTGTGTTTTTTTTTTATATAAATTCCAATATAAAGTTCAATTGTATAAGCTGCTGGTGAGATCATTGCTACCAGTAGCAGTGAATTATAATCAAATAAATTGTATAAAAAAAATACATCATTTTTTATTTTCAGTTGACCTCAAACCAATGCTCATTGAAGGCTGACATTATTGCATTCGTAATTTTCAATATTTGTTTTTGGCGACAAGTGGTATACAACATAAGCGTGTATGTGTATTGAAATATGTTTCTGATAGAGTTCGCAATCATTATCAGATTGTTATCAGCTATGGCTATGTATGCAAAAGTATTTAATAATCATGAGAGAGAGGTGCGTAAACTTATTTCATTTCAACCAACTGAATAACAAAATCCGAAAACTTTAAATCGTATACTTTTAATAAAACTCTCATGTAGACTTGCTACATAAAATAAATACATAAATATGTACATATGTATGTACGAGTACACCACTATTTAAGAGAGTGTTCGTTTTTCAGTATACAATTAATAATTTTTTTTTGTTTGTTTTTTATTGTTTTTTGCTTTTTATTATCTCACACCGGCGTAGAATCGTAAAAAATGTATAAAAATAAAATTAACAACGGGTTGCACATTAGAAATGGAAATTAAATACAAAACTTATTCAGTAAGTTTGTGTTCGCAAACCAAACCGAACTGAACCAGAGTAAAAATGATGTCATTTGTATGGCTGTATCCATGAATGTCGATGTGGTGGATTACTGTATATGCGGCTGAGCGCGGCTGTATGTTTTCGTTTTTATTATTATTTTTTTTTTTATTTTATTTTTTTATTTCTCATTTCATGAACATTTTTAACTAACAACAGTGCTTAACTGCGTAAAATAATATCGATCTTTCTAAAGTTTAAAGGAGAACCACCACTCAATCTTGAAAATATGAATTCCTTAGTTCAGAGAACAAGTCTAGTGGTTGCTTTGTATGGAGTATGGACAAGTTTATGTGGGTGTGGATGGGTATCAAGCTGTCCTTAGAAAAGAGAAGATTAATTACATAATATGTTGTGTAGTTACCTCGTTTCTCCTTGATGTGTGTATCGTATTGAGAGTTGCTACGTGCAAATTGTTTTGCTGCCATCGTGGATTGGATTTCTTGATATTCGCTGGAGGATGAAGTACTTTGGTATTGTTGTATCTGAGTCGGAGTCAGAGACTTAGTCAAAGTACTGGTGCTCGTTGCGTCGGTCGCGCCTACGGCAGATGTGAATACTTTAGTATCTACACTTGCATTTGGTGACGCTGATTGTAGATCGATTGAAGTTGTTGGTACAATGACTATGCTGCTAGCAGCAGTACCTTCAGTATCTGAATCGTCACTTATGTGCTGCTCAGATTGGAAAAATGTGTCTATTTTAGATGTAAGGACGCCCGTGCCGCGACCGAGACCTTCGCGACCGTAACCTACGATTTCCAAACGCTTTTTTAGTGCATCGTGTTCGGAATGATGCGTTTCTGTGTCAAGTTTAATAAGTTTGTGCGTAGTGGTTGAATTTGTACCTGATTTTTCAATCGTGGAGGAGGACGAGGTAGACGGATTACAAATTGTTTCCTTTGTTACAAATCTATGCGATTCTCCTGGAGTGGTAGAACCTTGCGATTGTATCGTTTTCGAAAGACTGTCAGTTTTATAGGGGATATTTTCGCTTACTAATGATTCACTATGTTCATGTTGATGAGACGTTGTTGTTATTTTCGTGGTAGTCTTGGTAGTGTAAGTAGAAAAGGACGAAGAATTTGAATAGTTTTGTTGCGTTTGCCATGGCATTTGTTCATGTTTGGTTTCTAGGTTTACCGTATGACGTTTGGGGTTGCCGCTTGTAGTTCCGACAATTATGTCAATGTTAGCGGGGGTTTCTAGAGTAACGGTTTCACCACCAACTTGAATACCACCACCAGTGGTTGGCTTAAAACGACTTTCACTTGTTACTCTGTAATCAGTAACGTCGAAGGATTCATCTGAGGTACACATATTTACTTGTTCGCCTTCATTTTCCAATTTGATAAAAATTCTGCTACCGCCAGCGGTCATATCTACAGAGCGTGAAGGTGTAGTTGCTCTTATTTCTCGCTGAGGAGACGAACGAGGCGAAAAATAGCCTTCACCATGACGAAAGATTTTTTCTTCGTGCTTACGACCATCAGTAGTCATCGAAGAAGTCACAATAGTTGTTATCCCATCAACAGCTTTTATTTCTCTTACAGTTCTTTCGCCCTCGAGAAATTTAGCTGAAGAGGCCTTTCCGTCCACAGTAGAAGGACTAATCGGACTCAAGCTAGAAGAATGTCTTTTTGTTGTTCTCAAGGTAACATTAAATGGAGACGCAGCTGTAATTTCCTCTGACTTTGGAGGATTTCTGCGGTAACGCTGAGTTGTGCGTAACGTTACATTAAAAGGACTTTTCGGAGAATGCTCTTCCAATTCGATTCTGCCAGTCATTGCACCGGGTGATATCTTACTAGTAGTCTTAAGAGTAACGTTGAAAGGACTAGCTGTATGTTCCTCATGTATTTCAACCTTATGTGCCAACGGAGAGGGAGTTGACCTCAATTGGATTTGCTGAAAAGCCAGTTTTGCTGCTTCAGCCTCTGCCATACCTCGCTTACGTTCTTCTCTTAGACGCTTTTCTATTTCATAAACATCAATATCAAACGGATTGTCTGAACCCATATCAACAACTATATCGGAAGTTTCAGACTGATTCTCCTCGATATTCTCCCTACCCAAATTGTCAACCGTCCTCTTCATCCCACACTCACCAGACAGCCAAGATTTCTCATACAAAGCTACTTTCTGCTTTAAGCGTGAGGGTGTGGTAGGAGTTGAACACCTATCTGAATTTTCAAATTCTTCTACCGAGTATTCGTGCGAACTTGAGCTGCTAGTTTTAATCGTCTTCGTTATAGTTCGTGTTACAGTAGAGGCCTCCTGCATGTATTCATCACATGCAGCCCCTTCATTACTAATACCATCAATGGTCACATAGTCGTGCTGTATTTGGCCTTGGCTAACATATGGTTGCGTACTTTCACCTCCTGATAATGATGATTCAACAGCTGTTTTCGCTATACGGCGTTTGCGCACTGCTGGTATAGGTGCATTCTGTAATACGGAACTAACCTCGCCCACCACTCTGCTTGGTGGTGGCTCTTCCTCATTCCTACCGTCTATCGTTGACTTATCCATGGTCGTCTACCATTTAATTTACGTTTTATTTACTAAAGCACTCTAATTTTACACACCAATATTCACTTGTCGCACACAGAAGCGTGCCTCCCGTTTAAGAATTCGTAATAGTTACAAACAAGAATTGATTTTTCCTTTTGGCTTGTTCGTATTGCAATACAGATATGGCAAATGCCGGCAAATTAAAAACGTTTTTAATGTTTTACACACACATACATTCACATACATGTACTATATTTATTTATTTCGTTTGCTTTGCTCTTTTTATTTTTATTTTTTTTTTTTTTTGTTATTATTTTCTTTTTTTTTTTTTTTCTTTATTTGACAAGAAGAATATATTTTTGATTAGACGCTTAAATACATAAATTATTAACAACGTTATTTTTATTGTTTAAAATAATTATTTTTTCTATTGCTTTCAAACAAGTATGTACAAGTATCTACCCGAATAAAAAAAATTCCGTAACTCTTTCACTTCTTCCTCATACATACATATTCATGCATATGTATGTATGTATGTACGTACATATTAATTGCTCCGATTTAGATTTTTCTTTGTGTTTTGAGTATCCGTAAAATGCAAGTGTAGTTTATTTACTTTTATTTTGTGCAACATTAATAAAAAAAATAACTTAAAACTTTATAGTTTTCATTTTATTCATCAATATTATTCAATGACTTCATTTTTCGTTGGTCACACTTTAACGGAGGGTTTGTTCTTTTTTAAATTTTCTTTAAAAAACCCATTCTTTTTTTTCACGACCAACATTCACCGCGAATAGTTATTATAAATCTATTTTCCACTTTTTTTTTATTACGAACTATAATGCAGCGTAATTTCAATCTGTTTAGGCTGAAAGCCGTTTCGTTACTAAAACAATTTGAGTCGAACTTATTCGACTTACCTAGAGAACGCAGAAATTTTTTTCAAGGTATATTTTTACAGGGTGGCCTCATTTACACAACAGTGCAAAGTAACATTTTGTTTTGTCGAAGAGTGAGCAAAAAATTAGCTCACAAACTTCCATAGAAAGTACAATTTATAAACTTTTTACAATTTACAACTAAATAAATAAATTTAGATAAATAAATATTATCTCTCTAATACATATATAAAATTCACGTATCACGGTGTTAGTGGTTAAACTCCTCCGAAATGGATCGACCGATTTTCATGAAATTTTATATGCATATCGGGTAGGTCTGAGAATCGGACAACATCTATTTTTCATATCCCTAAATGTTAAGAGGGCGTGGCAAATCGTTAAAATTGAATATTTAGGTACATATTGATCGTAGACGAAAAAAATTTGGTGGGTAAGTTCATGGAGTCGATATCGACAATCCCACCAAAAATGGTCGTGACAACACCCCCCCCCCCCCCTTCAAGTGATACCTATAACTCTTAAACTACTGAACCGATTTTAATCATTCTTTTTTTGTTCGAAAGCTTATCAGGTTTAGATGGTTTGAAAAAAAATTCGATGTAGCAAAAAGTAGGCGTGGCAAACCTTTAAAATTGAATATTTAGGGACATAGTGATCGTAGACGAATGCAATTTTTTGGGTAAGTTTGTAGAGCCGATATCGACAAACTCACCAAAAAGGGCGTGGCAACCATCCCCCTTTAAAAGATACCTATAAGTCGGCTAATTCGATGGTTTATAGCTACAAACATATGTACATATGTATATAACATGTATGACTGTTAGTTTTTGTTTTGGAGCGAGTACAACAACTACAACTTCGTCAGCGCTACCCATGATTCGGGCCTCTTATTGTTATCCTTTGTACCGTACCGTACCGTAGAACACATATGGTTTACGTTTTTCTTTTCAAGAAGTACTCAGAGGGGGTGGTACAGGGGCTATTTCTCCCTATTCGCAACTTCAGATTAACAATTGTCTACTTCGCTTTCGATTATAAGTACATCCCCACACACTTATAGTAAGTTAGTAATTTTTATATAACTGTTTTATGCAACGTATTACAATAAATATATAATGCGACCTGTTTTGGGGCAATAAAAAAAAATCAATTTTGGGCGGGACGAAGTTCGCCGGGTCAGCTAGTTATATATAAAATATAGCAGTACCTTTAAAATAAAAAAAAAGCTTTTACATTGCGTTGGCCGCATATTTTACAGTATTATGCGAATTTTATTACAAAAGTAGTAACGAACGCTCAGAATTTGATACCTATTCATACTGTACGTTGGAGAAGGTTAGTACGGGATAAGTTACCAGTGCAAAAACTTTTAATTTTTTATTTTTCTGATATGATAGTTTTTAGGTGGAGTATTCAAACTCATATATTAAAATTGCTTATAAATTACAATAATTCACGGTTTCTTTTTTATATTACAATTTATCATAATATAACGTCAGACAAATCTATTAGTAATCACAAACACCCCGAGTCTTTGGTGAGAATCAAATCTACGACTTCGACATTCGTTGTTCGGTACACTACCAACTAGGCTATCAGGACACCAACACCAGGATGATATCTTTGAGAACCATCCAGCACTCGTTAGTCGTAGCAACTGTTCAGATTTAATGCTCACGACAAAAACGTGTATCCCTTGATATGGTTACCATTAAGTTGTTAAAGTACAAAATTAAAATTCGTAGGTTATTACCAATTCAAAATACGCAAAGGACAACAAACTTCTGACAAAGATAAAAATTCATTTAGCTGAGGTCACCTTGTAAAGTATATTTGCGTTGTATTTGTTGGAGACAAAAAATTCTAAACAATACACCAAACGCATCTATTTGTGAATATACAAACATACATACATACGTGCAAGTGGATAGTAGTAGCTTTATCAATTTTGTGATTTTAGATCTGTTTTTAGCGCTTTAAAAAAACTTCATTCAGTTCGTCTAAATTTCAATACAAATCTTTTTGTCAACATAAAATTAATTTACACTACTTAAAGGAAAAATGTGAAATATTAATAAGATTATACGAAGTGAGAGAGCGTTTAACCTTCACAATTGCTACCGACTTTCCTCCATTTCCAAGCCTTCCGAACCAAAGAATGCTTTGAATTTCTCATTACAAGCTCTGAATACATTCACCAAAATCGAGTACATGACAGCACATGTGAAGAGCGAACGTAACGAAATTCATTCATTGTATCGTATATCTCAAGATATGCATATTTATACAGGTAGTGTTATCGACGCAGTTGAGTGTTTCTTTTTTATTGTTGTATTGTCTTACAATTGTTAAAAATAAGGCGAAAAGGTTGTTTATGTTTACATTTTATGTGTGTTAGGCAGGGCGATTCAGATCTGACATGAGGAGTACTTGAAAAAAGTACTTCTTTTTGAAACAAATTCAAAGCGAAATCAGTTGTTGTAATGCTACTACCTGAATAAGCATACCCTGTAGATCTGCTCTTAAAGTCATCTACCATTCAAAAAAGCAACCAATATAGAACGAATGGTATTATGCATGGTAAACATGCATATTGAATGAAACGGAAAATTATTTTCCGAAGTATTTATATGTATGGAGGGTATTTTAACCACCAAAAACAAATTACCGATTTATTTTAATGTCTGAAAATTCGTTACCAATCAAAGGGAATAGTGTAAAATCAGTAGAAATTGATATTGAATGAATATATGTATATGGCAAAAGCAACGTATACATTAATGTTCAATTAACGCAAATCCATTCAAACCGTACTTTGTTTCGCACTACAAATACGATCATCGTTTTTTTTCAATGACAGGCTAAATGCCAAACATTTCAGCATAACACTTTGTGTCTATTTTCAAAGCCGTTACCTTGTTTAATTAAAAAGCGCATAAGATCAAGTACGACTTAATCTCGCACATGTTCATAAGTATATGAAATGTTTATACAGGGTGGGCCAAAAGTCACGAAGGGATTTGAAAAATTAATAACTTTTCTAGTTTAATTTTTTTTTATTTTTCTTTTTAGGACTTGTAAAATAAATCTGGGAGATTAATTTTGGAAGAAAACGGAAGGAAACGTTATCCAGCGAACCAAAATCATAGAACTTTATTTTGAACATCATCGATCAATAATTCAAACTCAACGAGCCTATCGTCGTCATTTTAATGTGCGGAATTCACCATCCGAATCAATTAGCGACACGTTTTCAGGAACAAGGCTCAGTAAGGGATCTTCCACGAAGCGGAAGACCACATTCTGTAATTAATGAAGCAAATATTCAACGCGTTCTGGAGAGTGTTGAGGAGAATCCTGAAACATCAACTCGAAGGCGCTCTGCTGAGCTGCAAATGTCTCGGCGGTCTTTACGCAGAATATTAAAGGGAAATTTACATCTTTTCCCATACAAGCTGCAGTTAGTGCAAGAACTAAAGCCACGAGATTCCCAAGAACGATTAAACGATTCAACCCCTTCGTGACTTTTGGCCCACCCTGTACAAATAGGAACCGTTTCATCTATTATACGCGTTTGCAAAGATTGCGATACAAATTCTAAAAAGGAACTTTTTGGACAATTTTTGAACTCTGGTAAGGTTAGAGGACGTGTACTTGTCAGTTAAGACAAGTACAGTACCCGGAGGTCGAAATTGACCCATTGTACAAAACTTTGGTAAAGTATGTCGTAAAATTTACGAATATATGTTATTTGAAATACAGTTTTCTTCGTTACGATTCCTTACTTACAAATACTGGTCAGTTTTTTGTTTTTAAATTAATATTTCTAAGTAACAAATAAAATTCAAAAATACAATATTTTCGATTTGATGTGTTTTAAAAATATCCTTAAATTTGTTTCATACAGTCTAGTGAATTTTCGTAAATACGCGTTTTTTTCCTTCTTTTTTAGCAGAATAGTTGATAGCACTAATCGTAAAAGGCAAGGTGTGAATGTAGTGATTGGACACGAGAGAATGAGAGAGCTTATCTTAGCTATCGTATTTATACCAGTGTTGCTGATGTTTCCCTCATGACTGCCAACCACTAGTCTCCGTTGAATTGAGGCAGCAAAGAAATGCGCACCAGATGCGTTACTAATACTTTTACTCTTTTTATTTAATAACGAATATTAGCAAACTTTGGCAACACTTTTTTACACTTTCATTCACAATTTGTTTAAATTGAATTCGCATTTGTGTTTACCACTCCAGCACATGTATATAGTGCCCAATCATAGTTGCCAGACAAATTGGATGCGAAAACATTATTTATCCATAAAGACGCACGGCCACATATCAAATAATGGATCAAACTCGCCTTTTTTTCTTATTATGTTGGCAAAAAATATTCACACGTATTGGCCGAGGTGGATTTGTAGAATATCAAAATAGTTTTGATTTTTATTACCTGCGTTGCATAAATAATTAAGGTTAGAATAATTATGTTAGATTTAAAATTGGGCATTCGTATAATTCGCTTCTACGATAATTCAAAATATATTAAAATATATCATACACAATTAAAAGGGAAAGCATTTGATTTTAGGTATACATGTCATTTTTTCTTTTGTCTACTGTACTATGTATAATCAACACAGTTTACAATCGCATATTTTGCGAAAATGATTTTAAAGTTTTTATTAACTTTAATGCACTCGTAGTTACATTAAAAACTATATGTATTTCTATTTCTATTGCGAGTGGAAATAAAATACAATAATTAATTTCGGTAGCTAACAGAAATAAATACTTCCGCACTATTCTAAATTTCTAACTTAAACCCAAAACTATTGATTTATTTACGAGTGTATTTACGTTAATAAAAAAAATTAAAAATAAATATTAAGAAAAGTGTTCGATTCTTTGGTTTGAAAATATATAAACTTAAAAATATTCTCTCAATATTATTTTAAAATATCTAATAGAAGCCTATGTAGTTCTTTTTATATTACATATTTGAATTCTCTATTTTGAATGATTATTTATTGTCTGTCTTATCGTTATTATTTTAATTTCTTTTTTTTTTATTATAAAAGTGCAAGTTTAATTTTATCGCTCAAAACCGCAAGTAATCAGATGGCTTTATAGATAAATTATTTTTATTGATAAGCAATCTTATCGTAACGTACTTTTCATATATAAAATCACTTTATGTTCGAACAACAGTTATTCGAACCATTGTTATTAAAATTTATATATATTTTGTTTTCTTACTTTTTGTAAGATGCAGTCGTTTAATTTTATTTAATTTTAACGTATCGTTAAGAATTTTTTTATATTGGTCAAAAAGCAAAATATAATAACAAAAATCTAACATACAACTTCTACATCATATTTTTGTCCGTTTCAATTAACCAATTTAAGATACAGAACAAATTTTAGTAGAAATATTCAAAAATATTACTACCAATCCATACGTACACCGTTGTGTATAGACTTTTATCCCGTCAATAGAAGTGAAAATTGGAAAAAAAATGACTATAGCGTTGTTTAAGGCTTTTACAATTAAGAATGTCATAAAAATATAACATAGAAATTATTGGGGAAAAACATGAAAATTAGCGGTGTATGTAAAATTTATTTCTTGACTGTATATTATGTTGTTGATTTGCACCAAATTTAAATTTTTATAAATATTCGTTACAAATTTAGCACTTGGGATCAAAACGTTGAGCTATTCTACTAGTTATAACAGTATGGAGCACTCGAAGCGAAGAATTTCATTGTTAGAAAATCAGAAACTTAACTCCTTGAATCTAAAAATTGTATAGGTTCAGCAAAATTGGACGGAACAATTTCCCAAATATCTAACAAAATTGATTGATTTGTTAATAAAAATAAAAATTTATGAAACTCTTTTACACTATCGGGTCCGCCATCCAACGTTTTTTTTTCAACTAGTGCTTATTTCGTGAATGGTAACACTTAGCTCATGTCTGATTTGGCAGATAATTAGTTTTATCCTTCCGCTGAACGAATATGGTTGTGTATTCGCGTTTTCACTTCGCTAAGTGGGCCTGCGATCGACTTACAGAAGATGCCGATTTTGGCAAAAAAAATCATCTTTTCAGATGAAGCTCATTTTGATCTTGGCGGGTATGTAAACAAGCAAAATTGTTGCATTTGGGGCACAGAAATCCCCTCACTCATACATTGAAAAGCCGATGCACCCAAAACGAGTCACTGTTTGGTGCGGATTTTGGTCCAGAGGCATAATTGGGCCATTTTTCTTCGAAAATGAGCAAGGAGTGGCCGTTACAGTCAATGGCGATCGTTATCGGGCCATGTTGAACGAATTTTTGTTCACAAAAATTGAAGAGGAGGATATTGGCAACATTTGGTTTCAACAGGACGGCGCTACGTGCCACACAGCCGAAGCTACACTCGATGTTTTGCGCACTGTTTTTAAAGATCGCATTATCAGCCTCAGAGCTGATGTCGTTTGGCCACCTCGGAGCTGCGATTTGACACCGTTGGACTATTATTTGTGGGGTGCCGTCAAAGATATGTGTTACGCCGACAAGCTAGAGACAATTGACGCTTTAAAGGACAATATTCGTGAAGCCATTGGTGAAATACAGCTGCACACAATCGATAATGTGCTTAAAAATTGGATCGATCGTGTAGGCTACTGCATGGCCAGTCGAGGCAGCCATTTGAATGAAATTATTTTCCATTATTAACCGGACGGATTGTACTTTCAAGTAAAAAAAGAAATTTGAGAAAATATTCAGTAGTTTTTTTTTAAAGCATTTTCAAAAAAAAAAAAAAGTTATTTGGCGGACCCTTTATAAACAGAGTTAAACAAGAATATCCAACAACTTGCATTCTTTTTGTCGTAACTCTACAACCTCATCGAAATGGGAAGATCTAGACTACGCTGGTGATTTAATACTGTTGGCTATCTCCTAACTGTGGCGACTTAAACTTCAAACAAAACAATAAAACAAAGCCTTGATCTTTCATCAATACACCTGTACCCCTGTACCTCGGTTTACGCGGAACTCGGATTACGCGGTTTCGAATTTACGCGGTTTTTAAAATGAAGAAAAAATTTTTTTTACTCATATTCTATTCAAACTGAAGCTAATGACATGACTTTATCCAGTGATGAGTCGGACGTCATAGAAATTTGTAAAAGAAAGACTTGTTGTTGAAAATGATAGCGATTAAGTTAGCTTAAAAATTTTATGTTTTGTGTAATGAGAAAGAAACAGAAATATTTAAACGCACTGCCACCCAGTACAAGATCACAAACAAATCTACACGAAATCAATAAAAATAATTGAACTTAACTTTAACGTGTGTATGTATGTATGTATGTGTATTTTTAATACAACATTTCAAAAATTAAACACAAAATAAATATAAAAAAAACACCTTTTTATGTACATAAAAATTAATCTTTATATTTATGTATGTATGTATTATTTACAAGTATGTTTAAATCTAAATTGTTTAAACAAGAGAATAGAAAAGCTACAAAAAACAATTTATATCCGTCTGTACCGGTGTAGAGCAATTATTGTTCAATCAACGTCTATTAATTTACAATGATTTGAAATTCAATTGACATGATGTAAGCACTTTCTATTAAATTTTCATACTATTTTTAATCGTTTTTATTATCAGGCTAAAAAATAAAACGACATCTATTTAATATTGAAGAATGACGACAACGATTAATGGCACAAGCTAAGCAATGATGGCAAAAAGAGTTATTTTCTCTTTGGCGATAAAGATTTTAAATAATTAAACGGAATATAATTTGTGAAAACGAAACAAAGCAAAGTTTCCAGTTTCGCGATAACAATAACGCAAATGCATTAATGAAAATTTCGCAAATTAAATTCGCTCACTATCTTCTCTGTAACAATCACTTGTACGATATCTAGCTCTTAAGTAATAGATAGCTCTTAAGTGTTCAATTCAATTGACTTTTACCCAGGTTTAAGATATTACTCTCAATTGTATGCTGACATCAATTATTGCATTTATTTCTACAATGTAATACTGTGAGATCATCAAATTATAATTTAAAAATGTTAGATCGTATCACTACATTTTTAGTCAAAACTTGCAATCTTTATACGTATAAATGGCAACATTTTATATCTGAGCATCATTTCATTACAAGTAAACCGATAAATTGATAACAATTGCAAAATCTATCTACATATAACTCTAGTCGGTTATTTTTTGACTCGAATGGCTAAATGGAGAGACAACAAATTACGAAAATTAAGTACGGTTATCGAAGCCATACCGTTCTAACTATGTACATAACTATCTTCATTAATTTTTTGTATTAATTGAAATGGAATGAAATTAAATAAAAACTGTCTTACATATTACATCAATGTTTTAATAAATACAAGTAAAATGTATATAAATTTGTTGAAATAATTCTTTGTAAATATTTATAGTGACTTACCTTGAAGTTGCAAAATAGTCATTTGGTATTCTGCAAGCTTTTCGTCAACATAATCTTGAGATTGATTGGCAATTATTTCTGCTGTTGATGGACCATATTCCTCCTCATCATCATAAATCACATACGATTTAGGTTGTGGAGGTTCAAGTGGTACACCAACAAAGTCGTATTGATTTTGTGATTGAGGACGTTGTTGCATTGGTGATGGTGCGTACTGTTGTTGTTGTCTCGGATACTGCTGTTGTTGTTGTTGTTGCGTTTCGTAAATATGAGACATCGGAGTTTGACGATTGCTACCAAACATAAACTCAGAATTAGGTGTTTGGCAAACAATCGGGGATGGAGTAGGAGAGAGTTGAAATGAGCTCGCAGGATCGCCATATGAGTTTTGATGATGAAGATGTCTAAAAGGTTTTGGACCATTCGGACCTCCATAAGTCGAAGGCGATGGGCAGACTTTAGGCGGCAATTGCGGAGCAACTCCAGCTTGATTAGGAAAACTATTTGGTTGGAACGCTGGTGGCTGATAAGGAGCTGGTGAAAAATTTCCAGCTAGGGGCCATTGCGGCCTAGGATAAGGTATATTGTTTGAACCTCTCGTTCCCCGTAAGTTGCTTGGTCCTGGTGACATGGCATGGCCAAATGGGGTTGGACTCATGGGAGCTGGTGACGGCATTGATGGTCTGCGTGGTCCAGAAATAATTGGGGGTGGACTTGGGGCCACTGGAGTCCAAGGAGATGGTGGTCGATACATAAAAGATGATGGAGATGCTATACGTGGATTCCAACCACGTGGGCCATTTGGAGGCGGTTGCTGCCCCGACATTATTATTCAAATTTACTTTATATAATTTATCTTGCAAAACGTCGTTTTAGTTTCAATTTCTCCACAAGTTTTTTTTTTTATAAATATTGTATATTTTTTTAATATTTTTATTTAGTTTTTATATTTTAATTTGTATATGTATGCGTCTTTAAAAATAACTTTCTGCAATACTTTTACGGTAGTTTTTTACTGAAAATAATATTTCACCTTCAATTGTATTAAAATCAAATTGTATTAAAATTAATTTTCACTTTCATTGCCATTAGTTAATTACAAACAAATTGCATGAGCAACATTTGTCTGCCTTTTTTACATACATACATATGTATATACAGTGTCAGACAAAACTGTTGCAAAACATATAATAATATAAAGCAATAAATGCCCTTATGTTTCATTTTGCTATTTGAAGATAACCTCATTATTAAACATTTTTTGGGGTTATTGAAAGGATCATATGCTTCAATAATTAAAAGAAAGAAATGGAGTCAACGGATTTAAATGGAAAATATTTGATGACTTCTTATTGGCAAATCATAGCCTCAAATATCGAACAAAGGCTAGCCTTCACCATAGTATCATTTCTCGGATCATAAGTAAGAATGCAAACGATAACAACGATGTTTGACTCATAAACATCGATGTTAGCATTGATGGACGATGCATGGTCATTTTACTCGTACATAAAAAATCAATCCACTATAAATTGCAGAAATACTGACTGCAGAAATACTGATTACGCTATTAGATATTAATTTATTTTAATGTAATTAATAAAAAAAAAAGTAATTTCTTACAATTTATTAAACATAGTTAATCAACGTTCTATTTACAAAAATTTCTTGCTTTAGTTTTGTACGATATTTTAGGTATATAAGAATATTTAATAAAAAAAATTAAATGTCAAAAAAATTCGATTTCGAAAAAATATTTTTGTTGTTTTTAATGAATTTTATTAAAATCTCTCATGATCTTCTATTTTCTCTTGAAAAAAAAATAAGGTGATAATTATCATTAAATCATTTTTATTTTGAAAGAAAAATAAGACAAAATATGCAAAAATGTGATCAGAATATTGGCACATGAATGCTCATAGATACTATATACACATAAGTATGTGTGTATGTGCATACATACTATATACAATTTTTTTACAATATTCTAGTCATTAATTATTTAAAAATGGCGCTGACGAAACATATTTTTGAAAAAAATAAAACATGTTTTTTGTGGTGCTTTCTTTAGTTTTTTAAATTTTGTGATCTTGAAAAATATTTCTACAGCTGTAAACATGCGAAATGAAAGTTCGCAAAAGCATGTATGATCCTGAGTAAAAAAAAGAAAAAGTCTACTTCAATAATAGATAAACAATATTATTAGATGACAGCGAATTTTATTTCACTCTATTTGAAATGGAATTTGCGTTGTTGGAAAAATATGTATTAAAATACGATACGCAGAAGGCAAATTATAATGTCACCTGCATAGAACATAATTTATAACTATTGTCGTCACAACAAATTAAAAACATCTTGTATTTTTCGCTCCAAGCATCAAATAATAATTTTATTTTATGCGTATTTATGTATATAGCATATATTCACTCAGGCGCGTCTATGAACACGAGGCAATTCTATTTTGGCAATTTTAAAATATGAAGAGCAAAATGTATATTTGCCGCCTATATCGAGAATTACAATAAACAAACTCTTAAATAGCTCTTACATATTGAAATTATCACTTAAAATTTTCAAAAATATCCTTTAGTTAAATTGTATTTTATAACGATATTTACAGAAAAAAAAGAAGAATCGAATCTAAACAGCATCGAATCTTTTTCTTTTGAACATTGACTGCAGTTTATTCGGAGAGTGGAAAAGTTATTGTTCGAATAGGATTTATTCTCAGCCATTTTCTGATTGCCGGGAGGGCATCTGCGAACAATAGTGCTCATCTAAGCCTCTTTTTTGTCGGATTAAAGTCGACAATTGTGCTGAAGATCATATGGTTTATCATTCGTAGCTTAAGTAGGTCACAAAGAATATGGGCCTGTTCGTAAATGCATCACTGCGCTGCATAATATGATTATTTTGCGCTCACACTGCTAATCACATGCTGCTGATGCTTCTTTTTGCTGATTTATTTGTTTGCGTTTACGAACGAACAAACACTGCAGAAATGGAAAAATTATTAATAAATATGATTTTTGAACTGGACGATAAAACAAATGACAAAATGTTGTTAAATGCACAAAAAAGGAGACATTTAAGGAAGAAAAAGAGAAACTTATTGTTAAAACTCTCATTCTCTTTCTCTCCCTCATTCAATGCATCAGCCATTTTTATGATTAGTGTTTTGTGTTTATTTGCGCATAATATGATTTAATGTTGCATTTACGAACATTTGACAGCTGCAGTCCTGCCAAGCGCAGTGATACATTTACGAACAGGCCCTATGTCTGCTACTGGAAAATTATAATAACAATAATCCTAACTCACATGAATAGTATTCTGAATTAGAAATTTATAAACATTTTTGCAATAAATTTTCCTTTACCTTAAATATCATTAAAACAATTTACAAATTTTAAATCAATTACTTTTTTAATAATAAGTTTAGAAGAAAACTAAAATAAGTATCTATACAGACATTTAACAAATGAATGCACTAAAAGAATTCGTAAAAAATTTTAAAAATTAAAACACCATAATAACACCATAAAATATTGTGAAATTGATTTCAAAATAACTGAGTGCAAAATGATGCTATTTATAGAACCTCAATTTGTAGAATGTTTATTTATTTTTTTCAATATCCAATATGTACATATGTATGTATGCAGATACATTACAGTGTATATACATATACATACATATGTACGTACATACATACATATGTACATACTATCGACATTTAAAATATTAAATGAGAGAAATCTTGTAATCTCAAGCATTTTAGAATAGGTTTTAAAATATTTTATTAATTGTTTAAATAAAGTCGCAATCTACTAAGGTGGCGCTTAAATATATTTTAAAATATAAATCGCCAGCATTAGGTTTAACGTTAACGGTATGATGGGTTGACGTAAACCAGACAACAAAGAAAAACAAAGGAGAAGAAACATAAAAAGAAGGGATAACATTATGATCATGAACCGACTATGGTTGAGAAAACTTAAAGAGAAATAAAACGGAAAAGAAGATGACGGCTGCTTGCTTTGCGGTCGATACACGAGTATATGTTTGGTGAATTCATTCCGCCAAAGATGATTTTAAATATTCAAAAATAGAAATGAACTCAGTTCGTTAAACTGTGTGCAATCATACAAGCACAAGTAACAAAAGTACTCCGACAAATTTCCCGAGATAAATTTCTTGTTTTCCACCCAATTTGTGTAAAAACTCTCTATTTTTGTATCGATCTGTCTGTCTCTTCGGTTTTAAATATACACACTTAATTTCATTTTATTGTTTTCACTTATTTTCATTTTACATATGTACATATGTATGTATGTATGTACATATGTACATATATTGCATTTAAATTCTTCATAAACACTATTAATTTAACCAAATATCGAAATAATTCTCTTCATTACATACATACATAATTGGTCATTACAACCCTTCATTACTTTTGTATAATTTTTTTTTTTTTTTTTTTGTTTATTCATGGCAATTTGTTTGTAATTTCATGAAATAACAAATTTAGTATTTTAAAAGATATTGATGTACAAAATAATGTTTTTTTTTTTTATTAAGTCTGCGTTTGTACGCATACATATATTTTTTTTATATTAATCAACGTGGAAATGACGGCCATTTTGCTTAACGACACTAGTCAGTTATGTAACTTATTTTCAAAATCATATTTTTCACATTTATGCGCATTTAACTTATTTAGATAGATATTTTATTTTTATGAATTTTTTTTACTAACCAATACGAACGAATCAAATACGTAAAGTAACGCGTTTTACAAAAAGGGACCACTTTTCCTTTTTAAATTTTTCCTATTTTCACAATTCCTCCGATTCTGTGTATGTATGTATATGTATACGGATTATGGGGTAACAATTTTCTATATATGTATTCTGCGAGTGTATATAATCTATGAAAGAAATGATGAGGAAGATTTTCAGTGTGAAACAACAAATCCTCGAGAAGAAACCGAGAACAACACTCGACGAGTACGAAACACTAACTGAACGTTATTTTCCAATAAGAAAATTCACTTTCGATCCCCACGCAGATTTTCACTGAAAACAATCACACACATTCTTCCGAATACATTTTCTTTCTATTAAACAAGCAACGAAGAGAATTTTCTTCGTCATTCTCATGTATGTTCTTTAAATATTTTTTTAATTTTTTTTTTTTCGTTTCTTTATTATAAAATTTTGCTTACTGATCAGAAGAGCAAACAATGTTGGCAAATAGTTAATATAACTTTTATTTTATTTCAATTTTTTTCTTTTAATGAACTTTTTAATAAGAAATATTGAATAATTTAATAGCGTTCAAATACGTTTGTTTTATAGGTATACCACAAATAAATGTAAAGAAATTTAAAGTTGAAAATATGTTTTTTTTTTTTATTAAAATCATAAGTGTTACGAAGAAGAAACATATGTACATACATAAATATGTATATAAATATATGTATATTATGGAGGGGATTGGCGGTAGATATACTACATATGTATTTATACTTTAAAAATATAAAAAATCAAATCACAAACATCGTTTTCCAAAAAACCTTATTAATGAATTTACTTAAGGTACGGTCGTATTAGGAAAAATATTTGAAAAACAAGTAACTACAAATTTTTAAAAACATATCGTTAGTCTCATTCGCAAAGGTGTTAAGTCCACTTTTTTCCAAAATTGAGATTTTAAAGCAAAACGGTAACATTATACATAATATATATTTTACAACAAAAAAACATGTCATTATATAGTTCAAAGTTGTTGTAATTTTGTGGTTTGCAAAAACGCTAAGTCCACAAAACTACGAAAAATATTAATATTATTAATTAATTAATAATAATGATAATAATTAACATTATTAGTTATTAATATTAATATTATTATTATTTTGTAAAAATAATTGCGTTTAAACAGTTTAGAAATTTTAAAAACTGAAAAAACTACAATGTTTTTTGTGTCTCCTGTAAAATTTGAAAAAAGGGACTTAACACATTTGCGAATGAGACTAACGATATAGGTACCTTTTAACTAAATCAAACGTATATTTCTTTAACTCTTTCAATAAAATGCTCTTAAGCCCAAAAATATCTATAGTACATAATAATAATAATAATAGTAATACATACATATCTATAGTACATAATATTACTATTAAAACTATTATAGAATTAAACTCAAAGATTATTAAACCAAATTATCATTTAGAAAGTTCTTGTGGTGAACAATGGATAGTCTACTCAGAATACCTACATTTTTTAATAATTTCCTTTTTTTTTGCGAAAAAGAAGGTTGAAAGAAAAAAATATATTCAGAAAAACAAATAATTTTCAGTTTATACATTATTTACATAAAATAAAGTGTATAACCTAAAGTCTCTGTAAACTATTTACAAAAATTTTGCTAAAAACCATAATGAGTCATTCATTCCATTATGAGGCGATAATTCAAAGAATATTGATCTTTTTTTATTTTAAGCTTTAATAAATTTTCCGTTAAAAATAATTTTTACTGTTTCTAGAAGAAAAACGAATGAAGGAATTGATGGTACAGATGTATACACATAAGATATACAAAATTTTTATTTAATCATCAAATAAGATTCTTATTGAAAGTTATCTTTGAGACTATGTACATAGTAGTGTACATTTGCATATGTGTACGTATGCACTTATATTGAAAGTATATATACATGTATACATATATATGTATATGTATAGATATAAACAAAATTGTATTTGCCATTTCAATATTTAATTTTATAAACGTGATGTTTTTCCTGCAAGTACCGGTTCATAATTTCAATTGTATTATTTTTGTAAAATGCAAAGAACGTGAAAGAAAATAAACATAAACAAAATCTTTTGCCGGTCTACTTTACTTTGCACGTTATTTTCTTAATTTTTCTCTTTTTTCCAAAGAGTTTTCAAAAAGCGCATGATCAATGGTTTTGTATACTATATAATGCTCAAAAATGTTTAACTTAAAATATTGTATATAAACAGAAACAATGCGTATTAATCAGATGCTAAGTATACAATTGTTTTATTCGAATAATCTTTTTAAAATCGTATTTAGAGTAGTGGTCAAAACGATTGCAACATGTCAACTCTTATTAGACATTATATAACTTTCGATTTCTTTGCAATACTTGATTTTTGTCATATTGTATTTACATATAATTTTGTTTATTGTATAAAAACAATAGGAAATCATACATACACTGTACAAATAATTTTTTATTTACAAACCTTTAGATATAATCACTAGGTATCATGTTTCTTTTTTATAATTTGAATTTCTATTAATAATTGCACAGGGCATACATAAATACACCTATTCACGAAATTACAATTCTTCTGAAATTGATATGGGTGCAGTAAATGGTCGACAACAAAAACAATTTTGAAATAAAAATAAGAAATTTACATAATAATCCTTCACAAAAAAATCGTTAGTGTTCTAACAAAAAATTAAAAAGTTTAAATTATACAAGAAGAGCGCTGTAATATAAGTTCAAAAGAGAAAAATTCGTCTTAACTTGGCTCGAACATATTTCAATTTTGTTATACAAATATCAATGGCCAATGAAAGAATGAATAACTTGTTTTCGAATGTATCGATCCCTTCACGCATGCCTTGAATTAATTACAAAAATCGACTAAACTCCTAAGCGGTCAATTGGCAAATTACAATATCGACAATCATGACTGCGTCTATAACTAATATTAATTTTGAAAGAATTATAATTATATTTCAAATCGCCTACCAGAGTTTAGTGAAAATAATATGAGAATAATTATTTTATTTATTTTTAAAATTTTTTTTGTAGTCGCCGTAGTCCAGTGGGTAGTGTGTTGTCTTACTAGATGTAAGGCCCGAGTTCAAATCCCAGGTCAGACATCAAAACGAAAATATGAAAATATTTCTTCGGCGAGTTCCTCTCAGCAGATTTCTGGCAAAAACTCTGAGAGTAAATAAAATTGCCATGAAAAGCTTCTCAGAAATCTGTCGTTCGGAGTCGACTTTAAACTGTAGGTCCCGCCACTCATGTATAAAATTAACGCACACAACATAAGTGGCGTGAGAAGTTAGGTCGTAATCCTGACTGAAGGGTGTAATGATCAATAAAAAAAAAAAAAAATTTTTAAATTTAGTGCTTTTTATTTCTGGAATAACTGAAAATAAATATTTAGAAAGCTTTGACAGTTCATAGCAAGGCGAATTTTTATCATTATTGGGTGCCCTGGTAGTCTAGTAAGTAGTGTGCTAGGCTATTAGCGTGAGGGTCCGAGGGTTCGATTCCTACTAGAAACTCTGATGTGTTATACTAAAGGAGGAGAATAGAGGCATGCAAAAAGCAGCAAATGCAAGTTTTTTTACTAAAAAAAGGCCAATTGGTTTTTACAATTTATTTATTTTTTCTTTTTCCATTTCTCCCTTCTGCCAAATGTAATGATATTAAGGGATTGATGTTATGGATTGCAATCAACTGCATTCACATTGCCAATTGGCAACCATAAAATTATATTTGCCGAGAAATACATTTTATAAGTAACATTTTAAAGTAATCACCAAGGCACATCTAATTAGATTTGCCTTGGTAATCACTATCTGTAACACCAGTTCGTACCATTTTGGCTACGGACGAGTCAACTGAAGTTCAGTTCCATAAATGATAAGTTAATTTTTTGTTTTGTTTAAATTTAAAATAAATTAATAACAATTAATAAGGATAAACAAAATCGCTGTAAATACTTACAATTTCCATACTTATGTATATGCTTTGATTTATAAAAATCTAAAACAATAAATGCGAAGTAATTAAAAGCAAAGTAAAGCTCTCAAATATGTTGATTCGAATTCAAGGGAATAATCTTGATTCGCTTGGTTTTTCTTTCGACATAGTGGATGTGGTAGATAGTAGTGACTGCAATACAGGGAATGCAGAATAGAGAATTTTGTTAAAACGACGTTTTATGGACCTTATAAGTGGCTTTATCACTGGTCTTCTAAAACTTGAGGAATGAAAACAAATTCCAAAGCATGTACAAACGCACATTTACTATGAGCTGTTTCTACGGAAAGATTGATAATTTGGATATAGTTTGTTTTTTTTTTTATAACACCACTGTACTTACTTTTACTTAAAGTATATTGTTTTGATTTCTTATTTCTCTAAAATTATTTTTTTATAAATACATTCTAAAAATTAAACTACCAACGATGCTATTTTAATGATTACTCTACAACAAATAAAAACATGCAATAAAAGTGGATTGCATACCGTTATTCTGTTTCGATTACTGATCGTAATCATTTACCACAGAGTTGCATTGTTCTGACTACTATGTATATGTATACCTCAAGTCATATTTACTTAACAACAGACAGTTAAAATTAGAACAAAATCTGTAATATTTCTTGTATTTTCTTATTATCTGCGAATGTATCCAGAATGTAGTATTCAGTTTTTAAACTTTCAGTTCAAAAACACTCGAAACATACGCAAGTATTAAAAGGAAAGTTATGTTAAACTCCAGTCATTAATTTTTGCTAGTTTTTTTATACTTTAAAAGTAAAATATTCATTTTAATATATTATTTCTTTAGCCTCCGTTTTTTATTTTCTTTTCTAGTTAATAATATTTATTTTTTACTACACAAAAATTCTCTTAAGAATATATAATAGAAATTGTTTGGTCTTTACGACTAATTTAACCGTAATTCATTTGTGTTGCCAATTCTCTTTTGCACTATCGTTTCATTCCATCATTCCTGAATTAAGTGTCGAATAAGACTAGTGTGTGTGTCCCTTTATGAAAATAATAAGAAGAAGACTAAACGAAATGCCATATCAAAACGAAATGCCAAAAACAATAAAAAAAATCGGCAAAAATATATAAATTTATTGCTAAAAATCTTTAAATATTTAATTTAATTTCGAGTAACCAGAATATAAATTACCAAAATTATTAAAATCCAAATTAGAAATGAAGACATTTTTCCTTTGTAAAGTGGATTAGCGCAATATGTAATATTGCAATTGGATTTTAAACACAAAAAAAAGCGTACAAAATTCAATAAATAAAAAATTATGGAAAATTAGGAAATAAAGTGACAAACATTAAGAAAATTAAAGAAGCGAAATTATAAAATTTCTTAAGTACAGTGAGTGGGTTTGAAGTAAAGATATTTTTAAATTTCTTTATATCTGATCCGTTTATGATGTTTAGAGCGTGTTAATTATACTTAAGTATAAGGATAGTTTCTATCGCCAAGTGCTATGAATGCTGTTAGTGTGTATGTAAATACAGCAAAATTGGTTCTCCAGTCGACGGAGACATCAAGTGCAACTTCTGCCAGTTCGAATCCAGAATTGTCTAGACTTTTATTATGTCTGCGACAGTTACTGTCCTGTGTTGTTTGTAATCGCTTAGTCAGTGATCCATATGCTCCACAAAGCAGTCAGTGTACTCATAATGTGTGCCGTCTTTGCGTTCGAGGGCCTAAGAATTTACATCCGGCATGTAAATTCTGCAAGGACTATCGAGATTTCAAGGCTTACAATGAAAACAAACAAATGCGCTGCCTATTAATGTGCTATAAGAGTTTGTGCGAACATTTGCGATGCAGTGCTGTATTTAATAACTTATCTGAACACAAGGTTGGACAGTATAATAACACGGCTGTGCCCTCTGTAGTTTTGCCTCAAATGTCAATGCAGGAATTAATTGTGGAAGGAGCAGGCTATGATGACATATTAAATGCTTTCAATTATGAATTAGGACCAGCAAAACAAATTATAGTGCCGCCTTCCAAACAAATACACATGCCCGCTCTAGTAACTCCTCTGACTTCTATAGCAGCTGCGACACCACTGGCTCCCATACAGCACACAATCAAAACAAGTGGAATGCAACATACAGCTTCAAAAGCTTCGACTCCTCCAACCTGTGTAACAGGTGCTAATTCGGCACCTATTTCTGCATATGGACCAAAAGTAAAGATAGAAAATTCATCACATCAACTTTTCAAACATCAATCATTAGCTGTAACGTCTATTTCGAATAATATGTGTGGCATCAATGAACATCAATCGCAAGTAAATACGGTAGTTACTACTCATCCCCAGTTAATTCAACTAAATCAGCTTAAGAATTCTGGCAATATTACCTATATAGGACCAAATACGCGAGGCATTGTTGTGCCGATAGTATCTTCTTCGGGCTCTACAGCTGTGCCTTTATCTATAGCATCGGCCCGCATACAAACGCTTAATCGTCAATTAGCGCAGGCTAGGGCTTTAGCTGTTTCCTCAAGTTCAACATCAATTTCAAGTACACCTTCAACGACAGCAAATTCGAAAATGGTTTCAAATGAGCCTAGAAATCCTTTATCCACATTTAAAGTGTCGTTGGCATCTACACAGCCTCTAAAGACCATACCAACCTTTAGTTGCACATCGCCTAATGTACCAGTGTCTTCTTCAGTTTCAGGAGCAGCCCAAGTTCGTAATCCACCACCAATTAAAACAGTTTCAAATGGATCTGCTATGTATTCTGTACTCTATACTGGCATTGGAAATAAAATAACTATAAAAAGGAAAACAGATGGCGACGAGGATGCTGCACAGAAGGCATTTAATATATTCTCTTACAATTTTCAGATTAAATTAATTGATTTTTAATTGCAGAAAAATTCATCTACCTCAACCTCTAATCCGAATCTCTTACGACCACTCCAAAAAACACCGAGTAAAAAGAGAGGGTGCCGTTGTGGGAATACCACAGCTACGCCAGGAAAACTAACATGTTGCGGCCAACGTTGTCCCTGCTATGTAGATTCAAAATCATGCATAGGTTGCAAGTGCCGCGGTTGCCGTAATCCTCACCGTCCAGATGGCAATAAAGTGCGCCCTATTATACCAGAACTTGCCTGTTATGAAATACAGATGGCAGATGAATTGGGAAATATAAACGAGTTACCCATTACATCAAACGCATTAAATGCTTTCGGAACTGACATGAATAATGCAACTACAATTCACGCGTCTTCTTTAGCTATGAATTCTAATACAGCCACGACAACTGTTATGACGGCTTCAACATCAGCGAGTGCAGCATTAATCCCAATGAAAACTTTGCATAATTTCACTACATCGCCACTAAATGCAACATCTACAATGCCTCCATTAACATCTACTACAATGTCAACACATACAACAAGTATGACGCAGGCATCGTTTGGACATACCTCGACATCATTATCCTCCATACCAGTACCGACGTCTTCTGCTTCATCAAACCTTACAGGTCCTGGTAATATCGTGCAATTGGATCAAATACAACGAGAATCGCTTTTGATACAGAATGTCGAGGGTAAATTTCAAGGTAAATAAGAATTCAAAAATAAGATATCATATAATTTAAACAATTTAATTTGATTCTTCTTACCTAGTTGTTAATGTATATACCACCGGTGGTGGTGGGAACAGTGGCGTTTGTAATACCCAATCATCGAGCCAATTATCAAGTTTTCGAGGAATTCAGGCAATGCCTACAAATGTAGTCTCTACACAAAATAATTTCATCATACCTACATCTGTAAGCACTTCCTCAATGTCAGGAACGACAACGACGACATCTTTGCCTCAACTCTTACTGCAGTCCCAACAGCAGCAACATTCAACGCAACACATCCTACAACAGAGTCAGCACCAACAGCAACAGCCGCAACAACTTAGTCATCAGACACTTTTATCCCAAAGAATCCCAAATAACGTCAATACAACCTCACTACCATTGCAGCTCCAGCAACAACTTAAACAGAATATAATCACAGTTCATACTATACATACAAATCCCACAACAAATACATCACCGATCACTGCACCGGTATTAACGCCCTCGTCCTCACCTGCACCCACCTCGGCCACAATTAACCTGCCCCCTTTAATCCCAAACAATCTACACTCGCAACCGACGTCATGTCTAGAATTAACAAATTCATCTGATGTAAGTCGTAATTCGTTTACTAATATACTTGTATCCTCCTCTTCATCCGCCAATACTCCGTCAGCATCTACATCCATTACATCCATACCGTTGTCGGCATCGTTAGCTGCTACTGTACAATCTCAATCACTAAGTATAAAATCGCTGCATTCACCTAATACTTAGGGGAACAACTAAAGCGTAATGGACCCGCTGGTTTTTTTTTTTTTTTGTTTATTCACAAAACACACAGTATATAACAAAGTAGAGTTTTGGTTTTCTGCAAATTTTAAACACATCACTCTTAGACATAATATTATACAGATAAACAATTTTAAAGTTTTTATTTTATTTATTTTTTCTTTTGTCGTAGTCTACATTATTCAAATTAATTTCAAATATTTCACTGTAATGCAAATGAAACTACATAGAGAGCATTGCCAGTTTGGCATTTTATAGGAATCTCTCGATAATCTAAGAAAATGAAGTAAATACTCACTCGATTTGCTCTTGCAACATAATGTAAACTGTCTGTCTCATCCATTCATTCATCTGTAAATTAACATTTATTTACTCTACTCACATATACAATATATCTTTGGGATAGCTTAACCAAAAGTAAAGCCCCCATAAGAGTAAAGGAAATTTTTAATCAAATTTATCACTCTCTTCAGTGATGCAGTTCTTCTGCAAATATGTGAAAGAAATATTTGAAAAATTATACCTTTTGGTATACAAACTGCACTCTAGTAGTAGCGAACTTAGTACGCAATAATTTTAATTTAATAAAATGCCTTAATTTTAGTTCTTTTTATTTAAGTCTAGTATTTTTATCTAAGAAATACGTATACATACATATACATATTAAAAATCAATTTTGTTTTTGCATGGTGAATTTAAAGTCAGGCAAATATTTGAAATTTTTTAAAACGAACAATACATAATGATAATGATAAATTTTCAAAATTGTATTTATTTTTAAGTGTTGCATTTGTGTTTGAGTAATTTTAAGATTATTCGTTTTTATTATTAACTTCTTTCTAACAAAAAAAAAAAAAAAGTTCCACTATTTATTTACAAAAACAAAAGGTTTTTTATGTATTAATTTTTAAGGTGAAATAAAAAAATTGATGTATTAAATCTTTTTATTTAAATAATAATAATAAAAAAAAATAATACATTTTTATCAAGACATGTACTAATCTAATGCATATTCATATTACAAAACAAGCAGAAATATGATGGATATATAGGAAACAGTTTCAAACTATGTACTTATGTTCAAAAAATTCAGAGAATCCGAAAACAACCATGTGTACACTATTAAGGATATACATATGTATGATAAGAAAATACAATATCTTATACAGTCTAAGCTAAACCACTGTATCTTGAACCCATGTTAAATTATTTGTTCGCTCTTCTTTCCACATTATCTGATTAATTTCGTGTTTTTCGTTCAGTTTATTAAAATTACTCAGCACGATCGCCTCAAATAAGACAATTCTAAGAGGATAGCTCAATGTTAATTCAGTATTTGTTTGCACACAGTCAAGAGCAGCACTAGTTTTGTCACTCCAATACAAAGAATAAATAATAAAAAGAAACAAATCTTATAGCTGTGCGTTTCGGCTTAGATTATCTTTATAAACGCTTGTTGTATAGGAATATAGCTGATAAGCCAGTCAGTAAGTGATTGATTAGTTTGTTGAAGAAGTATTGTAATACGGACCGTAATTGATAATTCTTAAATTTTAAAATGAAATCTGAGGGGTCGTTGTTATTTTTAACTGCAGTAGTAGTTTTAATGACCGTAGCAAATGTAGAAGCGCAGCAAGAAAATGGTAATGAATTTGCATAATTTAAATCTGAATTCTGAAAATGTGTAACAAGAAATGTATAATTATTTATTTATATAGACAATGATTACGAAAATACAAATGCTATCAGCGATCATAATGTTAAGGTAACAGAAAATCGTTTGGCTGCACAATTGTTTGCGGTGTTGGAGCATTATAAACAAGAAGATCCAGTTGGATTTCCTGGCGCACCGATTCCCGATCCAATGGATGTTCCTGATATGAAGAAAAGTTTGGGCATGGCCACATTAAATATGATGAAAGTCAAAGCTTATGGCTTATCTAAATTTCGTATTGCTAACATAAACGCTGATTTAAAAGCTATGAGGGTACATATCTACATGAGCTAGTACTCTTAGTTTTATTTCATAATCACTCATTTATTTAATCATATTTTTTCTTTCAGGTTGATGCTGGAATAGAACTGGATACAATGGTTACAAAGGGAATGTATACTCTAAGCTCTTTTATCTCTAAAGCGAATGGGCCGTTCACTGTAGTCTTAAAGAAGGTATTTGTTAAAGCTTCAGCTTCGTTGCAAGTCCAAAGGGATGGCCACTTAACAACCGAACGCATTAAAATGGACATAACGTTTAAGGATATGGCAATGGATTTCCAAAACTTAGGTTTCTTGGGCACAGTTTTTCAAGGCATTGTGAACTCTGCTCCGAATCTTGTATTTGATGCGATGAAGCCTTTTATGCTTCAAGAAGCCGATAAAAAATTACGAGAGCAAATCAATAACAACATTTCCAAGTTAATGGGTGAAAAATTATTGCCAAACTCAATTACACCCCTTGATATGGCAATTGCAGAAGGACGTAAAAAAGTAAGGGAAATGGGCTATGATCCTTATCGTTTACCTGATTACAATCGCACTGTTGGCGTTTTCAGCATGCAACTTTCAAACACTTGGATTAATGGGATTTCGTCCTTCTATCGTGTGGGTGATATCTTAGTGTCGATGGAAAATAATACGGTGACCTTGAAAATAAAAGTTGGCACCCAACAGATTGCTGGTGCTGGTCAATGGGAAGTGGGCTGTGGCTTGGTATCGCGTGTTGGACATGTTCAATTTACTGTCCAGCATATACGTCTTAGTATTAGTGTGAGCCAGGCTTTAGATACGCGAAAGAGGCCACAAATCAATGACCTTCAAATTGATTTAGGAAATATACAAGTTCGTTGCGATGGCGCGGGCACTTTGGATTACATTCTGGAATTTGTGGTTAATGTCTTACCCAATTTGTTACGTTACCAAATAATGGATGCCTTAGAGAACCCAATTAAAATGCGCATTCAAGAGAAATTCAATAGCATTGATGTTGAGCAAGCAATTAAAGACAACATTGACAAATTCCAAACTGATGGGAAGATGTCATTCGATTTCAAATTCTAGTTATAATAATAATTTGGCAGGCGTTTAAATTAAATTTTGATTGTATATAGCGTCATTGAATTAAATCAATTATTATCAATCATTTTAATTAAAATAAACTTTAAACCTAAAACAAATTAATTTGCGATTAAAGACTACTTTCTGCCTCTTTTCTGCAAAATTTTTAATAATATCCAAATATTAATACATAATTTTAGATTATAAAACTTCTTGAACGCTTTTATATTTTGGATTTGACATTATTGTAGACATTTTCCTATAGTGATTAATATAATGTTAACATTATAAATATTATTATTTCATTTATAGGATAAAATATAAGCTTTTAACACTGTTACACATTTTAAGGTTCTTTAACTGAAAAACACATCAGCTGTAGTCTCATGCGATCTTTTACGCGATCAAGTATTTCATCTGCCTGCTTTTGTTGATCAGTATTTAGTGGAGGATTAATGGCTTCCAAAGCTTCGAGAAAGTAGTTTCTGAATAATAATTTTTTATAATTAAAATTGAATATTTAATCTGAATAGAAACAAGTGATTATACAAATTTTTTACCTTCCAGTTTCATTCGTATAGGACTTTAGAGCATCTCTTAGTAGACGAATGTCAACACTTGCTTGTATTGCTCCCGTATAACTAAATTGCGGTACGCAACTCATTAAACGAGCTAATTCCTCAGATATTGTCAAGACAATGGGCTCGAGTATAGGTCTTAGCAAGGCAGGTGATATGGTAAAAACTTCTGAAAAGACTCCTACTAAGTTATCACAACATTCGTGAGCATACGGACGCAGCTGACCAATAGGCATCTCAATATCCCACTGAAAACCGCCCAAATACATCGAAGGTTCAATAGTACCAACTAACGGATCACCTTTATGTTCAACATAAGCATCTAAAATGTTCGAAAACAATTTGTTGACTGAATATCGAGCAGCTTCAATCGCATATGACGGCAAGGGGTAGCCATACCTTAAATAATGTTTTTAAATTTGTATTCGTTTAAGTTATTTGCAAATAATCTTACTTTTCAAACAGTTTTCCCACTCTATGAAAAAAACTTCTATTGCAATAAGCACAATTTGCCAAACAACATAGCATTCGTTGTTCCCAGGTGATGGCTGTTGATGATGATAATGGCAGACTTACAAACCGCCCAGAAGAATGACCACCAATTTGATTATTTGGATAACCCAATAGTTGGGAGACATTATGTGTAGGAGTCTCTTCTTTGTGGGAGTTAAAACCCAATTCTTGAATAACATTACAAAAACATAAAAGTAGATGCTGTAGTCGCGAAGACACCTCACGTTGTGCATCTGATTCTGACTCCAAGAGATTTCCCTCCCTAAAGGGCAATAAAGAATTTATTGCTCACTTGGATGAACTATTTATTTCGCATATTTACCTCATTTCAGGATTAATACAAGACTGCTGAGCCTCATCTAAGGTTTCAATTATAAGTTCTTCTAAACGTTGAGGTAGCAATGTAGCACCCGGAAAATCTTCTACACCCATTTCCCACGTCTCAAGTTCAGTCAATTTGCTACAGTTTTGTGTGGCCTTTTCAAAAATATTAGAAAAGCAATGAAGACGTGTAGCATCAATAACTTTTTGTACAATATCCAAAACTGAAGAAGGTAAATCCAGACTAATTAAGGTCGCGTAAGTGATCCGTGTATAACGTAGACATTGTGGAAGCCACGATTTGAAAATATCATGAGAGCCGTGTGTTATTGGCCATATAAAACCAACAGATTGCCAAAGACTACGGGCTTCTGCATCTGTTGTGCACATAGCAACTTTAAGATAAATGCAAAATTTTTCTATAGCACTCATAATCATGCGCTGAAATTAACCGCAATATATAGTTTTACATATGGAGAATATCTATATATATACTACTACCTTAAAATCGCCTGGATGTGGATCATTAGGTCCTCTGAGTTCGCCTGTGAAATACATTTGACCAAGACGCCATAAGTCTGGCAGTTGAGAAGCAGCTATTTCGCATATTTCTTCACAGAACAAGACTCGATTTGGAGTCTGCGAAATATCGCGATTCTTGTTTTCTACAAAAGAGAAAATAATCATATATATTTGGTTTGAACATTGAATTTGACACAATCCTACTATCTGTTCCTTGAGCATCTTTACTAGCGAATTGTTCGAATGTTTGCTTAAATGTTTGTTCTAAATATTTCGATCTTGCATCAATGGCATCCCACGCCGGATCTGTATTCCGTAGTTTTTCATTTAGATTACTTCCCGATTGCTGAACTTCTAAGCTGATGAGTGCTTTAATAAGTTTACGTTGTTGTTCCACACTTTGTGGCATCTTTATAACTTTCTCATGCAGTTGTTTTCGAATTTGTAAAATACGTTGGTCAACCTCTTCCATTACTTTACGAAATATCTGAAATTGTCGTAATAAAGTTTTACCAATTATGTATTCTGTTCTTTAATCTATGGAAAGGCTCCTTACAGGTATCTCCGTTTTACCAAAACGACTTTTTGCTCTGGCGTAATCATTAACAACAATATCAAATTCTCCGGCTGATGCTTTCTTCTCAACTGAATTCGGCAAGCAGAATAGAAATTTGTGTCGAGATAAAGCCAACAATACTGCCCTTGTAGAATCAGCTTTCTCCTTGCGTAGTAGAACGTCGGTAAAAATATTTTCTGACTCAGAAATTGAATCTAAAGTTAAAAGACATTAGGTAATAAGGACAAAATAAAAAGATAATTGATATCCAATTAAACCCACTTTCGATTTCCTTTTCTAAAATACTAAGAGGTTCTTGTCCAAATTGTTTCTGATCATCTTGCAGTTTGTCACGTATATTCATAAGCGTATCCAACTGGTCAATCACTGAACCAGCATTTGATTTTAAGAAGGAAAGCTGTCCTTCTTTCTGTGATTCCACCTTACGGTTTAGATAATTAAGACCGGCTTTTAAATCTTCAAACGTGGTGGCTGAATGTTTCTCTAACAAAAATAAGGCTGGGGAAAAATTTTCTTGCAGTAAATCACCACTACTGTTGGGAAAAATTTCTCTTAAATTCTCCACATTCCTTTGTTCATTGCCTTCTGTAGACAAACCCAAAGGATCTTCTTGTGTTAACACAGATTGCACTAGAGTTCTCCTACCCCACGCGAAATTTTGTGAAGGTGCTTCATCTATCCAAACTGCCGATTCTTTTAGTGGCCCTATGATCTCGTTATTACCGATAGCCCTAAACTGGACGGAAGATGTCCCCTCCCCACCACTTCTAGTCGTAACAATGATGTCACCAATGCCTTTGGCTGGTCCAGTACGGGCAATTATTTTATTCGGAGAAACCCATTCCGCCGAAAGCAGACAATCAAAGCCGCATATTTTTAAACCTGTTTTAAAATAAAATTTATTCCTTAGACCGATCTAAACGATGATATTAAAAGCTTAATCACCTAGTAGATCTGTGGGTTTAGTACCCAAGAATTCGCCACGTATTATAACACGAGTACCAGGTGGTCCTTCTTTTGGTGAGAGACCAGTTACTACGGGTTGCGGAGCCATAACACCAGATAAGCTTTTTCCACACCTCTCAGTCAAATAAGAAAAAATTAACCCAAGAGACAGAAAAACAAATTACACCCTTTATATTTATTCTTCTTCTTAATAATTCAAAACAAATAATTCTGTTGTTTGAAATGGAAACGAAATGGAAAAGAACACCTGAGGCTAACCACACCAAATCTTTTTATATACAGTATGGATTATTAAATCAATCTATAAATAGAAGAAATGTATTCAGTTAGTAAAGGTAAATTAGTTAAACATATCACTTAAAACAATAATATTGCATTGAAAATCAAAAGATACTTGGTTTATGAGTCTGTTTGTGATACTGTAGCTCTCAAAAAGATCAATTCTTTGTTTTTATTTGATGATTCCTGATGATAATGAATAAATATTGGAAAATAATTATACGATTAATTAATACAACGAAAAATAAATAAAAATTTTATATATAAAGTATTAATATTATTATTATTATTATACAATATCATACAATAAAAATATTTATTGTACGTTGATCTTTTGTTGAGTTAGGATTTTTAAATTTGTTATTTAATTGGCAACCCTTTAAAGCAGCTGTTTGTTTAAAAGAGTATAATAAAAAAAAAACAGAGAGAAAAAAAAAGCAAAACAGTTTTAACCGATGCTGGCCAAGAATGGATGACGTTGCTAGTGTTCAGTTGGAGAATGAGAATTTGCGAAAAATTCGGGCTCGTCTACTTCTGTGGGAGTCGAAGGGCAAGGCATTGGCGTCACTGAATGTAACTCAAGATGAATGTATGGAGCAAATAACCGCAATTTGGTCTCTGGACTCTGAGGTAAGTTCTTTAAGTGAAATTAATTTGTTGCCATAATGTTTTTAATTCAACTACATCTCGGACCTCAGCTGACATTACCAGAAACCAATTCGGAAGATGCCAAATTCATTGCAGACGACAGCGATATTGATTCAAGGTCATTTAATGCACTCCAGCAGTCGTTGTCTCCTGGAATTGATACAACACACGATTTCTTACTGCTATACGACTGGGTACACGCCGAAATTCATGAAAATAATAACAAGGTTTCCCATCGATATTTGGATCAGTTGATAGCGAGAAGTACTGAATGTAAACGGATCTTAAGCCAAATTGAACAGGCTATGGTTGGTTTGAAAACTTTACGAGAAGAGTATGCATTTGTATCGGAAAAAACTGGAGCACTGAATAGTGCCAGTGAACAACTAATAGAAGAGCAGGAGAAACTGCAATCACTAGGATTTGAAATACAAAAACGGCTGCACTATTTTAATCAAGTGGAGGTTTTAAATCAGCGTTTACACAGCCCTACGTTGTCGGTGGCTTCAGATTCATTTCGGGAGTGCTTAACAAAGATTGATGAATGTCTTACGTACTTGAAGGAACACGTAAGTTTTATAAAATGGAAAATGGAGAGAAATTTATTATTGCAGTATAATTTTACAGGCAAAGTTTAAAGATTCACCAGCCTTTATAATAAAGTATAAACATTGTCTAGCCAAGGCGGTTACTCTGGTGAAAAACTACGTAAACTCGGTTATGTCGCAAGCCACAGAAGCTACATTGCATCCCAAGCAAGGCATTGCAATTGGGGGAGAAGCCGATGTATCAATTACGTCTCCAGATGCAGCGTTTGCTCTTTACTATGGAAAATATCAGACATCGGCGGCAAAGGTTAAAAGAGTTTCACAAATGATTGACTCCCGCATAGACGTATGTCCCGAGTACAAAAACCTTTTAGCTGAACTGCAACAGAATTATTTAAATGAGAGAGCCACTATAATGACGCCTGCAGTCGATAAAGCCATTAAAGATATAAAAACGCAACATAAAGGTGACCATTGTTCGCTAATGCGTAGCTCCTGTGCATTCTTAGTACATATTTGCCAAGATGAGCAACGTTTACATTATCAGTTTTTCTCTCGGGAAAGTGAACAATTGACGTCGGTATTGTATTATTTCGCGTCTACATATTTAATTAAAAAAAGCATCTTTTTACAGGTCTTATCTGGAAGGTTTATGCAATATTTTGTACGATACTATGCGACCATTTATTATTCATATAAATCACTTGGAAACATTAGCTGAAATTTGTTCTATATTAAGAATAGAAATGCTAGAGGAACATGTTCAACAAAATCGTATGTATTCAATTAACATATAACTGATTAGCCAGCTATAAATAATACTTATTGTATTCATTAAAGCTACTGCTCTGGACGCATTTGCCACTATAGCTAATCAATTGCTACAAGATGTTCAGGAGCGTTTAGTTTTCAGGGCCCATCTGTATCTACAGTCAGACATTCTGAATTACAATCCATCGGCCGGTGATTTAGCTTATCCAGAGAAACTAGAGATGATGGAGGTGTGTGTTTTTGCCAAAATTAAATGTATTTCGAAAATAGTTTTCTTTCTTATAATTTAGAGTATAGCTATGTCTTTGCAAGATGTCCCTCAAATACGTCGTTCAGATTCTAGATCGTCACTGGTGTCTACTGTCTCAAATGCTACCGAAGCGGAAAGTGTAGATACATGTGTCAGTAGAGTAAGAAATATGAGTAAGTATACAGTGGTATCAAAATGTACACAAATGAATTTTATCCATGTACATATTAACAATTAATGGTTTTTTTTTTCGCTATAAGATTCTCCAGCTGATTTGCATGGCATGTGGTACCCTACCGTTAGACGAACATTAGTTTGCCTATCACGTTTATACCGCTGTGTTGATAGGCCGATATTTCAAGGCTTATCACAAGAAGCCCTAAAACTTTGTATACAAAGTGTGTCATCAGCAGCATCAAAAATATCACAGACTAAGGTAAGAGGGAGGAATAGCTAACATTTGATATGAATTAACGATATAAATCGCAATGTTTTTACTGCAGACCCCTATTGATGGTGAGTTATTTGAAATAAAACATTTGCTTATACTGAGAGAACAGATTGCGCCATTTCGAGTTGACTTTACTGTTAAGGAAACGTCCTTGGACTTTAGCAAAGTGAAAACAGCCGCTTTTGGACTATTGCAAAAACGTAAACAATTATTTTCAATGGGTAGCAATAATGCGCTGCTCGAATTTTTGCTGGAAGGTACTCCGCAAATTAAAGAGCATTTATTAGATTCGCGGAAAGAGGTCGACCGACAGTTGAAATTTGTATGTGAAAAGTTCATTAAGGATTCGCTGCAAAATTTGTGCGGACCCGTTATATTGTTTCTTGAAAAAGCACAGGCTATTGTAAACGCTTCTTCAATAGCAAAGAGTCAAACTCAGCCTGTACAGCAAAGCAAAATAAACTACGCTTTAAGACAGAGCCCTTGGGCTAGTCCTCAGCAAATTAGCAGCATTATACAGGAAACACAGCGTCTCATAAAGAGTAAATTGCCAGCGTTGCAACGATCTATGCAATTGTATTTGAGTAACCGAGATACTGAATTCATTATATTTCGGCCTATAAGAGTAAGTTATAAAATAAATTTAAATTACTTTATTACTGATTGACATTTAATTGCAGAACAACGTCATTCAATCGTTTGTCAAGTTGGAACAGTTGCTTACAACTAATGGGTATAGTCCCGATGACATGATAATAACAAGTTGTCCTTCTGCAGAGCAGATTTCAATACTTTTATCCAGTGCAAGTATTTTAGCAGCCGATGCAATAGTTAATTTTTCCGTGTCGCAGCGTAAGGTAAGCACATCTTTATCGGAAGTGGCATGTTTACCACAAAATTCGTCAGCAGCAGGGCAAACAAGAAAGTATTCTTTTGACAAGAAAGTTTGTTTTGAAGGCCAAATGTCGCAAGCTACTATGGACAACTTGCCAGAAATGTCTGAATCATCAGGAAAAAACAGCTGTATGACATCACCTACCGCATTATCACCTGAACCACCCCAAGATGTTAATATTCTAATAAACAGTGACATCGGCAAACCTGTTGATACCACAAAAGTATAAATACAGTCTAGATTTATTTTTTGCTTCTCTTGTTTTTTCAATTTTATTTTCAAATACTACACAATAAAACATACTTTATTATAAATAATAATATACCAAATATTTAACACTTTTTTTATTCATCATTTTTCTAATCAGCTACTATAGAATGGTGATTAACAAAGGTTACAATGTCAAAAGTTTATAGGAAAATCAGTTAGTTGGTTGTACTCGATAACAATTATGCAAGTTGCGGTTTTTTGTTTTATATTAATAACATGACTATGAGAGAGAGCATTTATCTTTGGCAGAATTTGCTTGTTGATCCCGACCTCCAACTGGTACAGTAGTGTTATTTCGTCGTTGTGTATTTGGTGCAGCAGATGCAGTTTGATTACGTCTATTCCGATCATTCGTTTCGTCCAACTCCATTATTGATAGAGCAATTGCTCGGGCTAATGCTTCATCCTCTGACTACAAAACAATAGAATTTATTACATCACACTTTCACAATATATGATAATTTGAGAAATATTCAACTCACTATGTTTCCTTGGATGGTTTGAGTGTGACTTGAATTTTCTGTCAATCGTTGTGTTGCTGCAGCCCTTACTGCGGCTGTAGTTGGCTTAGGTGCCGAGTTAAAGAGTGTATTTGGTGGCGCCTGTGTACGTCTTTGTTCTGCAGCTTTCCTATTATAATAAACGTATATGTATGTTTGTATTCTTAATTACTAATATTTGTAATTTTCATTAAAACACCACACAACACAACACTTACGCTGTCATGAGTCTTTTTAATGCGGCTTCATTATGCTGTTTATTTGTTGCAATAGCAATTCCTTGACACTGGTGATCTGCTGTATGACGGTGACGTAAACAAAAGTTTTTTTTACATTGTGAGCAATTCACTGGAATCAATTCTTTCCGTTTGCAAGACTTGTGCGAACACTGATTTGTAAATATTTTACGTGAATCTGATTTACACTGTTTATCGATATGTTGGCCTACAGTCAAATCGGGTTCAACGCCTGGGGCAGTAGGTACGGGTTCGCCACACAGCGGGCATAATGGCACTTGATAATCTTTACGCAATCCAGAGGCGCAACTGTGCTGTTCATAATTAAAATGCGTGGAGCAGAACACTTGATTGCAAGCATCACAT
Organism: Sarcophaga caerulescens; assembly: GCA_927399465.1. Classification (NCBI taxonomy): domain Eukaryota; kingdom Metazoa; phylum Arthropoda; class Insecta; order Diptera; family Sarcophagidae; genus Sarcophaga; species Sarcophaga caerulescens. Next base: position 912,807 of record OV656866.1, read on the forward strand.
TTCATTGGTAAAAAATCTAAAATAACATGAAATTCAACATCGCAGTTGTACAACTTTAAATGATCCGAAAATATGTTTGCAAACAAAATTTGAACGAAAACATGATCCGACATGCACATACCTAATCTTTTGCAGGTTTCTTCACTGCAATGTTGTCCCAAATGAGGAAATTCCATTTTATTTATTGCTGCTATTTTATTCAACTTCCAAGAATATGCGAGTTTTTAAATTCTAAAAAAGTCTGGAACAAGTGATTCGCTTTAAACAAGTTTTTGTAAAATAATTTAGACGAAAACAAAAGATGACTAAACAATATGTGTGTGCAATTAATATTAAACGTAAGACTAAAGAATGCAAAAAAATTCAATGTTTTTTTCTGACATTTTCTTTTGTAGTATTTTCTTCTACATCAAATGGAATGAAACATTGTAAGTGGCAAATTAACAGACCGAACACTAACAGTTATAACAGCTGAACAGCTGAACAGAATTATGCCGTTTCAGAAAGCGGCATGCGCTTTAATTAGTTTAAAGGCGTAAAGCGGCAAATCATCATGGAGTCACTACAATATAATAATAATGTCAAAAAAACATAGATTCTATTCTGTTTCAACTCTAAAATAGATTCTATCTCACAGACTGCTTTTGCCGACGATTTTTTATGTCATGGCTCAATTTTTTTCCATCTTTTAGCCGAAATGCGAAGCAACAGAATCGTTGCTTGTTGTCGCGTTGCCTTTAAAATAATCATTTCCATATACACCCATGTATTCTATTTTTGACAGATTGCTGGGGCGCAAATGTTGCATCTATTGTGTTTATAGCACAACAACACATCAAAGGTGTGCCATCAAACTTTGTAATTGTTGTAAAAAAAAAAAATGCAATGATTTTTGGTTGCACTTTATTTCCTCCATAATTTTTTTTATGAAAGTTAGTTCTTTCTTTGAAGTGATTATTTCTTAAAATGTTACCAATTTAACTTGCTATTAAGCATTGAAAGCAATAAATGTAAAGATGATATTTTTTCATTAACATCGTGCAGTTAAAAAATATATACTATGTTGCTACATTTACGCGTACACATATTAAACTGGGTTTAAACTTTATAGTTCTTCAGCGGCGGTGGAGAAAATCGAAACAATACTAATATGATCCCAAAAATGTCAGTTGGCCACTTTAGGATGGACAATTATATAGCCAGAATTGTAATTGTTTCATTGATTTGTTTTCTTCGAATGAAGAACGTTACTGCAGTTGATCGTTCCTCATTTTCTTCTCTGTACATGGAAACTGACGTTTGTACCAGAGACTAGCAATGAATCCTTTTTAAGCTACCCATAAGGACTAGTGAAATTTTGAATATACACTGAGCGCCATAACTGAGTCAACACCCACTATAATTTTATATTTTCTATTATAAAAAATATACTTGTAACACAACAATAATTGAATTGTTATTTTTGTTTTAACATTTTATAAGTAATAAATAAACGTTTTTAATTTATGGAAATTTATTCGACTATTCTCATTTACTATCCTTTTCGCTATCCTAAGAAAATGAATTATATCAGTGGTGTTTATCAGAGATCAGCAACGAGTATTCAAAACGATGAGTAGATTCGAGTCATACTTATAATTTCAGCTACTTATACGCATTCATACTTATTTTAATATCATACTCATACTACTCATATTCAAAGTTAGAAATACTCATCGTACTCATACTTAACAATACGCACGATGTTGTTGATTTCGACTCTCCATGATTCAACATATACACGAAGCACAAAATAAGTATGATTCGAGTGCGAACACCACAATACTCGCTAGAAGGTTGTGTGTGTGCTTTGCTTGCTGTCTTTGGCTTTTTTTTTTCTTCTTTTGTAAATGAAACAATAACTACTACTGTAAATTTTGATGAATGATTCGAGTGACTCAAATCATTCGTAAGTATTATAAGTATTTTTCTAAATTTATGAATCAGAATGAGTAGGCGTATGAATCAAACAATGAATCGAATGTTGTGAGTTTGATGTCAACGTTGTACTCATACTCATTGCAACCTATACTTATAAATCAATGTTGTAGCGAGTACGAATGAATCAGAGTAGTTGATTTTTAATACTCTTGACTCACTCATACTCAAAATTTCATAAGTACCTATGAGTAGCGAAAATACAATTCATTGCTAATCTCTGGTGTTTACTCACATTTGGCGTTCAGTGTAAGTGAGTCAACAATATTGAAATTTAACTATGTACTCTGATTCATTCATACTCACTACAACGTTGATTTATAAGTACAGGTTGCAAGGAGTATGCGTACAACGTTGACATCAAACTCATACCATTTGAAATATGTTTGATTCATTTAGATACATAACTAATCATTTAGATTCATAACTTTAGAAAAATACTTATATGTGATTCGAGTGAAGAAAAAACAGAGCAGCAAGCAGAGCAAACACACAACCTTCTAGTGAGTATTTTAGTGTTTGTACGCAATTCATACTTATTTTGTGCTTCGTGTATATATTGAGTTATGGAGAGTCGAAATCAACAATATCATACGTGTTGTTAAGTATGAATATGATGAGTATTTCATACTTTGAATATGAGTAGAGGTTCCATGATATTAAAATAAGTACGAATGCGTATTAGTATCAGTATAAGTATGATTCGATTCTACTCATATTTTTGAATACTCATTGCTGATCTCTGGTTTGTACTAATACAAAATTGAAAAATAGATTTATCCAGCACAAAACTCAAAGTTTTATTGATTAGCATTCAATTTAGAGTATTTGATGACCGTGGGTGCCTTCTATCCGATTTTATGTACAAACATATGTATTATTTATACACTACAAATCCGTTACAAATTAATTGCAGCTGCAAAACTATCAATAGTCGGCCGGTATAAAACTATTAGCATTTTTGAAAAATGATAAATTTCACTATTTTGAATAATTAAACATGCATATACATATGAATGTATGTATGCATATGTATGTACCAGAGATCAGCAATGAATCGTTTTTCTGCTACTCATAAGCACTCATGCAATTTTGAGTATGAGTGAATCAACAGAATTGAAATTCAACTACTCTGATTTATTCGCACTCGCTACAGCATTGATTTATAAGTATAGGTTACAATGAGTATGAGTACAACGTTGACATCAAACTCACAACATTCGAAATGTGTTTGATTCATACGCCTACTCATTCTGATTCATAAATTTAGAAAAATACTTATAATACTTATAAGTGATTCGAGTGGCTCGAATCATACACACAATCTTCTTGTGAGTATAGTAGTGTTCGTACGCGAATCATACTTATTTTGTGCTTCGTGTAAATGTTAAGTAGAGACGAGTCGAAGTCAATAACATCATGCGTATTGTTAAGTATGAATACGACGAGTACTTCCAACTTTGAGTATGAGTAGTATGAGTATCATATTAAAATAAGTATGAATGCGTATAAGTATCAGAAATAATAAGTATGACTCGAATCTACTCATCGTTTTGAATACTCGTTACTGATCTCTGGTATGTACATGTGTACGTATATAGTGACTCACATCCAAGTGCTCAATTGTCTACAATAATGTAGTTGCCATGTTGTTTTACTATACAATGCAGCTCATTTTTATCTTGATGGACATGAAAATGAGTAGAACTGTCGTTGATTTTTCCTTTACAGAACGAGATCGTGCAACATTACTAATATATGTATGTATGTACATATGTATGTATAACAATATTTTATTAATGTGCATTTGTATGGCATACAATCAATGTAAATTTTTCTTGCTGATGCTGATGCTGTTATTATTGCTGTTGCTTTTTCCCTGTTCTGTATAAATGGTTGCCGCTATGTGTGGTTTGTTTGGTATGTTTCGGTGACAGCAGTATGTCGTTTGGAATACAATGAAGACAAGAATTTTTTAATTGAATGAGAAACATGATTGACAATTTCAATTACATATTCAAGATTTGAGAAAAGTATGAAATGTAGTAGAAAACAACGAAAAAGAAATGTTGAAGAATAAATTAATGAACGACTAAATAACTCTATGAATGAATGAATGAATGAAAGAATGAATGAAAGAATGAATCTATCAATAAGAATGTAGAGTATAATGTAAAATGTTAATTATTGACAATTTAAATAAATTTTAACAAAATATATTGTTACGAAAATGGAAATGGTGTTATTAAAATAATAAACAAAAGCTCCAAAAACAACACAATGGACTTGTTGACGTGATCAACGAGTAAGTAAACATATAGCAACAAAAAAACGGACTTGTTTACAAGATCGATGAATAAACAAAAATATAGCAACAACGTCAGTGTATAAAAAAATATAGCGGATAGACAAATAAACAAAACAACAACAACTCTGCTTGGACGAATATAAACAGGATACAGAAACAACAAATTGTTTACATTTTTGGATATTTCTCGAAGACATTCTCCTTCAAGCGCATACATCAGACTGCTAACCCTTGGGATATAAAAGGCAAGACAGAGCAAGCAACGATGATTCAGTGATTCAGTTGGAATTCAGTCAGTCGTGTGTGAAGACGACACGTTGCGTTGCGAAGAATAACACAGCCCTACATGGGTTTTGCAAAGAAGATGGCTCCAGATATTTCCGAAGGCATTTTGCGCGCTGATCACGAATCTGGATTCCAAAACTTCAAAACCCCCAAAAAACCCCGAGTAACAATTTGCAAGTAAATCTGATTTATTTTTAAGGACCTCCGTAATGTGTTTCTTTTTCTCTTGCACTCCTTGACATAAACCCACCCCCTACTTTAAGGGTGCATGCAAACAATTTGACTTTGGGCTCATTTTAAAGAGCAAAGATCAAAACTGTAATATTTAATATGTAAGATAATTAATTACATACACACTCATATACATATATGTATGTCTTACGGATTTACCTTTAGACTTGGAGACTGGAGCAAAGTCGGAATGGCATTGGCACAAAAATGTTCATTGGCTTATATCCTGTTACTTAAATGCAAGACATTAGGTACACGAGTGTTCATGTGCGTCTTTGTTTATATGGGTATAGAGCACACAAGAAAGTAACATTTTCAACATACATACATACGTACATATACTTATGTACCATAAGTGCTTATCATAGTAAGGCAAGTAATGGTATGAACAGAGAACCCCAAGGATACATAATAATTAAGGATAATTGCTTAATTACGAAATCAATAAATTCTTTATAAAATATATAAATAATGAACTTTTTAACTTTATTTCATTAGACAGTCCACTCAAACACATACAAATGCATTGGCAATCATATAGACGTCCTACTTAAACCCAGACAGAGAAAATATCATATCCCCTACACCTATCCCACTATTGTCACAAATAATATAGCAGTTACATAAACATGAAAAAGGATAATAAAATTAAAAATATAGTTTTTTAATTGTATTAAAATTTTTTTATAATTTATATTTGAAAGAAGTCATAAAATTACCTCCTAATGATTCAGATTCATTATGCACTGCTTCAAGGATCATTTCAAATAAAGACTCCAAAACTTTATTTCTGTTCGAATACCCGTCCATATGTCTGTGTATTAGTGGAAATAAAAAAAAAAATGCGACTGTCACAGGCTGGTACCTTCTTACGTTTTGTGTTTTCCCATGGAAAGAACGTGATTCTTTATTTACAACGATTATTGTTATAGTATATGTGCGTTTGTACATACATATACATACATCTATAAATATTAATTGTACATTCCTCTCATGGGAATGAGAAAAAACATTTGTGAAATGTGTGTCTGTGTACTTGTGTCCGCGTGTGCCTGTGTCTGTGTGTTTTATGCCACCACAATCATAAAGATACACATATTTGTCTACACATCCATACATATGTATGTGTATATACATACATACATATACATATATGTATGTTTATATGAATTATATAACCTCAATCTCTGCTTGAGTATTTAATTAACGTTAATCAAGGTCGTCATATTTTGTACTCTTATACGTGAATGTGTGCTTGTGTATGAATAGGAAGGAGTGAGTAAGTGTAAGAACAGAATACCACCGTGACGATTTTTTCAATAGAAATTAAAAGCTAAAATCGACGGTACACATGGTCGTATATTCTCAGGACGACGTTAGTACATTTCCTTAAAATTTGATGTATTTTGTAAAAAAAATCCATAATTTCTTTTATAAAGGGTCCGCCAAATAACTCTTTTTTTGAAAATGCTTTAAAAAAAACTACTGAATATTTTCTCAAATTTATTTTTTTATTTGAAAGTAAAATCCTTCCGGTTAATAATGGAAAATAATTTCATTCAAATGGCTGCCTCGGCTGGCCATGCAGTAGCCTTCACGATCGGTCCAATTTTTATGCACATTATCGATTGTGTGCAGCCGTATTTCAGAAATGGTTTCACGAATACTGTCCTTTAAAGCATACATGGGCATACTGCATTATAATTCTAATGCATTAAGCTTTTCAGTATTCAGTAAATGTTTACTGGTAATGAAATTTAGATTTCAATTTTGTAACTGTAATTTTTTTCAGTAAATGGTACTGCAAAGTGCCCATCTATGCTTTAAAGCGTCAATTGTCTCTGGCTTGTCGACGTAACACTTATCTTTGACGGCACCCCACAAATAATAGTCCAACGGTGTCAAATCGCAGCTCCGAGGTGGCCAAACAACATCAGCTCTGCGGCTGATAATGCGATCTTCAAAAACAGGGCGCAAAACATCGAGAGTAGCTTCGGCTGTGTGGCACGTAGCGCCGTCCTGTTGAAACCAAATGTTGCCAATATCCTCCTCTTCAATTTTTGTGAACAAAAATTCGTTCAACATGGCCCGATAACGATCGCCATTGACTGTAACGGCCACTACTTGCTCATTTTCTAAGGAAAATGGCCCAATTATGCCTCTGAACCAAAATCCGCACCAAACAGTGACTCGTTTTGGGTGCGTCGGCTTTTCAATGTATGCGTGCGGGTTTTCTGTGCCCCAAATGCGACAATTTTGCTTGTTTACATACCCGCCAAGATCAAAATGAGCTTCATCTGAAAAGATGATTTTTTTTTTTGCCAAAATCGGCATCTTCTGTAAGTCGATCGCAGGCCCACTTAGCGTTGTTGTTCAAGCGTATACACAACCATATTCGTTCAGCGGAAGGATAAAACTAATTATCTGTCAAATCAGACATGAGCTAAGTGTTACCATTCACGAAATAAGCACTAGTTGAAAAAAAAAAACGTTAGATGGCGGACCCGATATTTTGGAACGTGAAAAAAAAAAGAAAACAAATATTGAAAATTGCAATTGCTAGATGCTAGTGCACAAAAGAAAACAATAAAATGAGACTGGACTAGAGTTACGGCAGACGATTTTCTCATGGATCACATTTTTTAACAGCGTTTTCTCCTAAACTTTCGATCGTGTTATGTTCTTATGCAAACTTTTAAGTTCTCCCCACTAATTAGGTACCTCTAACACTTATTGTAGACATTTACTCTTAAATTTTATATGACCATATATCTGCGCTACATACATACCAGAGATCAGCAACGAGTATTCAAAACGATGAGTAGATTCGAGTCATAGTTATAATTTCAGATACTTATACGCATTCATACTTATTTTAATATCATACTCATACTACTCATATTCAAAGTTTGAAGTACTCTTCGTACTCATACTTAACAATACGCACGATGTTCGTTGACTCGAATCATTCGTAAGTATTATAAGTATTTTTCTAAATTTATGAATCTGAATGAGTAGGCGTATGAATCAAACAATGAATCGAATGTTGTGAGTTTGATGTCAACGTTGTACTCATACTTATTGCAACCTATACACCTATCCCCCGATTTACACGGTACTTGTTTTACACGTTTTCGCTTTTACACGGTTTTCCAAATAAGTTTTTTTTTGTTTTTATCGCACTCTTTTTTTTTGTTCTTCTGTTTAATGTATTGTAATTAAATAAAAAAAACAGTGTTTCCGTAATATATTACATATTTTAACCTGTCAATGCATTTTATTTTTATTTCTGTGTACACCTAAAAATATTGAAAAAAAATCATAACTGTTAAATAGCAAAATTATGCATTTTCTGCAAGCTTTTCGATTTACACGGTTTTGACTTGAAAATTTTTAATTTTCTATTTACACGTTTTTCTCAGGAACGTATCTACCGTGTAAATCGGGGGATAGGTGTACTTATAAATCAATGTTGTAGCGAGTACGAATGAATCAGAGTAGTTGAATTTTAATACTCTTGACTCACTCATACTCAAAATTTCATAAGTACCTATGAGTAGCGAAAATACGATTCATTGCTGATCTCTGATACGTACATACATATACATATAAGTATGTATGTAGATTAATTGAATAAAAATGATACATTTCAACTCATTTAATGTATGGACATGTTTGTTTAAACTTTAAACGCTTTAGATTAAATCGTTATAAAATGCTCAACTTATGAAAGTTGTCGTTGTTGTCGTTTAGGAAAATCACGTTTGCTCTGTCAAGAGATTATCTTTATAAAGAAACGTTTTAATAGCGACTTTTATTTTTATTGAAATTTCGAAAAACAAATCGAAAACAAATGCATTTAATTTTACGAAATTGCGATTTTTATTATTAGAATATTACATCTAAGATGGAGTGCCTTATAACTTAAACAAATTACCCAATTATATGAAATAGAAATAAAAGAAAAGACAAAAAAAAAAGAAAAAAAAAAAAACAATCTTCAATTGGTTGAATAGTTATTATATCATGGGACAGTCTATTTTGCATGGAACACTGCGTGATAATCATTCATTTTGAATCGTTTATAAATCGTTTTCATAAATTGCCTGCTTGTTCTTGCCGTCACCTCCGTCACCTCCGTTATCGAACAGAGACCGACCGCCCCATTGAAATCTAAATGCATTTATTAAATATTCATTCTTTAGATACTCACGTTTAACGATTTGACATATTGTGATCGATTCGATTGCTATTTCACATAAAACCCCACACACACACATATGCCAACAAATCAGCCAATACAGGCAAAATAAAAATTTTATGAAAAGTTATGCCAAAAGTTGATTGTTACCATCATAGTCTGCTTTCAAAACAGGAGTAAGCAGAGCACAAAACACACAAAAGAAAGTACCATTTAACGCATACACCTACAGTCACACAAGCGCGTTTTATTCTTTTTATTTTTGTGGCACCAGACAGAACAGATCGACAGACGGATAGACGGAAAGTTGAACGAATAGACAGGCAGACGGCACGGCGACACGTTCACAAACTGTCATTTATTTGATGTGTTCGATATTTTCTCTTTCTTCCAAGTCGAGATGTAAGCCAAAAGACATTGTTAAGCAAAAGACGACGACGACAGAAGCCAACAAGATAGAAATGAAAAAGAAAAGAATAAAAATGTAAATGTCTTCGTGTCTTGGCGTCATTGGCATTTATCAAAGTGGCAAAGACATCAATTTCATTTTGCTGTGGTAGAAAAATGCCAGAAAAAAATAAAATAAGTTGACATTTATTTTAATAATAATGCCATCGTAGGGAATAGGAAGTAGGAGTATTTCCATCAACTGCATCACTTTTATTTCACAAATGCAGTAAGTCTTCTTCAGTAGGCAATAATCCTTTCGACTTTAACCAGTGACAACAACTAAACAATCAAAAAAAAAAAAAAAAATAAAAAAAAGGTCAACAACAACAAAAAAGAAAAACAGAATATAAAAAGAAATAACAAATCTGTTTTAGAATCAAAATATTGGTTGTGAGGGCCACATCAAAAACGGCAAATGAATATAGAAAATGTGTGTTTGGCCGCCTTGCTCTTTCCTCTGTTACCCGTCGTTTTAACCTTTACGTTATTATGGAAATTTCAATTGTGAAGGAATATGGGAACATAAATGAATCCATGTTGCATATGTATAAGCATTTCGTATGGATTTCTATAAACAAATTCGCCTTAAAACTGCTGCGACAGTATTTGTCTCTGTATTAAGATGAACTTGTTTAGTTGTTAGTGTCTTTTTTACATAAAACTGTTGTATCCGGTGTAGTCTGATGTCCGGTATTTGAAAACAACTCCATATTAATGTTGTGGCTCACTCTCTTTAAGTATATTATTCGAATGCACAATCATACTAACGCACACAAATTCAGCTTTGAGGATCTTCAGAAGAGCCAGTTAACGCATCAAATGATCAAATGTTTTCGTATATGTTTAAATGGTTTCAAAGAAAAGCTTTTAATAAATAGATGTACGTACGTACATACATACATACATATATATGAACGTATATGTACATATCAGAGGTCAGCAAATGAATTGTTTTTTCGGTACTCATAAGCAGCATTCATGAAATTTTGAATATACAGTATTGGCCAAAACTAAAGCACCCCCTCAGTACATTTAGGATTGAACCGTTGTCCGTTTGACCTGCCTCTGGATGCCTTATGCCATCTGAATCCTTTAATTTAAACTTAGATTCGTCAGAAAACATTTTTGGACACTCCAGTTGAGATGGGCCTTGGCGAATTCAAGTTTGGCGATATCAAAGGTTTTTTGCTGGTCGTCGACTGAATAATCCGGCTTCTACCGCCCTTCTCGGAATCGTTCTTTCGGTTATTTTTAAATCTAAGCGGTTTCGTACGTGACTAGAAGATGCTATAGGATCATTTTGGATTGTCCTTTTAATTAAGGAGTCTTCATGTCGCAAGGTTTCACGTGACCTTACTCCATAATGAGTAGGAGATGTGCGACCAGTTTGTAAAAACTTTTAAATTAGCCTAGAAATAATTGATCTGTTGATTGAATATTTTGCACTCAATTGATGCCTTGATAAGCCAATCTCCAATCTCCAATCCAATCATTAACTTAAAAATCAACCCACAAAATTGCAAAACCAAAGAAGATTTATTTGAAGCCGCAAAAATAGCCTGGGAAGCAATATCTCCTGAAATAATTAATAATTTAATGTCCCCTATGCCTAAAAGAGTGCGTGTGTCATTCAGAATAAAGGATTCGCAACGAAATATTGATTTCAATAGTTTTTTGTGCACCTTAATTGGGGGGTGCTTTAGTTTTGTCCGCTTATATTTGCGACTTAAAATGTTTTTTGAATTTTATTTTTTTTTTTAAAATTCTGAATTCCTTAAGTTTGTCTTTTTCAATAATAAGGATATAAATAAATAAATAAAATAAAAATAAAATTTTAATAGCTTTGTTTTCTTAAAACAAATATCATTTAAAAAAAAATGTACTGAGGGGGTGCTTTAGTTTTGGCCAATACTGTAAGTGAGTAAACAATATTGAAATTTAACTATGTACTCTGATTCATTCGTACTCATTACAACGTTGATTTATAAGTACAGGTTGCAATGAGTATGCGTACAACGTTGACATTAAACTCATACCATTCGAAATATCGTTAGTCTCATTCGCAAATGTGTTAAGTCCCTTTATTTAAATTTTACAGGAGACACAAAAAACATTGTAGCTTTTTCAGTTTTTAAAATTTCTAAACTGTTGAAACGCAATTATTTTTACAAAATAATAATAATATTAATATTAATAACTAATAATGTTACTTAATTAATAATATTAATATTTTTCGTAGTTTTGTGGACTTAGCGCTTTTGCAAACCACAAAATTACAACAACTTTAAACTATATAATGACATGTTTTTTTTTGTTGTAAAATATGTATTATGTATAATGTTACCGTTTTGCATTAAAATCTCAATTTTGGAAAAAAGTGGACTTAGCGTCTTTGCGAATTATACTAACGATATGTTTGATGCATAAGCCCACTACTCATTTAGATTCATAACTTTAGAAAAATACTTATAATACTCATAAATGATTCGAATGACTTGAGTGACTCGAATCATTCATCAAAATTTACAGTCTTAGTTGTTGTTGTTGCATTTACAAAAAAGAAAAAATACAGAGCAGCTAGCAGAGCACATACACAACCATCTAGTGAGCATTTTAGTGTTCGTATGCGAATCATACCTGTTATGTGATTCTTGTATATGTTAAGTTATGAAGAGTCGAAATCAACATCATACGTGTTGTTAAGTATGAATATGATGAGTATTTCATACTTTGAATATGAGTAGAGGTTCTTCCATGATATTAAAATAAGTATGAATGCGTATAAGTATCGGAAATTATGAGTATGATTCGATTGTACTCATCCTTTTGAATACTCATTGCTGATCTCTGGTACATATAATCAAAGAATATGGATATAAAGAATGCGCATCATGTAGAAGTAAAATTTCTTATGGCGGGATGTACCAGTAAGACCCGCTCTCACCAAAATCTCTTTTAAAAATCATTTCTTGATGAGGGAGGGAAGACAGAAGAAAAATAAACATAAACAAAGAGCGTAACAATGTGTTGCTCTCATAGTACGTATGTATATGTGTATGTACGATTATGTACGTATGATCGTTTTTATTGTTTGACCAAAGACTATAAATATGTAAAGATGTTGCACACAGTGTATTTAAAATTGACAAAATTTTGTGCTTCTTTATGATGAGGGGGTAGGTAACAGGGAAAGCTAAATTGTCGTTCTCACTCTCATGTTAACTGAGAGAAAGAAAACAAAAAAGACTCAGTACACTTATTGTACTCAGAGAACTTATTATACTTAGAGAACGTATTGTTTTTTTCTCTAAGCAATTTATTCTCATATGCGTGTATACGTGTGTGTATACATACATTGCCAAATAAAATAATAAACAAACTGAAAGAATTTTTGTTTTCACAAAATATATGTGAAAATAGCCTGCGAAAAAAATATTACCGTTTGTTTTATTGTAGGGTAAGAATATGTGTTTTATTGTTGTAGAAATGAAATTATATCGATTCGCACCGAATTATAATGTTATTTTTTAGACTATTCAATTATGTATGTACATTAGAGCGGGTCGCTCTCTATGGACAAAAAAAAAGTTGAGTCAGTCACCCCCTAGGATTAAAGATATATTAATAGCATTTCCAAAAATATAAAAATTATTTTTTTGCCACGCCTAGAAATACCGCCCTTTTTGTTTTTTATATACTACGTCGCCATTTTAGGTCCGATCGTAACATATCATATATCAGTGTTTGTGGCTTGACGGCAGCTACATTGCACTCTAAGACGATTTTTTAATTCGACGTCATATTCTATGCACGACTTCTGATATCTCGGATCCTTCCCAAAATCAGTAATTGTGGCTATGCAGGAATAAAGAGCATTTAATTATAGAAAATATTCGCTTTTAAAATGCTCACTTTTATGCATTAACAGCTATTTTACAGATATTTTAAAATGTTCAAATATTCATTCACAACCTTTCTCGCAACAAACAAAAAATGCATTACAATTACACTACATTTAAAGTAAGTAACTAAAAGAAAAGTAAATTTATCTAATTATTATAAATTATATGTAATTGATAACTATAAAAATTATACTTTTAGAATTTCTCTGTCACTCTCAAAATACAGAACGTTTTGTACGAGTGGTAAGTGAATCTGCTGGTAAAGTAACAGATGATAGGCGTGTTGGCTTCATATTTGCAAAATTAAGAAGTCGTGAGCATTACCACCAGCTCGAATCTCGTCAAAATCTACAACGCATATTTTAAGTTTGTTAAAAAATTCATTAATAAAATTATAAATTTGCTAAATTTTTATTACGATAAATTTACTTTTCTTTTAGTTACTTACTTTAAATGTAGTTCATGTAATAATCAAAAAAATGAATTTGTAATTTCATAAAATTTTTCTTACTTATTAACAACTACTACTGAATAAAATGGCCTTTCTTGTTTTTGATAATGGGACTTAAGAATCCGAAGATCCAATTTGGTTTGTAACGGAAAAATAAATACATATATTTTTTTTTAGAAATTTATTTAATGATGTTTTCGACACATTCTAATGCATTTTTTGTTTGTTGCGAGAAAGGTTGTGAATGAATATTTGAACATTTTAAAATATCTGTAAAATAGCTGTTAATGCATAAAAGTGAGCACTGATATATGATATGTTACGATCGGACCTAAAATGGCGACGTAGTATATAAAAAACAAAAAGGGCGGTATTTCTAGGCGTGGCAAAAAAATAATTTTTATATTTTTGGAAATGCTATTAATATATCTTTAATCCTAGGGGGTGACTGGCTCAACTTTTTTTTTCGACCCACCCTAATGTACATATTTACCATATGTGTCTATTTTTGTATAGAATGAAGTTGTAATAAAGCGAATGCTTTTTTTGTTTAGTATTTATTAAATTTATTTATCATTTTAATGGTTCAAAATTTTAACTTTTTCCATACTGGATAATTTGAATTTTTGAAAAATATTCCAAAATATGTAAAGATGCACATTCTTTATACTTTATTTTCTTTGATATAATATAAACATTCAGAATTGTTTCAACTTTATTTATTGAAACATTTTATGTAGAAATATTTGTGTTTAATTTTTCTCTTAAATAAAATAGACAAACACTTATAAAAGAGAGGGAGAGAGAGAGTGAGTAAGACAAAGGGAAGATTGTATTGATTACAGTTTTTGCAATCGACAATTAAAAGACAGAAAACTGAGAAAACAAACATCCAATAATAATACCAATATAAATCCAATAAAATAATAACAACAGGAGAAATAGCAACAAAAGGTCTCTAACAAATTTATAACACGTTGTAGTTAACAACTGTGCGAACAAAATTATCTGACAATTTAATCACATCACAACAACGGGAACCACAGCAACGTCAACAACTGTAGTTTTAAATAACTGTCGTCATACAATTTAGCACACCCTGCTAGTGCTTTAAATAAATTTCTACCCACCACCCCAAATCGCATTCTTCTGAATTGTATGCAAAAATAACACATACATACATATATACATATGTACGTACATGTAAATATCATACATTTATTTATTCATCATTCGTTAAAAATGCCGGTCTGGTCTGTCGTCACTTAGTCCATCAGTCAGTCAGTTTGTCAGTCAACCAATCAACTAACCAACCGGCCAACACTTGTTCATCATCAATATGACTGAAAAGAATTTAATTGAAAACCAATGAAACAGAAACTGCCGATGATATGTTGTTGTCGTTTCAAATTCTATTTTTTTTTGTTTTGTTTATTTTTTTTTCTTTTATTTTTATTTTTTTTCAAACTTCAGGCCGTTCGTCCATTTAGCATCTCTATTTGATAGTTTTGTTTTCTTTAACACAAATAAAATGTATATTTTTCCTTCATTTATTCACTCCGCTATTTAGTTGATCAATTTTGTGCGCGTATAGCATATGTGTATGTGAGTGCTTGTGTTTGTGTGTGTTTTTGTTTGTTTCTACTTATTTTCTTATTTATTAGTATTGCTGTTGATTATTGATACCAAAAGTACTCACAAAAAGCAAGTCCAGGGTTAATAAAAAAATATAGGAAAAAGGGATAAAAACCATGAAACAAAAACCGCCAATGAAAGAAAATTTGAGTATGTATTTATAAATCAAAAAAAAAATATATGTATGTATTTACCCATGCACACACCCATACACAGATACAATAATTAACAAATACAGTCAAAGCCCGGTATAACAAATACTCACTTTAACGAATTCGGGATATAACGAATGAGTAAATTTCTTACATTGACTCCTTATATAACGAATGTTTTATAATTTTCAAGCTCAGTATAACGAATGATTTAAAAAACGTGGCTCCTTTTATCCAGCCAATGGACCAAAACGTCATTCGCTTACTCAAATTACACTACAGAAATAGCCTCCTTTCAAAAATAGTGGCATCTGAAACGGATGACATCATAAATTTTTTAAAAAGTCTTTCTCTTTATGATGCATCCTGTATGATTGGTCTCGCCTGGAACAATGTTAAGGAGGACGCATTATCTATTTTTGGAAAATTTTGAGTCTGATGATGAGGACGAGATCCCCCTTTCTAGACTTTTTCAAGTGGATGAAGTACAGTGTATAAGACGTGGAGTCAGAATATTAAGTACAATTTTTTCAAATGTAAGCAAATTTAAATCCAAAAACAATTAGTACTTCGAGAAATACAGGAAGAAGCTCTTCAAATGAGTTACTTGTAAACTAACGTCTATAAATGATTTTTTTCCACCAACTTAAATAATTTTTAACATTTTTACTCACTTATTGATTATCAAACGTTATTTTTAGGACATATCTATATATTTTTAATAAAATTAATTATATTTACTTTTCTTTTTTTTAATAAAATTTTGATAAAAAAAATTTGCGATATACCGAATTTTTCACTATAACGAAAGGGCCTAACAATATATCGTTCGTTAAATCGAGCTTTGACTGTACATAAATATACATATACACAAAGGTATATGGAATGTGTTGCAAAATGTAGAAAAATATACATTCAAATAAATTTAAACACAAACAGAAACAGAAAGAGAAAACATAAATACAAACGTAGAATAACAAAACAAAAGTAGTGGTCAAATGATTTTACAGTCTGACGAATTTAAGTTTTCTTTTTTTTACCAGTTCTTCAATTCATGCATTCATTCATTCATTTAATCATTCTTTTAGTCATTTATGTTGTATTCATTTCATTCATTTATTTCAATCGTTAAAAATACAAACATATTTATATACAGCCGTAAACATACATACATATGTACATATAAACAAACATTAAAAACCAAATGACAACTTCATTTACAAACGTTCAATGTGTATCCTACATACATACATACTACATACTTATATACACTCTGCTATTGATAATTTTCTCATTTTTTGTGTCTCACATCATCAGCATCTAAAATAAAGCAAAACACACAATTTTATATTCATACATACACTACGGTTCATCAGGATAGAACCAACACTTTTTAAAGCAAGAAAAACTCTATAAATTGCAAATAAAATTTGAATAAAAAAAATTTAGTTTTACAGAAAAATAGTTGATACTGTAAATGATAAATTTAAACACAAAAAATAGTATAAAAATGGATTATAACGGTACTTTTTCTCTTTCTTTGTAGTCAAGTATAAAATTTTTCATTTATTTTTTGGTTCAACAGAATTGAACCACCACCGACAACAACAGCGCCTTCAGTTTGCCAAAGATCATATGGCATGGGATGTTCAATTGCAGCCCATACCATAACGCCCCCTCTTTGCTGTGATGTCGGCTCAGAAATTTTTCGTCCTTACGCATATTGTGAAAATAACAGTTATAGCCATCGGGGCCATCCAAATTAAATTTTTTTTCATCCGAAAAAATTACTTTTCGCCAATCGTTATCGCTTAATTATCTTTGAACATTCCATTTGGCAAACTGAAGGCGCTGTTGTTGACGGATTGCATTTAATGGAGGTTCTTTCTTTAGTTTTCGGAGTTGTAAATGTTCACTGCTTAAAATATCGCAACGAATTGTTGATTTACTTGCATTAACTCCTGCTAAATGCTTAATTTTAGAGGTAGAATGGGCTGAATTTGAGGCAATTCGAAGAATTTTTCGCTTTTCCTGTGGTGTTAGAGCTGTGTAAGTACTTCCTTTGTAATTTTTATGACATATTTCACAATGTTTTATGTAATTCATTACCACATTATGACTTGGTCTGATTTTTCTACCGATTTCGCGATAAGAAAAATTTTCTGAATGGTAAACATCAATTTTTACCATTTCAGACGAATTTAAAGAACTTTTTCTTCCAATATTGTTTTAGCTAACTGCAGTTACAAACTGTAATTTTAATTTTATTTGGTTTTTATAAAGCTTTATAACAACCGCCCACTGATTTAAGTTAAAAATGCACGTGGTTCTATTCTGTTGAACCAAAAAATAATCGATTTTTATACTATTTTTTGTGTTTAAATTATCATTTACAGTATCAACTATTTTTCTGTAAAACTAAATATTTTTATTCTATCTTTATTTGCAATTTATACAGTTTTTTTTGCTTTAAAAAGTGTTGGTTCTATCCTGATGAACCGCAGTGTACATACCTAACATGTGTACATATATTCAACATTTAAATGTGGTGAGTTTTTTTTTTTAAATTTTGTATTTAAAAAAAATATAAATGATTGACATCATTTTCACATCCGAACAAATGTGGTGAGCATTTGGTAGGAGAAGAAACAGGATACCCAAAATATAAGCGATAAGTGCCAAAAGGATACAGCGTATTCGATTATTTGCGAATCTACTACTTTTACGATAATTGCAATCACCAATTTACCATACAAACCATAAAGCCAACTGAACTAACGGGAACTTTATTATTGGAGAATACGTATGTATTTGTTTTTATAATCGTTGGATTGTATCATATTCTAGTTAATGACCGATTGACAGAAAAGGGATAATAAACTTGAATTTTAATGCTATACTTTGGTATAAAACTTCACAATCATGTTCAAATTACAAAAATTATATTTTGGAGAAAAAAAAACATTAAAATTATAAGAAAACAAATTTCCCCCGATTTCTATCAAATTATTAATATCAAATAGGCGGATGGGATGAAGTCACCGTAGGCCCGAGTTCAAACCCCAGGTCAGACATCAAAATGAAAATATGAAAAAATATTTTTTCGGCGACTTCCTCTCAGCAGATTTGTGGCAAAAACTCTGAGAGTAAATAAAATTGCCATGAAAAACTTCTCAAAAATCTGTCGTTCGGAGTCGACTTTAAACTGTACGACCCTTTACTCATGTATAAAATTAACTCACACAACATAAGTGGTGTGAGAAGCTAGGTCGTAATCCTGACTGAAGGGTTGTAATGACCAATTATGTATGTTATGTATGTGTATGTAGGCGGCTAAATTGCACAGAAATACACCATTAAACTTTCTGTTTCATTGAAATTTATTTAGGATAACTATTCGCGACCCATAGGACCATTAAGTAAATTTTTATTAAAAATAGTTGAATTTGAATTTAACAGTCTAGCCCATTAAAAATTCTTAGAGTTTGAATGGGTTTTGCCCTGGATTACTGTGGTTTGTAGTCGGACATTTCGGATCATTATACCATGACAACTGTGAAATTTATCTACATGGTAATGAATAATAACAATTTTTTCCAATGATAAATTAATCGATTATAAAAATGTAACGAAGTATTAGTTTTTTCAAATATTTTTAAAAAAAATTTTTTCAAAAAAATTTTTTCAAATTCAAATGAACGTTTACTAATATTAACAGCAGCGTTTCTCCAATATTTGAATATGATTTCTAACGATGTTATGAAATAATTTAACATTTTTATAAATCGCTTTTAACTCTTCATTAAGATGATGATGAATATTTCTATTGTGTTTGAGGAAAATCTTTGACCTTTTAAATGATTTTTGCCTTAAGGTTGTATTAAATCAAAGTAGACAAATATCTTTTTCTCACACATTTTATGAATTGGTGTTAAATCCTTTGATTGTGATTTAAAAAGGAAAATTTTTAATTTGTTTTGTTTTGTTCATTTTCATTTTCTTGTTCATTCTTCATTTTATTTAATTCAATTCATTTAGTTTAAGTAGATAAACACACAGAATACACAGAGACACAAACAAGAAACAATTGCAATAACGATGAATTGAGTTTTGAGCAAATGCAACGTGTTTTTAATAAGCTCAATGGGGGTAACTTTCCACTTTTCACTTTTTCGTAAAATGAGAAAACTTAAATTAACTTTTCTCTTTTTCCGTATTTTATTTTTATTTCATACACACACACATACTTACATATAAACTGATACGCATACATGCACATATACGCACACATACACACACACGCACAGACTACAGTAGTAGCCGTATAACGATATAAAAGTTTTTTTCACACCCTGTTCGCTTTATTTTCTATAATAAATCTACATACACGCTGTGTTCTTATATTACACGAGTCGCAGAAGAAAGAGCGAAATAGAGAGAAAGCAAGAAGTAATGGTACACATTCTTACAAACGGCCATAGAGAACTATAGCACATGAGAGCATGCATACCGACGAAGACATTTAAATAACACTTAGCATTTAACTTTATGTACTCAAAAAATAGGTTCTCACAAAATCTCAAACACATACAAGTCTACAATGTATATATGTACATACATAAATATGTATTTGCATATGTATGTACAGTTGGCCATAAACAGACAGAGTCAGAGACAGAGACACAAATACTTACTCAACACAAGCATAAGTATTCAGATAACAGATTTCGAAGGCGAATATAGTGCCTTTACAGATACTGACTGTTAGTTAAAATCAATTGGTTTATATGTACTTATTATGTACATACACGCATACATATTTATATGAATGTATACATACATACATACGAATATACATTGCATATACCCACATGCTGAATACTTTAGCATCAACGCTTGTGTTTTTATATGGCTATGTGTGTCTATGTGTGTGAGTAAGCAAACGAATGCTGAGACTTTGTTTTTGTTGGAAATCGTAAGAATCGCGTATCTTAAATTTCTTTCAAAAACAAAAACGAAAAAAAGAAAAACCGAAAAAAATTCAAAGTTATACTGTACAATCGACATGAAATCACCTCTACTTTCGATAAATATCTACAATTTGTCTCAAATGAGATGATACAGCAGCACGTATTAACGAATAATTTTGATTAAATTGAAGCATCATATTCATATGTACATATGTATGTATGTATGTATGTATGATATACATACATAGTACAAGATCATCCGAATATTATTTTAACTTCAGTTCATTATTTTTCATCGTCTGATCTGACACTTTCTTCTCTAACTGGCAGACATCCATCCATTTGTTGAATCAGTTGACCACCCAAAATCATTTTTGTCTCTAAGTCGTGGTCCTCCTCAGGACTTAATTCTAGGTCCTCTATTGTTTTCTCCTTACATTAATGATATGCCATGTAAAATTAAAATCGTGCAGCTTTATATAAGTTGTCTTGTGTTTGAATAGTCAATCCATGCAAGAACACCTGGGAATTTACTTTAACAGCACCATGTTAACTTCGCCTATGGTCATGTGTTCTCAATTTAATAATGGCTTGGCAAACTTATCATTAAACGTGTGTGACAACAATTCGGATTATTCTTGATAAAACATATTTAATGTCAACTTTACAATACGGATAAGAACTTTTTACCAGTTGTGATAGCATTAGCAGAAGCCAACTTATGGTGATTTTTAATAATATAATTCATTACGTACATACATATACATATGTATGTTTCAAAAAAATAAATAAAAGACATAGTCTGGTTTCTTTATGCGTAAACAAACTCAAACCAAAGAAAATAAAGTATAATGCAGACCAGCCACGATCAAACTGATTGGATCAAATTGACATTTTTGTGATTGTATTGGTAAAACTGTACTCACACGTACAGAAAAGTGACCTCACACGTACAGGCTGAGAAGAGTTTGAAGAATATCAAAATATTTTGATTTTCGCTACCTGCTCCGCAGAAAATTGAAGCAAATTTGATGCGTGTGCGGGCAATCACTTCAAATTTCATTTTTCTCTAGATTTCGTATGAGTAACATCACACTTTGTTTCACGGGTTATTGAAAGTGTGTAGCAAAACAATTGTAAAAAAGTAGCTATTTTGATCTTTTTTATTTAGTTTTGTTTTTATTTATGAATTTTATGATATTGTTTATTTATCTTAGTTTTATGAACTTTGTTTTGTTTAACAAAATTATTAACGATTTTAATTATAAGCCGAAAAAATTAAGCTCATTAATAATTTGTTTTAATTGCCTTTATATTATATTTTAAAATCTTGTTTATTCCTCCACAAGTTTCCATAACAATGCGTTCATTGAGAAGATTCTTGATTTTTTTTTTCCTTTTTTTGTTTTTTTTTAATTGCCTGCGACAGGGCAATGGCTATGAAATAATCATTTGCCATATTAAAAGAAAAAAACTCGATAATAAAAAACAAAAACAAATCTCCCAACCAAAAACCATATGTTCTTTGAGAAAACCTAAAAAAATATTTTCTAAAAAAGACAGAAAACCATAAAAGAATTTTTTCCGATGAAAACCATATGATGTTTTCTTCTTCACGACATTTTTTAAATGAAATTTGAAGGCTTAAATTTGATGCGTTGCTGTGCTAAGTCAAACAAAAATTACCAACACATATGCAAAATTTGATCCAATCTGTTTGATCGTGGCGGAGGCACTTAAGTCAAACAAAAATTACCAACACATATGCAAAATTTGATCCAATCAGTTTGATCGTGGCCGAGACACTTAAGTCAAACAAAAATTACCAACACATATGAAAAATTTGATCCAATCTGTTTGATCGTGGCACTTAAGTGCCTCGGCCACGATCAAGCAGATTGATCGTGGCACTTAAGTGCCTCGGCCACGATCAAACAGATTGGATCAAATTTTGCATATGTGTTGGTAATTTTTGTTTGACTTAGCACAGCAACGCATCAAATTTAAGCCTTCAAATTTCATTTAAAAAATGTCGTGAAGAAGAAAACATCATATGGTTTTCATCGGAAAAAATTCTTTTATGGCTTTCTGTCTTTTTTAGAAAATATTTTTTTAGGTTTTCTCAAAGAACATATGGTTTTTGGTTGGGATTTTCCTTTGTTTTTTTTTTTAGTGTCTAGTTTTTTTCTTTTAATATGGCAAATAGGTATTGCCCAGGCGCAGGCAATTAAAAAACAAAAGAAGGAAACTGAGAAGCGTCTTTGGGTGAAAGAGTGGTTGAAGAAAAGGGATGAATTTACGCACAAAAATCTTCACAATGAACGCATTGTTATGGAAACTTGTGGATGAATAAACAAGATTTTAAAATATAGTAAATATAAAGGCAATTAAAACAAATTTTTAATGGACTTAATTTTTTCGGCTTATAATTAAAATCATTTTTGTTAAACAAAACAAAGTTCATAAAAATAAAATAAATAAACAATATCATAAAATTCATAAATAAAAAATATCAAAATATCTACTTTTTTTATAATTTTTTTGCTACACACTTTCGAAAAACCCGCGAAACAAAGAGCGATGTTACCCCTACGAAATCTAGAGAAAAATGAAATTTGAAGTGATTGCCCGCACACACATCAAATTTGCTTCAATTTTCTGCGGAGCAGGTAGCGAAAATCAAAATATTTTGATATTCTTCAAACTCTTCTCAGCCTGTACGTGTGAGGTCAGTTTTCTGTACGTGTGAGTACAGTTTTACCAATACAATCACAAAAATGGCAATTTGATCCAATCAGTTTGATCGTGGCGGGGCTACTTTACGCTCTTTGTTTGTGTTTATTTTTCTTCTGTTTTCCTTCCCTTATCAAGAAATGATTTTTAAAAAAGATTTTGGTGAGAGCGGGTCTTACTGGTACATCCCGCCATAAGAAATTTTACTTCTACATGATGCGCATTCTTTATATCCATATTCTTTGCTCAAACTTAATGGGAAAGCATAGAAAAATATACGCATGTGAACCGCATTATCGTTTTCAGCTATTAAATATTTCCACTCTTAATAAATGTCATATACACTGAGCGCCATAAGTGAGTCAATACCCACTATAATTTAAAATTTTCTATTATAAAAAAAAATACTTGTAGCACAACAATAATTGAATTGTTGTTTTTGTTTTAACATTTTATATATAACTAGCTGACCCTGCGAACTTCGTCCCGCCCAAAATAGATTTTTTTATTACCCAAAACGGGTAACATTATATATTTATTATAATACGCTGCATAAAACAGTTATATAAAAATAACTAACTTACTATAAGTGTGTGGATCTATCTATCTAGTTCAAAATTTAATCGAAGTCGGTACGTTATTTAGGTGAGGCATACAAAGAATAACAATAAGAGGCCCGAATCATGGGTAGCGCTGACGAAGTTGTAGTTTTTGTACTCGCTCCAAAACAAAAACTAACAGACATACATGTTATATACTTATGTACATATGTAGTTATAAACCATCGAATTAGCCGACTTATAGGTATCTTTTAAAGGCGGAGGGTTGCCACGCCCATTTTTGGTGAGTTTTTCGATATCGACTCTACGACTTACCCACCAAATTGCATTCGTCTACGATCAATATGTACCTAAATATTCAATTTTAAAGGTATGCCACGCCTACTTTTTGCTATATCGAATTTTTTTTCAAACCATCTAAACCTGATAAGCTTTCGAACAAAAAAGGAATGGTTAAAATCGGTTCAGTAGTTTAAGAGTTATAGGTATCACTTGAAGGGGGAGGGTTGTCACGCCCATTTTTGGTGGGATTGTTGATGTCGGCTCTAGGAACTTACGATCAATATGTACCTATATATTCAATTTTAACGATTTGCCACGCCCTCTTAACATTTAGGAATATGAAAAATAGATGTTGTCCGATTCTCTGACCTACCCGATATGCACACAAAATTTCATGAAAATCGGTCGATCCATTTCGGAGGAGTTTAACCACTAACAGCGTGACACGAGAATTTTATATATTAGATAAATAAACGTTTGTATTTTTAGAAATTTATTCGACTATTCTCATTTACTTTTCTCGCTATCCTAACAAAAATGAATTATTTCAGTGGTGTTTACTCACTTTTGGCGCTCAGTGTAGCTCTCAAAGATATACATAAATACCAATGCTTTATCGATACAATAAGCCCTTGGAACAATGTTCCCTACATCTCTCACAGTATTTTTAATGCATATTAATACAAAACATACATAAATATTATTTGCAATTTTTTAAGTAAATTCTGTGTAGTCATATGAACAATTTTATTTTCATCAGTTTTTATGTTTTTGTTACTTTATTTCATCTTAATGGTGATAAAAACAAATGCTAATTTTTTATTTTTATATAAAATAGATTTCAAATAAAAGTAGTTAAAAGCAGTTAAGAGTATAACTCTTCGTCAAAGTATTCATAAACTTTGTATGCCAATGGTTTGTAGACAAGAGGTTGTGGAACAAACTGATATAAGCAATTCAATGCAATTTTATAATCTGTATGATGTTTGCAATTCGTACTGAATGAAAAGTTTAAATTTACTTTCTTTATTTTTAGCCTTGACTGGCAACAGTTACAAGAAAATCGAATATATGGGCAGGCAAGCAAAGCGTTAAGAACTCTTCCAAATTCATTTAAAATGTGTGTGTTTATTTCACACAATTATATGAATCTCAGTGTAATATATATATATATATATACATATATATATATGTATTCCTCTTTTGGTTCGCATATTTTCCCCATTTTTGGCAACTAAAAAAATCTCTTTCTACATTTTCTTCTTTGTCTCTTTTAAAAACGAATTAATGTTCATGCAAATGCGACAGTAAAATATTAGTCCTTCTGTTCATTTTGCATTTAGCCCTCCTTACAAGGCCACAATGAATACAGGCTCACAAACACAAGCAGACACAAACACATGTACAAGGAATTTAACATACATACAAACATTTGCAAAGAAATTCATGGCTTATTCTACAATGATGTGTCGGAGTGAATTTGTTAATGGGGTACTCGCACGGGGTACCTCTTTATTAAATAACTTTAAACGAATAAGTATTGCCAGTAAAATACGAAAGAGAATGCAAAATAAAAATAAAATGAAAATGAAAACGGGGGAAAAAAAAAACTTTTAGAAAAATACACGAAAATAATGATTAAGAAAACGTTGGGAAAATACAAAACTTTGTCTTTTACTTTCGTTCACCTTGTCCTTTTGTTGCTCTTCTTGATTATTGTTGTTGAGGTAAAGTGGTTGTGGCACTGGTGTGACACTGGTGGTGGTGGTGGTGGTGGTCTTGCTGTTAATGGTGGTGTAATACGGTTACAAGTGAATTTCTGTTGGTTGCTGCGCTTTATTGTCAGTATTTTATGGTTGACATTTCAATTTAAAAGATAATAATTATATACGAGCTACAAGCTACCGAAGCTCCATTTAAACTGGACTAATACAAATAAACTAAAATAGTAATTGAAAATACAAAATGAATAATAAAACACTTACATTTATATACATAAATACCTACATACATATATACTATATATATACTATATATATATATATACACATATAAACACAAATATTAAGACCATCACGTTATTGTACATGTTTATAAGCATTTATAAAAATCCGATATTTATTTTTATTGATTATATTGCAAAATCATTAGAATTTAGCTGATATTTTCCATTAACAAATTAAATTAAAATCAGCGTTTTATTGTCAAATCAAAAATACACTTAAAACATTGCTTATTGATTTGTAAGCATTTTAAAAAATTAACTTTACGAGTTAAGGGTTTATAAAAATATTTATGTATGTATTGCTGGTGACTCGATTTGTATGTAATTTACGAATATATGTATACATACATATATAGAGGAAACCCAGTCATCGATCGGTGTGATCAACTGGCGTATGCGCGCAGGAAGCAGAGCCATATGGAAGGATGTGTTAAGGGCAATTAAATAAGCAAGCAAGTAAGTAATATGGAATTTTTAAAGAATTTATCGATAATATAAAACATTAGAAAGAATCAAATAACCATCAATAAAATCTACATGAATATTAGGAACATTTTTTTCTCATACAGTATTCCCTTGATTCACGTCGTCTCGATTTACGTTGTTTCGATTAACGTCGTCAAAAATTTTGTTCCCTTCAACTTCGATTTGCGTTGTCATTCGATTTACGTCGCCTTTTTTTGGAACCAACTGTGACGTTAATCGAGAGATTACTGTATCTTTTTTAAGTTCCTTGTTAAAAACTTACTAAGTACTTTGTAGTATCAGCAATATGAAATTCGATTTACGTCGTTTCGATTTACGTCGCCTTTTTCCGGAATATTCTACTACGTAAATCGAGGGAATACTGTATAATCCCTTCAAGATTGATAGGCAACCGAACTCCAGTTGAACGGTAAATATTCAATTGTACAGAATGATATTACAGATGACAACCGACTACCAATATTTTAAACCTTCACTTGTAAATTTTTTTGGCATTTGGTTGTCGTCCGTAATCAATCTATCAGATTAATTTTATTAAGTTTTCTACAATTATAACTATAATTTCTCAATACCACACTCTTCTGACCATTAACATTTGAATCTGTCTAGAATGTATTTAATTTGAAAAGAAGCTAGTTTAAATGCTAACAGTAAATTTGAACAGCGTATTCACTTCAATACATACGTGATATATCCATTCAAGATCAGATCTTAGCTGGAAGATAGGGAAACTTTTTTACTGATAGGATAAGTTCAAACTATTATATTGAATGACAATTATTCGGCAGCCCGAAGCGTGAAATGGGGGGTACAACAAGGGGAAATTCTCGGGCTTCTGTTCTGTCTGTACAGCAATGCGTTAATCGCCGTAATAGAGCACTGCGGCATACAATATATGCTGATGATGTACAGAAAGTTGCGTATCAAACGACATCAATACTGTACGGATCATATGAACACTGATCTTGCAAAAATCACCAAGTGGGCACGATGCATTTTGTGCCAATCCAACCAAATCGAAGTGCATTTTTATTAACTACAATGATTTCATTAATGATTATAAGATCGAGATAAACGTAGTTGATAAATTTATTGAATGTGTTAGATACTCCAAAAGCTTAAGGATTGTGTCCAATAATAAGCCTTCTAGGACTTATCGTGTATGGACACGAGTTGTGACTCAGTTCTTGATTAACTAACCGGCGTTAACCGCAGTGGTACTAAATACCAAAAGTTTGATCTTTGATAGCTCACTATTATCAGTTAAAGTATGATATTATTTAAATAAATCAAGAATTTATTTAATAATTAAAGGATTTATTTAATAAACAAAGCAAAAATAAAGATTAGAAGTAAACAATTTTTTTCATTTTAAAATATTTAAAAACATAACCAAGGCGAATTCATAGAATGAACATAACAATATTAATAAAATGTGTTGGAACCTCTGAAAAATATTTCTAAAATAAAGAGTAAGAAATGGCTTAGCAAAACATAATATTGTATATACATATTTGTTAACCCCTATTGATTTTCATTTGAAGTTTTAACATTATATATTTTTTTCCTCTCAAGCGGTTTATTAGATTTCCTTCTTCATGTTGTTGAAGCACAGGCAAAAAATTTTTTTAAAGAGTTGTGTAACTGAAAAAAATGCATGGTTGGAAAGTTTGATTTCATTCATATTATAACTACATAGCATATTCAATAATATCTAATATGTAAATTTACAATATACATACATATATGAATTACAAGAGCTTACTATTTGACCATAAAAATTCTTGACATTAAATAATTAATCGAGCAAAAAAATCAACAACATTAACAAACAGGGAGAGCACCTAAAAGCAGACATTCATTCACGTTTAAATTTTATTGAGACAAGTAAGATTGTACGTTGCGTATGAAGTATTAATACAATAAACATTACGTATACGCAACATAAATTAACTTCTTAATCACAAACTTAATATTTAAAATTTCGTACAATTACTGTCAGTATCTGACTACACATACATACATGTACAGTGTACACACATAATGAATAATGGCAAATAACAATTTGAATGCGTGTGTGTTTGTGTGTATGTACGTATGTTTTATAATGTAATGACGTTTTAGCAATAACCCACTGATTTTAAACTGACTGCAAACAATTAGAAATCAATTTAATGATAAAATTTTTTATATTATTTTTATTTTTATTGCTGTTATTGCTATTGTCGTTTTAGTTGTAATTGCATTTTTAGTTGCAGTTATAGTTGTAGTTATAATTGTAATTGTCTACATTTGCAAATTATTGTCTCGTACTTTTAACATTCATTTGACATTTGCCCTCAAAGCGATTGTTTTAGGCAAAAACCAAAAAAATCTCACTCACACATACATACATATGTATGTAAATGTTATCGAATATTTCAATTGTTATTTGGAATTTTTATTTTCTTTCTCTCATTTTATGTGACGGTGACTGTGACTGTGTCTATATCTCTCACCCACTTCTAATGTTGATCTCTTAGTTCGCCTGTTTGTGCGTTTGACTAGGTTTTCATTACATTAATCTCTGTCAACCGCAATTATGTCCAGGAATTTAACAGCCCGAGCTACTGCTGTTGTTAAATATATTTTATTTTGTAATTATTTATTTGAAAATTTGAATGTGTACACAGATATTATGTTCTATTATTTGTATCGACCACAAATGTAATATAAACAATTCAATACAGATCCAGACACAGATGCAGATGCAGACACACGAATCAATATTCAAATAACAACGAACTACAAATCAAAATATTTATTTTAAACAGCGTGGTGTGTAAAAAAAAAAACGATGTTTGAAATTTATAACAATCAAAAAGCAAAAAAAGCAAGCAAAATAAAAAAAAAACAACAACAACAACATACGCAGAATAAAAATATTAATAAACATTACGAAATTCAAAAAGAAGTAATTGAATTATAGGAATTATTTTGAATAATTTCACAATAATTTACTTTTCCTCTGACCGATTTGCTCAATACAGTACAATACAGTTTGGAAATAAGTGCTGTGCCGCAATTAAAACTGATTCCACTAGCAGTTCAACAACAACCATAATCATCAGAACCAGATTAGAAATATTGTGGCATTTTGAGGAAAGATAAAAAAGAAAAAACAAAACGACCGACTGTTTGCCATATTGCAAAATAAACAATTGGGAAGAATGTAAAATGACGACGAAAAACAACGGCAATAAATAAAAAAAAACAAAAGTTTTGTTTATACAACTTTGCACATGTATGTGTGTGTGTGTGTGTGTGTGTGCGGGTTAGTAAAGTAAACAAAACCACAACATCATCAAATCTAAACATACACGCTCATTTAATTGCACGAACAGAACTATACTAAATAATGACAATAGAATGCCAGAGAAATTCCAAAAATACCAACACATGTACAATCTAAATGCAATACAATAATAAAAAAATAATTAAAAATTAAAAATAACACAAGCGAAACAGACAAACACAAAAATTTGTTTTGCATTAAAATATTCGGTTGTGGTTAAGTGGTAAGTATTTCTAGAGAACAAAACAAAAACTTGTTCACACATTTAATTCAAATTGTTGCACATAAATATTTATATAAGTCCAGTTCAATACCGAATTTAATTAAAGATTAGAGGCATTAAAATAAAAGCTTTTAAGCCGGAACATATCCTAAACTATGTACATATAAAAAATTTCTTATTGCGGACAGATTATCTAACTTTTGCAACTGCAGTCAGGGCTAACGTTGTTACAGAGAATATCTTTTATTTTTTAAATTTGAGAAATACAAGAGCACCTCTTGATACATATAATATTTAAAAACTTGACTACGCTATTAATTATTTAAAATATGAATTAAAGAAAAGAGAAATTAATAGAAGAATTATTGCGGCAATGCGCATAGTTATTCCTAAAAAAAAAATAATGTAAAGAACCAATTATTCAAGTCCATTATAAGCTAAAATTATTGATTATTAGCAAACCTGTCTAAATTGAACAAAAGAACCATGAAACGATCATGGTTATTTCTAAGCGTTTGCTGTCAGAACGCATATCTCAGTTATATTTTGAAAGAGGCCCACGTGAAACACCTGGACATGTAACTGTCTCTATTAAAAGCGCAATTCAACATATGCGAGTCAAAAAAAAAGAAATTCAATTTCAGTTTGAGTATCTGCGTAATAATGATTCCTTGAAGTGCATTATTTAGTCGACGCTCATCAAAAAAGCATTCCATATCGGCAACAAAAAGGCCAAGTTCGCAAAGGCCAATATCGATTGGAAAACAGGTCATCATGTGAAAAACTAATTCCTACGTATAGTAACGCATCTGTAAAGCACGATGAAGGCATAGTAATGACCTGAGGTTGCTTCACTAAGCAAAGATTGGATCGGGTTATAAATTTAATGGCTTAATGGGTCAATTCAGATCAACTATATTCACATCTCCAAAGCCAGTAAAACCACCTAATGAAAAACAAGATCGAAATTCTCGGATGCCTGCCCAATTTCTTGATCTCAATCCTATAAAAAGCTTATGTTACCATGAAAATAAATTTGGAAACTTGCCGATTATATTTATAACTATAACAACTTCCCTACTTATAGCACACATACAATTTAACAAAAAAAACTATTTTAAATATTTTTTTTTTTATGAAACCAGCACTCAGGGGATGGCCCCTACTCATGCAGTGCATTGTGCAGGTTTTTTTTTTAGGAAAGGTGGAAAGGGGGAAGATGCGAACGGCAAGGAAATGGCGTGAAAGGTGACTATAAAATGGCCGGTGCTATACCTTCACCATTAGACAGTCTACAGGCAATCGTATGTATTATTTTAACTTTTTGCTCTACATGTATGTACTTATTGGGTATATGAAATAAAATGATTTCAGTAGATATATACATACATACAGTGGCTCCCACCTTATTTCAACCAGCACCTTTAAAAAAAATTTGAATAAGAGTTTATAGAATATGTTTAAAAATTAAACAAAAAAGTTTTATTCAGGCTCAAATTTATGGGCAATTTGTGATCAAAACGTATGCCAACACCAGATTTCGAACAAGAATGACCTTATAGCAGCTCTGAAAAACGAATGAGCAAAAATAACTCTCCAAACCACTAGGAAGTGGAATCAATGCAAAAAAGGCTGAAAGCTGTAATTAACCAAATAGGAGGTCATACTAAATTTTGCAATTAAAACTATTAGTTAATTAATCATTTAATTGTTTGTTGATAGTAAGTGGTTGAAATAAGCTGTGACGAATTGGGTTCCTATATTTTTGGATTTTAGTTTGTAAGTTTACATTTGAGACTGAATAAAATTTTTTTTCTTAATTTTTAAACATATTCTATAAACTCTAATTCAAATTTTTTTAATATCTTGTTTCGTTGCGAAATTATACGAGCTTAATTTTTTTTAAAGGTGCTGTTTGAAATAAGCTGGGCGCCCATGTATGTATATACATAAAGAGAGAGAGAGAGAGAGAGAGAGAGAGCAAGAGAAAGGGAAAATCATTAACAGATTTTAATTCAGACAACCCATATTCTCTTTGTAAACGAAATGAAAAATATTTGTATTTAAATTACCCATATCATGCCATTAAGAGAGGCATGAAAAAGATTTTTTAAGTCATACTCTTACAATATAATTGTATCTGTTAAGAATATACGAGCATACCTATGTACAAACATCACAGACATTTACATCGACAGCAATAATAATTACTCGTTGCCATTATCATTTACTCTCGTGAATATCTAAATGTGGCACATCTTCATGTATTTTAGAAACACGACGGAAGCAGACACTTTAACCGCACAACTCATCGGTGCAATTAACTAAACAGGCTTAATGGCAATAAGCGGAAGGTATCCCATTATAATGAAGATTTAAAGAAAATGTACAATTTTAGAATTGCCATGCTGCGTATACAACTTAAATTGCATATTCAGGTACATTTTCACGCTATCCTTCCCACTCTTACTGTTCATTCAAATTCTCTTAGTAGTTGCTTGAACATTTAACACATCCTCTTGTTATTAATAAGGAGGCCATTTATAGTCATCGCATTAGCTACCGTAATATTTACTTTTCAGTTAAATGCAACCCAAATGTTAATTTATAACGAATGACTTTAAAAATTTAGAGATTTTTTTCTATTTTTATTTTCTTTACATACATACATACATACATACATAAATGGTCATTACAAGCCTCTAGCCAAGATTACCACCACTTATGTTGTGTGTATGTCAATTTTATACATGAGTGGCGGGACCTACAGTTTAAAGTTGACTCTGAACGACAGATTTTTAAGAAACTTTCCATGTCAATATTATTTACTCTCAGAGTTTTTGCCAGAAATCTGCTGAAAGGAAGTCGTCAAAGAAATATTTTTTTATATTTCGTTTAATTGGAGATGTCTGACCTGGGGGCTTAAACCAAGGCCTCACGTCTTGTAAGCCAACACACTACCTACTAGACTACGACAGACCTCTTTTCTTTCCTAATTATTTATTGAGTTTGAAATTACGTTTGAAATGACGATAGGTAAGCAAATCTTAAATCAAAGTAAATCTACTTACATACATATGTCTTCTGATCAATACCAGGAATAAATTCGAATTTTGTTGCTATTCGTTATATTTGTTAATAAAATGTATGCCACTAAGTCGCCGTAGTCTAGTAGGTAGTGTGTTGGCTTATTAGGCTGAAGGACCGAGTTCAAACCCCAGGTCAGACATCAAAACGAAAATATGAAAATATTTCTTCGGCGACTTCCTCTCAGCAGATTTGTGGCAAATACTCTGAGAGTAAATAAAATTGCCATGAAAAGCTTCTCAAAAATCTGTAGTTCGGAGTCGACTTTAAACTGTAGATCCCGCCACTCATGTATAAAATTAATACACACAGGATTGATAAAAAATGGAACAAAAACTAAACTAAAAGACTGTTTTCCAACAAAAACAAGAAAAACTTTTGTAAAATTATGTAATTTTTCAACACTCATCCTCACTGTCAGATATGAGTTGCAGAAAAATTTTTAGAAAGACTTGATCACCAACAAAACGTATGTTCTGTGAAAGAGCTCTGAGATGACTGAAACCGATGTCGTAGACGGCTATGAGATAAGCTGGCATGTTTATATAAACATGTTGTTGTCAGCTGTGCTTTTGCGTCGAAAATAAAGCTGATTTTAAACCCTCTTACAATATCTAGTTACTAGAGTAATTCATAGGAACTTATAGAATGTTGTTGAACTGAAACCGCACTGTAAGAGTACCGCGTTATAGGAGCGTTGTCGCAATTTCAGCTCCGCGTTATATGGAAACCGCGTTCTGAGAGTACCGCGTTATAGGAGGGTTGACTGTATATCTATCAACGCGTATAGTAAGTTGATGCGCAACTTAATTATTTATCCGAACGGGAGGGTGTATGGTTTTCCACCATAATGTGGACATTGAACATGAAAACATTTTTGTTCATACGCTTTAATTCTCCAGTGTCGTAAGCATTTCTGCTGCTAGAAAATATGTTGCTAAAGATATCGATACTCAAAGATAGGATTCAATATGTTCAAAATGTAAAGTGCGTTTATAAGAAGAAGACATTAAAATTGTTTCAATTATAAACAATTCTTGCGAGATTTTGAATTTAAAAATAAATGTTTGCTGGGTTGTGTTGAGTGTAACAATCTGCGTTTATTTAATTTACATACTGCATTTCACAAACACAGTCGCCACAGTTTCGTAAAAACTATTAATATTTTTTTTAATGTAACATGTACATATGTACATATGCATAGGCGTATGAGTTTGTTTAAAAGAGACAAAAAAGTGTTAATTGGTTGTTCAAAAGGTAGTTGATATACATATCTACATAAATATCTACCATCTCTTACATTTTCATACAGTGTAGCTTGAAATTCATAACAAAGTAATGCATTAAAAAGTCTAATGAAATCAGGCTATATATCTCCTTTGAATGATATTGAATTTTATATTCGAACAGCATAACTAGTACACGATTATCATTCGTATATTTTTATTCTGGATGGCGTAGTACTTAAGATCTTTATTTTGTGTGAACTATTCTTGTGTGAAATATGATATTATTGATATTTTTTTATATGATTGCTTTACACTTGATTTGTTGCAGTTGTAAATTCAAACTCTGGAGAGAGTGAGCAATTTTTATCGGGAAATACACGGAACCCTGTCGCACAGAGAGGATAGTGTTAATAGCGAAGATCAAAGAAAGATCAAACTTCATCAGCCTTTGAGAAAGTGATGAAATTATTAGGCAAACACTTTCCACGCTGCTACACCTAACGCCACATGGATCACCGATTATCCCAGACATTCCCAAAAAAAAATCGAAACGAAACGAAACGGACACATTTTAATGTCGCGCGTATGAAAAAATTTATTTGAATTTAAAATTATTTTCATTATTATTATTTATTTATTTTGTCACAGATATTTGCCAATGCAAATCTGGTTAAATGGCTTTTACTGAAATATTGATCTTGGAAATATATATACGAGTATATAATCTAATTAAATTATACAATTTAATACGTTATTCGCTGAAAATAAATTAGGAACACGCTCACCTTGTTACTACTACTGTCATGAGATGTTTTTTTTATTTTTTTTTTTTGTTTTCGTTATATTTTACATTTTGACGCCGTTAAAAAAGCATAGCTCTTGAACGCGTTGCCACAATAACCGCATCGTGATTACTTTCACATAAACGCATGTGGCTTAAATTCATGTTGAGTGAAAAACTTGTCAAATGCTTTTCCACAACACCTGTTCAAAAAGGGAATCACTTGCCACATTTGCTCATTGCTGGCTGGCTGCGACTCTAGGCAGAAAAAGGTACACACACTAGATAATACACAGACACACACACACACAAGCACAAACCTTGTAATGCACAAGAATTGAAGAGTTTATGTTCGTCATTGAAGAAGAAAGAATAGCTACATTAGCACAATCTACTTATTCAGCGGCATTATGAATGTGTTCTGTCAAGCAATACAGAATTAGAAATTTTTTTCAATTACAAAGTAACGATCAATTTGATATTTTTTTTTTAATCCGATTGCCAACAAAGTCAATGAATAGTTTTATAGCATCACCTTTAGTAAAAATGTATGAAGATTCATAACTCAAGGACTCTTTAAGCGATGTGGTACAGTGCTACAGTTTGTAATTGTAGTGCCAATGTAATGCCGCATTAATCTCAATTATTACAAGTATGTATGTATACAGTTTTGCAATGAGCCGTGCACTTATTCAGACCTTCACTCGTACGTTCACCGTTTTTGGTCGGGACGCAGAGTGTTGGTATAAATAAACAACAATTTACGGCAGCAAGAGTAATAAAGATACAACGAGGATGCATGCAGCCACGGATGGAAGGAAGGTAGGATGGAAGGAAACACGTCAATGTTGCTACTACTCCAGTTGTTGTTGTTGTTGTTGTACTATTCTTTGCTAGCTGTTGCTTGTTTTTCTGTCTTTTATTGTTGTTGTTCTTGTTGTTGTTGTATGGTTAAGATTGCCACTAGCAACATGCCAACCAGCAAGCTTGATATTTTTTTGTTTTTTTTTTTCCAGCCTTCGTATGTTGGTAATTTGTTCAAAGTATAAAGAGAGTACGAGATTGTTTTAAGTTGCCAGATAATTGATTATGAGTTGCGTGAATTAAATTTCAAAATAAGACACTTAAAGTTGTTTTTGTTGGTTTGTATATACATATGTACATACATACATACATATGTACATGCTTCAGTTGTTCATAATGTTTGCCAGACTTGGTGTAACGTGTTTGCTGCACGAATAAACTCAAGTATAAGTACATACGTATATGAGCGTGTGTGTATGTATGTGTGAAAAAGAATAGATTACCAACAATTGTAAACCCTGCTTCAATCTGCTTTTTCATTTGATTTTGTTTTCCTGTCTCCCACATGTACTGGCAGAACAACTTCTGTACGTTCAAATACAATTACCAGCAATATATTTTGATACACAGAACACACACACACACACACCCATGCTTACACTCTACTACTGTATGTACGTAGTGAAAATCTCATTTATATTGTTGCCACCTGTTGTTGTATACTCGTATTGTATGAGGAGTGAAAGGAATTGCTTCTTTTAACCAGGCGAACGGGAGAGATTTTTTGTTTATGTTCTTCGCTTTTATGTTACAACGCGCTAAGACCCTATTACTGTGGTAATCCTTTTGACAAATGAAATTTTTAATAGTCTCACATCACACAAAACATGTAAACCTTGACGAAAACATACAAACACATAAACCCAGGCATACACAAACACTCTCACCCACCCACTGGCTCTATCACTCAGTCGAACTACACACTGACACAAAAACATACATACATAGTCGTATACCCATGCAGTTGTCAGTACGTATTCTAAACGTGAGTTTAAAAATCTTTTTATTTGCGTATATATTTTGATGTGAAGGATTGTTGTTCACCAGTTGTTACGTTACATTATTCTGTTTAAGTAATGGTACGTACATGTAACGCGACATACGCATTTTAATGTAAATCCTTTGACACTCGTAATCCTTTCGTCCTTTTTTTTCTTCTATTCTTTCACGATATTATTTCATTTACTGTACTTGTGTTTTTATGCCTGTATGTGTGTGTAATATTTTATTTCCATACAATATTTCATTACGTAGTTTTTCTTTCTTTTCTTTCTCTTCCTTCCCGGTGATTTTTCCACTATTTTATTTTTTTTTTATTTTACTTTGAAAACGTGACTGTTTTTTATTTCCCTGCGAATATATCGTATGTCAATACACACACACACACATAAAATGCATTATTCTTTTAAGCGTTAAAAGACAACGTGAAACAATATCATGCTGTTGTGTGTGTATGTGAGTGTCCATGTGTATGAGTGTGTATAACTGAGTATGCACGAGTGAGAACACTGACGTTTGTATAGCGTCTCAAAGGATGTTCGACAAACAATAATTGCAAATCATTTAAGAGTACTTTTGTTTCGCTTCGCTTTTTGTGAATATATTTATGTATACATATGTATGTAGAGGTACACATGTATGTATATATGCGAATAAGCTATTAAAGTGACATTCCCACTTGTCATAACCTACTTGTGTCATTATCTGCATCACATTTTTAGTACGAGTTCTGAAAAACTTTTTAACAGAAAACTTTATTGCCCTTGGCCTACATGCATACGTCGAGTATGCACATGACTGTATGCGTATCTGTTGGAGTGAGTGTTTTCGCATAAATTAGAGTGACACAAATGGGTTTGTTGATCTATTCCTGGCAAGAACAATTCAAGTTTTATTAAACCAATTTAATTAACAAAAATTTAATGCACTGAAAGCAAATGAAATCATCGTAAATGTAAAACAAAAAAACTATGATACATCTTTAAAAAGATCTTTACTAGTCGAAGGTCTACGTTTAGTTGAACCGATTTACACAGAATCATTATTTGCGACGAATAAATCTCGGCTGTCGATATGAATCTTGTATTCATAACTATAATTGACCCAATTTTTAATTAAGAAGAGTCTTTAAATGTAAATATATTCTAGAACGGATAATCTTAAAGAGCTTGGATAACTTTTGCGTAAGTAATTACAACTTTCATACATTTGAAAACAATACTCCAAAAATTGCTATTGTCAAGCATATCCATTTACATATTTTTGAAGGCTAAATACAACATTATCTTCTTATTTGATTTTTGTATTGTTGCGTATCTAATTTTTTCACGCAACGCGCTCTTACTTATGTACGAGTACATATGTATATAAACGAAATCATTACGATTGGAATTACTTAAAAGACTTCATATAAGTGTAACCGTTTCCATTGTTATTTAATTATTTTTTTATTTAAAGTTTTTCTTTCTTTCTTTCTTTTTTTATTGTACAACCCATGACTTTCAATAAAAAATTTAATTTTCGACACATTTGAAATTCAATTTTACATCTTCACGCACACAACTCATACACGAACGAACGAATGCTCACATGTTTGCAATAAAAAGAAGTATGTATGTACTTGTATTTCTCACACAAAAACAATAACAAAAACTTATACACATACACATACAAACTTACATGTTTATAAAGTTTTACTACTCGTAAAAGCGTCACAGTGCGTATTTTCCACAACAAAAAATGAAAGAAAAAAAATTAAACAAAAATAAAAACAAAAAATGGCCTCCTTCAGTCCATCCATATGCGGTAGCATACTTTCAGGATCACCCTTTCTTCACAAATGTATGTGTGCGTGCATCCGTAAATGTTGTTCCGCTTGTTATTGACAGGCAAATGTGTTCGAGAGGGAGAGAGTAAGCGCAAAAAATGAAAACAATCCTTTTAAGGGTAGATTTTGGTTTATTTTTTTTTATACAATATTTTTTAAATTCGGCTTAGCTTGTTTTAAATGTAAACACGTACGTAACGTATTAAAAACAACTACATCAGTAAATCAGCAACAACAAAAAAGTAAAATAAATAAACAAAAACAATCAGATTTGATACTGTTTGTAAAAGACTACTGGTGCTGTCATTCAATATACAAAAATACATACATACATACATACATACATCCATACAAACTTTTACATATACAAACACTTAAAACTATGGATAACGGTAGTCATTTGTAGCACATGTGTTTAGATATGTGCATGCACGCACATTTCTATATACATATGTACATATCGTCGTCGAAAATGCAAAAGTACGTAACAAACATTTTTCTAATTTTACAGGAGAAGCAAAAAAGTTATAAAATAACAAGTACTTCATATGTAGAAACATTTTGAATTATTGATATAAAAACGTTATTTTTGGTCGCAAAGATCTAAAAATTGGTAGAGATACGTGAGATAACCTTACGAATCATAATCAATCAAAAACTCGATTTTGATTTTTTTGTTGATACGTACTTTTGCATTTTCGACGACGATATATGAGTATATCATTTACAAGCATAACAAAATTATATAAGCCAGAAAAATATGATCGAAAAAAAAAAGAAAAATTTTCAAAATGTATAAAAGACAACAATACTAATGTAATTATTTTTTAATTTTTATAAACTAATTTTTTTCTCTTAGTGTACTGAACTGTTTAGGACATCACCCGACATCAACTGAACAAGTTTAAGCGGAGGTAAAAAATAATACCGAATTTTTCACTCGAATGTAAACGATTAAAGGAATATTTACTGAATGAAACCTAATCATTATGAACTATATAGTATTACCGTTTACACTTACATATAAGAAACCAATCGATGATCTTAATTTGTAGATGAAAGCGTTAATCATGCTCATGGCTTACGAAACCAATCGAAAAATTATATAAACAAACTGTGACTCATATACCGCCCAACTAACAAATACAATAGCGGCTTGCTTAAATGAACCTTTTAAGGAAATTCTGGTGGATTTGCAACTTTCTTTTAAAGAAATAAAAAAAAATAAGTTTACCAGAAAAAAAAAAAATACATTACTGCTTTAAAATCAAAATTTAAAGATTGTTTTTCAAAAGGGTTATCCGTAGAAATGTCTGTGTGTGTGTGTGTATTTGTTTACAAAACTAAGTTTTAAACTTATTCGCTAGTGTATCAATGTGTAAACATTTTTACATGTTTGTACGCTTGTATACTCGTATGTGACCTCAGACAACCAAAAAAGCAAAAACAAAAACAAACAAACAACTTAAACACTATCTGGGGAGATATCAAAATAATGTCAACTAAATAATCTTAAAAGCCATGTTAAGGTCACCTATTTGTCCTTAGCACTTTGCAAGCAGAACTTAATACAACAGAACCGAAATTGGTAGAGCAAGAATATACAAACAAATTGCCCTATGATCTCCTCATTTAAGCCGTTTATTTACCAAACGCTCTCCTCATATCATTCACCCACATACGTATACATACGTATGTATGTATGTATGTATGAAAACCAGAAAACCATATGAGAACAACAAAGAAATAACAAAAGGAGGAACAAAAAACGTTGAACATTAGAATGATTTTTATTTTGAATCAAGTTAATGGCTTTAGTTCATGTTGTACTTCATCAAGTTTAATGACCGTTGTCATTTTATCCATTAACAATAAGAACAAATGAACAGTGGAAACCTGAAAGGGCTTCTGTTACCATTTTCACCATTTTGCCATTGCCAACATCCAACATAACAACTTTGCTCAACAGTTGTAAGCCATTAACTGCTTGTTTCCACCATCTGTTCATTTGGTAATTTTCACCTTAAATCGTTATTATCTCCACCAACACCATCACTACCGACTGTCGGCCAATACCATCATAATCATAGCAATCATCAGTCGTTGGAAATCATTAGAAACATCTGGCCAAGATTTAAAACAACTCCTCTGTCGTGCTCTATTGTTTCTCATCCAGAAATTAGGACGGCAGGACGGGAGAACGGGAGGTTGGGAGGACGAGATGTTTTAATGCCCTGATGATGGAATTGGTGTCGATGGCAATTGTAAATTGTTTACAATTCGTTGCTTACATTGCCAATAATTCACAATCAATTGTGATTTCTTTGAGAGAGCAGTTGGTTGAGTGCGGCGTATGTATGTACGGATATAGGCGAATGGCTCTAAAACTTATTCCAGGACAAACATGTACATTAAAACGTGCTAAACATTTCTTTACGTCTTTTTGAGTTTTCTTTTGCTGTCTTCCTCTATTTTTATCCAAAGAAATTAAATGCAGCTGCTACCTTAAGGTTAGTACTTTAGTTTAGTACCTAAGGTTAGGAATTTACAATAGCGTAGTTTCGATTTCCAACTACAAGGGGTTAGCAACTAATGTTATATAAAAACATGTATAAATGTATGTATGTATGTAAGTGATAATTTTGTTAATTTTTTTTTTTTCATTTTTGATTACTACCTGACACTACGTCTCTGTTTTCCCCCATTCCATTCATTTGAATTTAACATTTATGTGTTATTTTCCTTATTTATTCATTCATTATATTTATTCTTGTATTTAACATTCGAGGATTATCAACAGAAATGAAACGTTGAGGAACAATTGCAGATTGCCGTGTTTACATTCAACACATTTGAATTAAATTCACATTTCATAAATTCCTCTCCCACTTGATGCAAAACGTATAAAACGTTGATTTTATTGAGTAGAAAGAAAGCGAACATTTTAAGGGTTTTGTTTGCTGCTGCTGCTGCTCTTTTATTATCCATTCTATTTCCATTACAGCTACAGTCATGGCTGAGTGAAGATTTTCACTCATTTGAAACAAATAAAATAAAATAAAATAAAATTTTAAAGTTTAAATTACACATGACGATTTCAAATAACATTTACAATATGCTTAACTCATCTTACAAATATTTCTTATGTACTTTCAGGCATTCCTTAGATATAAAGTACTAGCTGACCCGGCGAACTTCGTCCCGCCCAAAATGGATTTTTTTTTATTGCCTAAAACAATAAGTGTGTGGATCTATCTATCTAGTTCAAAATTTAATCGAAGTCGGTACGTTATTTAGGTGAGGCATACAAAGAATAACAATAAGAGGTCCGAATCATGGGTAGCGCTGACGAAGTTGTAGTTGTTGTACTCGCTCCAAAACAAAAACTAATAGACATACATGTTATATATGTACATATGTATGTAGTTATAAACCATCGAATTAGCCGACTTATAGGTATCTTTTAAAGGCGGAGGGTTGCCACGCCCATTTTTGGTGAGTCGATATCGACTCTACGAACTTACCCACCAAATTGCATTAGTCTACGATCACTATGTCCCTAAATATTCAATTTTAAAGGTTTGCCACGCCTACTTTTTGCTATATCGAATTTTTTAAACCATCTAAGCCTGATAAGCTTTCAAACAAAAAAAGAATGGTTAAAATCGGTTCAGTAGTTTAAAAGTTATAGGTATCACTTGAAGGGGGAGGGTTGTCACGTCCATTTTTGGTGGGATTGTCGATATCGATTCTACGAACTTACCCACCAAATTTTATTCGTCTACGATCAATATGTACGTAAATATTAAATTTTAACGATTTGCCACGCCCTCTTAACATTTAGGAATATGAAAAATAGATGTTGTCCGATTCTCAGACCCACCCGATATGCACACAAAATTTCATGAAAGTCGGTCGATCCATTTCGGAGGAG
Organism: Sarcophaga caerulescens; assembly: GCA_927399465.1. NCBI lineage: Eukaryota > Metazoa > Arthropoda > Insecta > Diptera > Sarcophagidae > Sarcophaga > Sarcophaga caerulescens. Next base: position 955,714 of record OV656866.1, read on the forward strand.
TTTAACCACTAACACCGTGACACGAGAATTTTATATATTAGATAGACCCGGTTAGACATCAATCGGTTGCTATTTTAAAGAATTTTGCTAATTTTGGTCTTGAAGATATTCCCTTACAATGTGCAGACAGTGCGTTGGCTGTTAATCGTTGATCGCCAAGCATCTCCGCTTAATCCATCCCGAATCTCGCCCACAAAAAAGCCAGTTTTTCTTTGATAATCATCAAGAGCCACGTGGTCCATGTCTTGAGGTCATGGAGTCATAGTTTTTTTTTTTTACCAAAAACAGAAGCGTTTTGAAAAAATGACTACTGCTAAAGAACCATGCACAACGACTCTCTCACTCTCTCTCTCTCTCTCTTTTACTGCAACACGACGAATTGCGAATGGTAAGCATGTAATTCTAACTATATTGAGCAACGATGCATTCTGAGGGCAACATTTACAGGCCACTGATCTCTTGTTTCGGTGACTTGCACGGGGGGGGGGGCAAGATAAAATCATAAAGTCACGAGCCTTTGCCAAATCTATCTGTTCCAAAAGTCCTCTTTAGGCAATAGACAAATGTCTCAAATTATGAAATTACAGTCTAGAAACATTGAATAACAACAATATTAGTCACTTAATTAGAAAAAATATTTCGAAAATTATACACTTTAACTGAAGGAAGTAAAAGATTTCCTTGGAAACGGGCTTAAAATTTCTTAAATTCGTTTCGTTCAATACTCTAATCATAGAATTCTGCAATGCGTTGAAGAACATGTTTTTGAATATGTTAATCTATAGCATTTCGGTTAGAATTACTTTTTTAATGTTAGGGAACTGTTAAGTAAAACATTCATTCATTCATTCATTCATGCATTCGTTAAGAATGAAAAGGAGTCAACCAAAAAAAAAAACAAAAAAAAGGAAAACACGTAATTGGAATGACAAAGATCCACAAAACAAAATATTTATGATCCAAATAAATATTTTATTGAGAGGAGGTTCATTCATTGAAGTTGCATTGCACATAAGTATGTACATATGTACATACATACACAGAAAGAAAAACGGCGTGCTAAAATCAACTTTTCTATTCTCAATTTTAGCCAAAAAAACGTGCTTGAAAAATTAAGCCCGTTTTGGCTATTGTTTGCTTAAAACAAGCAAAAAACGGGATTGATGTGAAAAACTAAACCTTACATTACTAAAATCAACACTAAAAAGCTCAAATCTATTTAAAAAAGTGTTATTTTGAGTTATTTGTTATTTGAGTTATGGAATTGTGGGTTTTTAAGTTCAAAAGTAAAAATTTTAATAATTCTCATTTAGTTCATGTGTATTTATACAATATATATCCAACAAAATGTCGTATTTTTCGCAAGTTGCATTTCTTTGGTAGATGACTTGGATTATTCCGGTCGATGACTTGCATTTTTTTTGGGTAGATGACTTGCATTTTTTTCAAATCAATCGATTTTAGGATTAAATCAAGTACGAGTTCGAGCTTAAATCAAGTTCAAAATTCTTGAAACAAGCTCGTTTTTGGATAAATTTAGGTTTAAATCAAGTACAATTTAGGGCTTAAATCAAGTTCATTGTGCTCGAATAAAGTACGATTTGCCTCAATTCGATCCCATTTATAAGTTAATTCAAGTACGAAATCTAGCTTAAATCAACTTTATAATTCCTGAAACAAGTGCGCTTAAGGATTACTTCAACTTCTGATTCTCTTGAATCAAGTACGAATTCGATCTTAAATCAAGAAAAAATATGCTTAAACCAAATACATGATGAGATCACTTTCATCCCAAAAAGGCTTAAATCGCGCTATAATCAACACTTTTGTACTTGGCTGATTCGGGCTTGATTCAACTCTTTTGTACTTGATTCAAGCCAAACCGTACTATTGTGACCGATATGGATTGATTCAAGCCCGGATGGCTTGATTCTTTTTTTGAGTGTATGTGCTCAAACAGCACATACTATTGGCCATTTCTCTAGTCTTTATTTGCCAAGTTGGTAGGGTGTTTATTTACTTGGCCATTGTTGGTGGCTACGTGCTATAACAGAAATACATATTTTTCATAGTCTTATCAGATTGTTATAGTTTACATTCCTTTTCCATATTTTAAAAAAATATATTCTCTCCTTTATCCAACAGCATGAATAGTGAACCTTTCATTTAATTTCGTACTACGAGGTATCGATGTCAGTTTGTTTATATCCTAGTGTTTCTAAATTCCGAAAACGTTCGTTTTACTGCAATTGTACAAATATATAGTTTTGGACACGCATATATAAACAATACCAGATCGCAAAATACCAATACGACGACATACTTTGTACATGCTGCAGACCAATTCATACAAAAAAAAACAAACAAAAAAAAAACTCAAATTTTCAAAATAATTTCCATACACCCTGCACTTTGAAAATATCCTTCAACGAATTTATTCAAACGGTTCAACGGTACATATTTGTGTACGTGTTAGCGAAGATATTTTTTGCTGCTTTTAATTTGTTTCTTGATTTTTATCTCATTCAAAAGGATAAAATATTAAGTGCAGTCGATTGACAAAGTTACATCGTGTTTCGAAAAGAAGGACGTCATATTATTTTATTTATTTATTTATTTATTTATTTGCTTACAAGAGCTTTAAGAATGTTATTCTTTTATAGCTCAGTAGGATATACACAAATTACATTGGTCATTAGTATTCCCTAAATTATAGTGCAATTGTTTTATAACGTACTAGCTGACCCGGCCCGCGTTGCTGGCCCTAAGCAAACATTAGTGTTCTATTACCACCTTTAAGTAAGAATCCATGGAATACATATCTTAAAGTTTTTTTTTTTACAGAATAATTTACATATAGTGTAGATATGGCAAATTGATATTTATTTATTACTTCATCTTAAGGCTAGCTGATAGACAATGTTTTTTGTTTTATTATTTGGTGTAAAAACGTATAAATTTTTTGGCGTGCCAACTCGGGAGCAAGCCACATACAACTCTGGCCGTGTGAAAAGCATGAATTTTTCAAAATTAAGCCAGCAATAGTCAATGATTGGCCTTGTGCTTTGTTGATGGTAATAGCAAAGGCTAGACGTAAAGGGAATTGGAGCCGCTTGAAATGGAATGGTAAATCGTTGGAAATCATCGGAGTTCGTGGAATAAGTACGTCTTCGCATTTGAATCTGCCACCGATGATTGTTGTCTCGATTGAATTTGGTGAACAGTTTTTGATAATCAATCTGGTTCCGTTGCATAACTTTGGTGCGTTTAAGTTGCGAATAAGAATTACCGGTGATCCAACCTTTAATGTTAGTACATGCGTTGGCATTCCGGGTCGTTCTAATGAATTCAAAAATTCAGTGGGATAATGGATGGCTTGTGTACATAAACAAATCAAATGCAGTCAGTGAGCAATTATAAATAGACCGAAAAAATATTTCGAAAGTTTTAAAATTTTGATATTGGATCATTATTGACATAGGATTTTTGTAAATATCTACGGAACTACTTAACCGATTTAAGAGTTTGATATCTATCTCATTTTAGAAAACATGACAACGGCTTCCAAAAAAAAATTAAATAAAAGGCAAAAAAAATAAATACATATATGTACACGTCACTGGAGGTGGAATATGAAAATTGGATTTTGCCACGCCCTTCCGCCCATAGACCGGAAATAAAAAATCAGACTTCACAGTGTTACCCGCCTGAATATTCGGAAGATTCCCTGAAAATTTTATCAAAATCGGCCCAGCCGTTTTGGAGTCCATACGTTACATACATACACACATCCACTTTTATATATAACGTATATAACTAATACACAAAAAGGCAATAATTATATTTCACCTAAAATTTCTAAAATAAATTTTTTTTCTTTTAAATATTTGAGGACATATAGTCAAAAAGTGACTTCTTAAAACTGCACATTCTCGAAATATTTTTAATAGTCATTGGTAAGGAGTTCCACAAAATAATTGCATTGACGAAAAACAATCTGCTAGTATTGATGTAAGTGTATCTAGGTATAATTAGAGTTGTATATCTAGTGGATCTACCAAATACAAGCTTCTCAAAGAGATAGGGTGGTTTCTTACGATAAAGAAGATTATGTTAGAATATAATATTTCGTATCCGAAGGTAGTCGATTAAGTCACAGCCCAAGATCATTTTCCTACAGGACGATACACTGCTAAACCTAGTTAAACCATACACATACCGCGTAGCATTATTAAAAGATACTTGCAACTTATGTAGTGAGAGAGAGTCAAATTTACTGTAAACCTCTGCAAAATAATTAATCAGTGGAAGTTTTAATTGAATTATAAGTTTCCTCTTAACTTGAACTGGTGTGAAGTTAGACGACATTCGTAAATTACGAAGCAAGAGGTATACGTTACGCACAACATGATTAATATGGTCAGTGCATGACAAGGTTGAATTGATCCAAAATCCTAAGTATTTAATCTTACTAACGTACACAAGAGATGTGTTCCCCAAGTAAATGGTCGGAAAATAACTCAAATCATATTCCCATCTACTGATTGGTAGAATGTAAGATTTTCCAGGATTGAGCATAAGGTTATTATCCTCAGCCCATTTTAAAATAGACCTCAAGTCATAATTAAGTTTGTAACTTGTATCCTCTATCAGACCAATACGGTTTGAGATGTACAGCTGAATATCGTCTGCGTATGCATGTACCTTAGTATACCTGCATACTGAAAATAACACGGACCCCTGTGGAACACCAGATGTTATACGCCTCAGCCCCGACTGCCTATTTCCAATAATTACCCTTTGGGCTCGCCCATACAAGTAGTTTTCCATAAGAGATAAAGCGGTATTTGTAAATCCAAAATAGTGCCCCAGTTTTTAAGTAAGAACTACAAGTCGATATATAAACATCGTACACTTGCTGCAGTTCGCTTTTATATACTCCAGTGACATACTATTGAAGAGTTGTAGAACAAGAGTTTACTTACCTTAGTTAAATTTCAAGACATAGATCCAGAGACCAGCAATGAGTATTCAAAAATATGAAAATAATCGAATCATACTCATAATTTCTGATGTTTAAACGCATTCATACTTATTTTAATATCATGGAACCTCTACTCCTATTCATCATATTCGTACTTAACAACACGTATGATGTTGTTGATTTCGACTGTTCATGACTCAACATTTACAAGAAAGGTTGTGTGTTTTTTGCTCTCGTTGCTGCTCTGTCTTTTTTGCTTATATGTCTTTTTTCTTTTTGTAAATGCAACAACAACTAACACTGTAAAATTATATTATTATATTATTATATTAAGTATTTTTTTAAAGTTATGAATCTAAAGGAGTAGGCTTATGAATCAAACATATTTCGAATGGTATGAGTTTGATGTCAACGTTGTACGCATACTCATTCCAACCTGTACTTATAAATCAACGTTGAATCAGAGTATGTAGTTAAATTTCAATATTCTGATGCAATATTACTGATGCACATCAAATCACACTGAAATTGTTCGCGTTACGTTTTCAGATTTCGTAGACGCTGTTGGACACTTAGAAATACCACTATTTAAAGAAATTGTAGAACGTCCGCGTTTACGGGAACAGTTTACTGTTTGTAACGACCGATATGACCATTTGCAACATCACTGCAGTAGCTCTATAAAAGTATATAGTAGTTGTAGTTGTTTAGTTGCCGTGGTCTAGTAGGTGGTGTGTTGGCCAGGTCAGGCATCTCCAACTAAACGAAATATGAAAAAATATTTCTTCAGAGACTTCCTCTCAGCAGATTTCTGACAAAAACTCTGAGAGTAAATAAATATTGCTATGAAAAGTTTATCAAAAATCTATCGTTCGGAGTCGACTTTAAGCTGTAAGTTCCGCCACTCATGTATAAAATTAAGTGATGTGAGAAACTAAGTCGTAATCCTGACTAAAGTTAGAATGGAAATTTAAAAGCCAATCATTCTCAATCCATTGGTTTTAATTATTTCAAAACGACCAGGAGTAAAGTAATACTCTTCATTTTATATTCAATTTATTTCTATTGAAACAAAGAATCACAAATGTTTTCCTCTTCAAAAGAAAAACAAAATTTGTATTCTTTGTTTTGTTTTTTTTTTTTTATTGTTTTCTGTTTTAAGAGGCAAGTTTTTTCCTTTTTAATTTTAACTAGAAATATTGCTTGAAAATTAATTATATTAAGAATTTATCTTTTGTTAAACCACATTGTACATACATACGTACATACAGTCTAAAGGGCGTCCAGAACGATAGACATACAACTGTCACTTGAAATTGCTATGCTTTTAAAGTGGGGAAACAAATTTGCCTAAAATACAATAAAATCTCTTTATAAATACATTCATTCTGTAAAATGTAATGTAAAAATGTAATGAAATAAAAATTTCAAAATAAAATCACAAGTATTCCTTTATAACATTAGAGGGGGAGTGAACAAAAAAAAAAAAACGAAAACGAAAACGAAAAAATAAAAGTAAAAATATTGCTAAAGAGCATTTGATAAAAATCTTAAGGAACCATCAAACAATTTACATTCATTTGTATTCAATTGTAATCAAATTTTATTATTTTCCATTTTTTTTTTATTCTTTTCGTCTACTTTATTCTTTCCGTCGTCTATCATTAAATTTGCTTCTTTTCATTCAATTTTATAACATTTTTCTTTTTTATTCTCTTGCATTCATTCCGTAAGGATTTCATGTAAAAAAAAGAAAAGTCAAAAGAAGCTTGTCGTAGACAACTTATTGTGGTTTTATACGTTTTGTTGTAGAAAAAAAAATAAAATAAAGAATGGTGAAATAAAACTGAAAGGATGAATGAATGAGTGAGTGAGAGAAAAATAAATTTAACCTTTTAAAAACTCTGACATATTTTATTTCGGTTACATCTACATATAAGCAGCAAAATACTTATTAACAATTTCAAATTCTGAAGTTGGAATAATTTATTTACGCTGCACAATTGATTAATTGAATTGTTGAACGAGTTAAAGTTTAAGGTTTAAGGTAAAACAGTGCTATTTAGAATGAACAAAAGAAATCCCAAGACTTAGTGGTTTCACCCAATCCTACAGTAGGGATTGTCATGAAGAATTACGCCACCAACTGACAACATTTTTAACCCTCAAGATCGAAAACTTGTACAAAAATTGCAGCGGTTGTCTGTTAGATGATAATTATTTCGAAGAAATTAATTTTTTTTTTTTTGTTATTAATAAAGGGAATGTTTGTCTTCTGACCCTATCGATTTGTGGTTCAACTGTCGAGACACTGTACGCAATACAAAGATTCTTGCCACTAAAAATTTAACGTAACGTAACTGTGTGTGAATAAACTTTATCAAAACATTTACGAATATTTTCCTAAAGTGAACCCACAAACTTGATCCTTATTTTATTGATGCACACATACACATACTATAAAATGTATTTTTTTTTTCTACTTAATTTTACTTTCTATCATTGTTTGCTAATTGCCGAATATTCATTAGTATTATTGTCAATTGTATGTACATACATATGTATGTATCAGAGATCAGCAATGAATCGTATTTTCGCTACTCATAGGTACTTATGAAATTTTGAGTATGAGTGAGTCAAGAGTATTAAAATTCAACTACTCTGATTCATTCGTACTCGCTACAACATTGATTTATAAGTATAGGTTGCAATGAGTATGAGTACAACGTTGACATCAAACTCACAACATTCGATTCATTGTTTGATTCATACGCCTACTCATTTAGATTCATAAATTTAGAAAAATACTTATAATACTTACGAATGATTCGAGTCACTCGAATCATTCATCAAAATTTACTGTAGTAGTTATTGTTGCATTTACAAAAGAAGAGAAAAGAAAAGACAAAGACAGCAAGCAAAGCACACACACAACCTTCTAGCGAGTATTGTGGTGTTCGCACTCGAATCATACTTATTTTGTGCTTCGTGTATATGTTGAATCATGGAGAGTCGAAATCAACAACATCGTGCGTATTGTTAAGCATGAGTACGATGAGTAATTCTAACTTTGAATATGAGTAGTATGAGTATGATATTAAAATAAGTATGAATGCGTATAAGTAGCTGAAATTATAAGTATGACTCGAATCTACTCATCGTTTTGAATACTCGTTGCTGATCTCTGTTACGTATGTATGTATATTTAAGTGTGTATGTGTATGTTTGTTTAATATTAGACATAATCGAGAGGATATGAGGTGTTTATTGGTACCATTGTCATTGCCATTGCGATTGCTGGTATACTCGCTAATGCCTTTGAAAACGAACGATGCCATTGGTATTGTCAATTTCCATATAATTTTGTTATTCGTTGGGTTCAGTGTAGCGTTAAATATTTATTTGTTTAGACGTTATTTTGATTTGAATTGATTTGCTTTCGTATTAAATAATTTGCTTTGCCTAATTTCCATAATTTGTTTGCCATACATTTTTTTTTTTTTATTTTTTGGCAGAAACCTTGATTGATTGGCATTCATATAGAATTTGTATTAAAGGACCATTTCATACTTATTGTGTATTGTTTCATTTATTGTCGTATTGTCATATTTTCATGTTTTATTTGTTTTTTTTAGTTATATTTCATGTGTTCATCGAAAAGACTCCTCACGGAGACTGTTAGCGTATTACGTTTGATAATTTAGTTCATATTTTTGGCATTTGACTTAAAAATTGTTTGCATTTTTTTATTTAAATTTATTTCCTTATTTATTGTTTAATTATATACAAGTATTTTAGCAAATATTTTTCATATCTCATAATTTAGATTTTCAGATGCAGTATGCTTTCATGTTTTAAAATTTGTTTTTCTGATACAAAAAAAAAACTGTACAATATTGTGTACAACAATTTAATGAAGAACAATTTATATTTAATTGATTAATCTGATTTTAACTTTTTTCTTTTAACTAATAGAAGTTTTATTGTATTTATTTTAAATGTACAGATTAGCTGTGCAATAACTGATGAACACAGGTTGAGATTTAAGATTAAACAAGTAAACAATTTTAAACTTTCCAATCTTAATAATACATGCTGACAGAATTACAACAAAACCAATAAATAAATAATAAATTTTTATTTCTACTATATTTTTCCAAATATTTTTGTTACCCTGAATTCAAATCTGATCTTAGAATAGCACCATTATTCTACGCTTTTGAAATATCCTAAAGAGCAAAATGGACAGTTCCGACGATATTCTGATTCTATTTCAGCGTACCAAAAACCCCAAAAATCTTATCAGCTTGTGTAATTGACTACGTCAATCAGCTAAATGATTTGCTTGGTTTTATATGAGATTCATGTGCTCAAAAAAATGTTAGGAAATCTTTTATCTTTACATACCAGATGATTTATAAAACATGACTTTAAAAATTAAATATTTTAACACAAATTATGGAATAGTGAATTGAAATCGAATTTTAATAAATATGCATGGTATGTATGTTGAACAAATTTTAGTCGCATTTTAAATTCATTGTATCTTGTATTCATTTTAATCTCATTGATCATTGATCAATGTCAATCATTGATCATTGATCTTTAATATCCCCTTTCCAGCATGGTTTTTTGAAATCTTCTTGAATTTACTACGCATGTTTTCAGGGGTTTTCTTGCCAGGGCTCGGACTGATGTAATTTATACTGATTTCAGTAAGGCTTTTGATAGGGTTGATCATGGAATTTTGCTTCATAAACTGTCATTGATCGGTATTCCTGATACTATTCATCGTTGGCTGGGCTCCTATCTTTCCCTTAGGACTCAGAGGGTATTGTTTAGGAATGTATTATCTAAGACTGTTTATGTTACTTCTGGTGTTCCGCAGGGTAGCCATTTGGGTCCTTTACTGTTTTTATTGTTTCTTAATGATCTTCCTTGTGCTATTTCTGATTGTAATATTCTGATGTATGCTGACGACGTTAAATTATTTTATACTTTTGATAATGATCATGGTCAGGCTGTTCTTCAGCGAAATATTGATTCCTTTGTAACTTGGTGCGGGATTAATTTGATGGATCTTAACTTGAGAAAGTGTAAGTGCATGGTTTTCTCTCGCGGGGGCGTAGTTTCGTCCACTTATGTGATAAATTCTTGCCCTTTGGAAACTGTTACTTCATTTCTTGATTTGGGAGTATTATTGGATATTAATCTGTCTTTTATTGATCATATTAGTATGGTGATTGGCAAGGCTCGGGCTGTTCTTGGTTTTGTGAAAAGATGGGCTAAGGAATTCACTGATCCTTATATAACAAAACTGCTATACATTTCACTTGTTAGGCCTATTTTGGAGTACGCGTCTGTTATTTGGAATCCATACTATCGTTGTCATAGTGATTCATTAGAGTCTGTGCAGAAGCAGTTTTTATTATTCTGTTTACGTGGCTTAGGATGGGATTATGGCAATGGGTTTCCATCTTATGAGGCTAGATTGGGTCTGATAAAACTTTCAACTTTGGAACGTAGAAGGGCTGTGTTAGGCATTTGTTTTGTCTATAATCTGGTTAAGGGTGATAATTGTAATTATTATAATAATTGTAAATTATTATAGAAAAATATATTCTCGTTCTTGTCTTAGGTAGTTATGGTTAATTGTTGCTTTATTCAGCTTGTGATTAAGTTCTGTAGCTGATTTATGTTGTCGTTGCCTTTACTTTTCCCTAACCCGCTATAGTCCGGACTGTAGTGTGTACGTGTCCCTACGTAATGGGGACGAACCCTCCGCGGTCGGGTGAGGGTGGGTTAGTGTGAGGCCGGGGACGTTCGATAGAAAAAAAAAAAAAAAGTAAAATATTAAATCATACCAGTACCAGTACATAATTATAAAATTCACATTCTTTTTGTTTTTTTTTTTGGGGAAATAAATTAAAAATTTATATTTTAACCGTCATACAAAATAGAAGCGTCGCTTTAAAACAGAAAATTTATAGTCTAGGGAACTGTTACGACTTTAAAAATCTACTTAATAAGAGGCACCTACTCTCTATTTTTGTTGCAAATAATGTATGTATGTATAGAGAAGTGTTCTTAAATTATTCTATAAGTTTCAATTGTCCTGTCACTGTCACTGAATTTGCGTTAAACAATTCAATCTATAAGTAGGTATTAAAAATATTCAAACATTGTTTATGTTTGTTGTCATAAATAAAAAAATCTCATTAAAAAATACATTCTTACAAAGAGATGTATGTGTACTCTTTGTATATATAAAAGAAAAGTCATTTCATACTTGTATAATGTTTAAAGTTACATTGGGGGTCCGTCCTGTAGTCTTTCTTTTAATTTATTTTACGCACTGTGTAGCACCATAAATGTACAAAAAACAAAAAAACAAAAACAATCTACTGAAAACGTTGACGATAAAAGAATCCAATAACAACTAAATACAACCAGAAACCATAGAATTTTGAATGGGAGACACGGATAACAACAAAATCAATCTTTTAACGTTAAAATAATAAATTTTTAAAATCATTTGCATATCCCAGCGAGATTGGACTGCCAAAAAAAGAAAAAAATAAAATGAAACTAAAAAAGCACGTGTATGCATACGCATACAAACGAACACTTCCAGTAAATGAGATTGTATCAAGGATCAGTTGAATCAATGGCCCAAGATGGAGAATTTTTGTTTTTTTTATTTATTCCAACCCCAAATCGAAGTATGCAACACATCGAAATGGCAATACCAGTTAAAATAAAAATGATAGCAAAAAGTAAGAAAGAGATGACAAAGGAATTATTATTCATGCTAGTGGGTGGCATATAATACACATACATACATATACAGTGAGCGTCAAAAGTGAGTAAACACCGCTGAAATAATTCATTTTCTTAGGATAGCGAGAAAAGTAAATGAGAATAGTCGAATAAATTTCCATAAATTAAAAACGTTTGTGGGGATGAGCGGGGAGAATAAAATAAAATATTTTTCGACAGAAATAAAAAAATATAATCAATTAGATTTTCGATATATTTATTGTATGTACATTCAAACGTACCTTTGTGTTCGGGGGTGGATTTTAGAATAATCTCTTTTCATTTCATAGATGTATTAACAATTCATAATTATAATTAATTAACGCACACGGTTGTACACATACTTAAAACTAAGCTTAAAATTAGGGTGGCCAGCGTGAACATCCCGCCCCCCTTGCAACATTGCAACAAGAGGACCGAGAAGTCACCTGGTCAGAGATCAATAGATTAACAATTCAGGGTATGTAAAATTATATAGAAAATTCAAATTTAATAAAGCGTGGATTTAAATTCAATTAATAAAATAATAATAAAAATAAGGATAGATACAATTCAATTCAAGAGATAGTAATAAGAAAATAAAACACGTAGATTATCTGCTCAGCACGTTGATAACTATTGTAGCGCCTGAAGTCGTATTCGACGCCGCCATTATGGCCCCATTACCAGAGCTAGGAGTCTGACCAGAACATGCACATCGTTTTTCTAGAGCTTGGCTGTGGGTTGCGCTCTTCTTCGAGTTTTTATTATGGGTTGAATGGTCAGTGTTAACTGCTTTTCTTTTGGGGTGCTTCCTTCTGCGAGTAGTACCTTTAGGCTGACTTGTCTCCGAAGCGTTTATCTTGCCCCGTTTATTACTTTTAAAATGTTAAAACAAAAAAATCGCAAAAATTATTGTTGTGCTACAAGTATATTTTTTATAATAGAAAATTTAAAATTATAGTGGATGTTGACTCACTTATGGCGCTCTGTGTACATCCAAATGAAAGACACAGCAGAATGAACAGACTGGCAGACATTGTGGGGATGTCAAGCAGACAGACATATCAACATAACTAAAGGTAGACCATATATTTACATATAAATATATGCATGTATGTATGTATGAGTATATGTGTATGCATGCATAAGTTCATACATCAACATCAACATCAAAATCACACGCACACTTTTACAATATGAAAACATAAAATGGGTAAAATTATATCTTAAATAACCCATATAGCGTACGGACGTACTCTCCCACTTAAATGTATGCATTTATGTACATACATATATACATATGTATATGTATTTCATATTTCAGATGAAAAAAAAATAAAAAAAAAAATGTAGAAAGAGGAACAAAAACAATAAATGGAAAAAAGTTACGCAAAATAAACAATCAGACTTGGTGTTGGCATTAAAAATATGCAAAATTCATGTTAAAATATCGGAAAATATACGTTTTAAATATCCATCTACAATACATATGTACGTAAATACTTACACTGCCACAAGCTTACCAAAAATGTCCATGTAAGTATGAATGTGTATATGCATATACGACTTTTACAGAAATATTTATACGAGTTTGCATATTCATTGAAATATTTGAAAGGAAAAACTTGGAAGAATCCAAAAACAAAAAAAAAAAATTCAAACCATTTTTTTTAAATCTAGAATCCTGCAAGAGAGGCAATATCACTAAAAAATATCAGACTGGATCGATAATACTCTCCAAATGTAGAGAAACTATATTATTTAATGCTTAGATAAATAACACGGTGCGACAGTGAAAATACACACGAGTAACTACATATATATGTAGTTCACGTTGTTCAGTTAGTTAAGTAGAACTCAAAAATTCCTCTTTTTATATTTCTCAAACCCTCCAAACTTGTTTTATTTGACAAAAACTGTTTTTATTTTGACTTTACGCACAAATTTCTGGATTACTCAAACATTTCTGACCCGATTTCCAATATTTAAATCTTGTTGGAAAAGGGAGAGATGGAGCTTTAAAACGGTATACATATATCTTCTATTCGACTTAATATGCTATGAGATTTGATGAGGTAAACTTGGAAATTTCGAATTTTTTTCATATTTTTTAAAGTTTGTCCATTCATAGTATTAAACTTTAATAAAAAAAATATAGGATAAGTGATAATATTCTTAAAGTCTGTTCTCTTGTGAAGAGATTGAGTCATCATTTGATCAAATTGTATAAAAATTACCGTAGTTATTATTTAAATAGTATAACAGTCGTGTTATATTTTTTATATATGACATCTCATCAAATGAACTTTTGGTTAAAAAATTTTCAGAATTTTTAATGGATCTTGATTGTTTATCACAAAATGTGTCAATTTCACGTTTGCACGACTATCAGAAGTTGGCTAATATTTGTGTTTATTGCAAATATTATTATTTCTCTTTGCGCAAACTTTGGCCAACTTCAGGTGGTCGCTGAATATTTTTGAGATCTACTCAACAAAACTCACAACCTACACTATGTCATTAGCCGGGTGTATTTAATTTTTTTTTATTTTGTCGCATAGTGTAATTAATTAAAACAATTTACAAATGATTAACGTGATGTTGATGACGACGACAAGCGTTTAATTTAATTGAGTTTCCAACACAATTGAAGGTTAAATCGAAAATGCGGTCACCTTATTCGGATTTAAATTTCACCACGGCTATTTGTTTAATATTTTTATTTTTTTTATTTTATTTTGTTTTTCCTTTTTTTTACACTCATAAAATACAATCAGTTATCAGACGGCGTTTGCTTGTTTACATCTCTAAGTGCTCATACAAATGTATGAATGAATGAACGAACGAACGAATGAATAGGGAATCCTTAGGTTTAAGTATAAGTTGATGCGAGCGTTTGTGTGAGTTTTTTTTTATTCGTTTTCATAAAAGTGAATATGTTTGTGTTATGCTTATATATACATACATATGTATGTATGTATGTGTGTAAATTTCTGTATATTTCTGTTGTTGTATCCACATATCTGTCTGTTTTGTTCATCAGTGTTTTAAAGTTTATTTCGTTTTCCTTTTTTATGTGAGGCGCAAAGGCATAAAAACGGCAAATTTTCTGGCATCGAATTTACTCATTCGTTTGTTATTTAAATCAATTTTTTATGGCCTGAAAAAGTGACTCGTTCTTGTACATATACATGTACATATGTATGTACAAACATACTCATACAGTTATACACAAGTCCTCTCTAATAATACGTTCACATTCACCACCACTGTGTATGCCTAATATGAGAAAAAGGACTTTGCAAACAATAATAGCAACAACAACAACAAGAACACTTCAAATAGCATATACATACATATGTACATACACTACATATACATATGTACATACATAAATAAATAAAATGGCCTTTTTTAAAAATATACATACAAACAAACAAAGAATTTTTACGATTATTTTTAAATAAACATTTCATGTGAATACACTCACACTCACAATCACACTCACAATCACAAAAACATTAACGTAAAAATATTTGTAAAACATTGTTATTTTTCAGATTTGAACACAAACGCAGCATTCAAAGTTCAATAGTTTTATATGTGTTGTGTCGATAAGTTAGAATTAAGTAGCCCAACAAATCATTTCATTTAAATTGCATTTACATTCTTCAATTCTAAACACACATATTTAATAGGAATTAAAGAGATACATATGTAGGATAGTGAACGTTTATTTGTATTGTACATGGACATTTATACGGGATCACCGAATCATAACTGAAGTGGCATATATATATATATATATATTTCTTTTTCTTTATTTGCGGATCCGTTATTCGGATATAAAGCGATCATACAATATTAAATATATAAAATTTTGAAACTTATTGTATTTTATAGTAACTGTGACAGCTCTCGATATTTAGCAGCATGTAGTAAGTTTGTTTCATCCCTGTATCCTATCCAATCCTGAATGTTTTTAAGCCAGTATATTTCTCTTCTGCCTCTGCTTCGGCGTCCTACAATTGTACTTTTTATTATGGATTGTATAAATTTGTATTTTTCATTCCTCATCAGATGTCCCAAATATGCGATTTTCCTTCTTTTGACCGTTTTCAGTAGTTGTCTGTCGATATTCATTCGTCTCAGAACTTCCTGATTTGTAATGTGGGAAGTATAGGATATCTTCAAAATTCGTCGATATATCCACATTTCAAATGCCTCAATTTTTTATATTTTATTTTATTTATTATTATTCTTTTATTTGTTTATATTTATTTTGAGGCCGTATGATTCACTTGTGTACGTGAGTTTGTCTAGAAGTTGTTGTAGTCCCGATATACTGCTAGCAATAATGGTGGTATCATCTGCATAGCGTATGTTATTTATAATTTTGCCTTGTACCGTTATGCCAATTCTTTCTCCTTCTATTGATTCATGAAATATTTGTTGGGAGTATATGTTAAAGAGGAGCGGTGATTGTATGCATCCTTGCCTGACTCCTTTCGATATTGGAATTTCAACGGTCAGTTCACCATTTATTTGAATTCTTGCAGTTTGGTTCCAGTATAGATTTCGAATGCATCTCATTTCTATTTCTTCTATTCCAATATCCCTTAATATTTCAATCAACTTGTCGTGTTGGACGGTATCGAATGCCTTTTCATAATCTATGAAGCATATGTACACATCTTTCTGGTCATCCTTGCATTTCTGAACCAGTATTTGGATCGATAATAAGGCTTCTCTGGTACCCATACCTTCCTTGAAGCCGAATTGTGATTCCCCCATAGCACTTTCACATTTGGAGTATATTCTCATGTGTATTACTCTTAGAAATATTTTTAAGATGTGGCACATAAGACTGATAAGTTTGTATTCACAACACTTTTTGGCATTAGATTTTTTTGGTATAGCAATGAAGGTCGATATACATGATTAAACAATCGCACAATGAGTGTGATGTTGTCTCCATCTATGACTTTTAAAATTTCAGACGGAATTTCGTCAGGTCCTGTTGCTTTTTCATCTTTTAGTGTTTGAATAGCGTATTCCACTTCGGATTTGGTGATTGGGGTTCCCGTAATATCAGTACTTAAAATGTGATCATATCTGGAGCGTTGTTCGTCCGTGAATAATTGTTCAATATAGTTTTTCCATCGATTCTTTATGTGTAATGTTTCGAAAATTAACTGATTGTTTTCATCTATTAGCACTGCAGGTGATGTCCTTCTATACGCTCCGGAGGCTTCTTTTAGCTTTTTATGTAAGTTATAATCATCGTGAATAGTTTGCAAATATTCAAATATTATATATATACATATATATATAATTATATGTTGCTTTTAATCCTCTAGGGAGCATTGGACCGTAGTCGCGTATGAGATGTATGTATTTTATTATAACTACCAGTTATTTAATTTAGCATTCAGTTGATGGCAAAGCTTATTATCACTCAAGGTATTGATTGCATGTAGCATGTTTCAAGCACAACTAATAATATGGATCTAATTATATTGAACAGTGTAAATGCTCTCAAAATATAAAGACCAGAGATCAGCAATGAGTATTCAAAAAGATGAGTAGAATCGAATCATACTCACAATTTCTGATACTTATACGCATTTATACTTATTTTAATATCATGGAACCACTACTCATATTCAAAGTTTGAAGTACTCATCATATTCATACTTATCAACACGTATGATGTTATTGATTGCGACTCTCCATAACTCAACATATACACGAAGCACAAAATAAGTATGATTCGCGTACGAACAACACTAAAATACTCACTAGAAGGTTATGTGTTTGCTCTGCTTGCTGCTCTGTCTTTTATGCTTATGTGCAGACGTCGGCACAAAGAGAACATGATAAAAATATGAGTGTATTTGTGAGAGTCATGTGTATAACCCAGAGGAAAATTGTTAGTAGTTATTATTTCAAGCAGTGTTCGAATAAATATTTTTTACAAACTATTGTGCTTTTTGATGCCATTTATTACTCTTCGGAATAATAGACATATTTTACTTAAAAATTCAAAGAAAAACCTGTGAATTTTTTCCATTGTAAGGAATAGCAATATTTCACCAGGCAGAAAATATCATTATGTAAAGATTTACATATGTACATAATAATGTATGGAAATTTTGTTGTGACCACATGTTAATTAAATTTTTCTTTGGGTGTACAATTGATATACAAAAAAATTTCAAAAACAAGCAACGAGGACCTACTTCAGTGAAAGCTGATAAGCAACTGAATGCATTTTTACGCTCATTTTAACGAACATTGCTGATGTTCGTGTCCTATGTGTGTGAAAAGTCGAAAATGTTCGGACCTCGGGGAACATTGGTGCCGACGTCTGCTTATGTGTCTTTTTTCTTTTTTTGTAAATGCAAAACAACAACTAAGACTGTAAATTTTGATGATTGGTTCTAATCACTCGAATCATTTATAAGTATTTTAAGTATTTTTCTAAAGTTATGAATCTGAACGAGTAGTGGGCTTATGAATCAAACATATTTCGAATGGTATGAGTTTGATGTCAACGTTGTACGCATACTCATTGCAACCTGTACTTATAAATCAACGTTGTTGTGAGTACGAATGAATCAGATTAGATAGTTAAATTTCAATATTGTTTACTCACTTATATTCAAAACTTTATGAGTGCTTATGAGTAGTGAAAAAACGACACATTGCAGATCTCTGATAAAGACTCACTCAATTCCGTATAAGTACGATGTTTTACAACTCTACATCGAATGTACATTATTTCGGATTTACCATTATTTTCAAATGATATTTTCAGTGTTGTTTTTTTCACATTATGGAATTATAAATAGTATGGAGCCAAAACACAAGAGTTTCATAAATTATGCGTTTAATTTTATTTAAAACAAATATTTTACGGAGTACATAACATATAAATTTAAGTGAAAAATAATTTGATTATCTTATACTATTATTTAGATTTGAAATTGATATTGTAGATGAAAATGCCAAGTGAAACTCAGTTAATAATTGAAAACCATGCAAAAATAGATATGTATCATGAGTGTCTACTTTTAATAAGAGAACTTGCAAACAACATCATGACAAATTGATGACAACAATCCAAAAATATTTATCAGATCTAAATTAAGAGATCTGGAAGACAATGCATTGCATCAGAACATAATTAACGTTCGATAAAATTGTAAGCAAATGAAACCAAAATTAAATATAAATGCTACAGCTGCACTAGTTAATCAAATTTTAAATGAAAGTTTTTATGTTGAAAAGCAGAAAAACTGTAACGAAACCTTAGCTTGCAGCAAGACACAAGAAGGCCAGATTAGCATTTGTTTTAAAATGTATGTTTTGGGTTAAGGAGAGCGCAATATTAATTTTAGTGACGAGCTAAGGATCAGTCAATTAGATAACCGAAATTGTTCTCCAATTTGGTTAAAAGCAGATCAAATGAACGCCTCTAACTACATACAATTACTAGACGATATCGTAATTGATTTAGCTGAAATAAATTATGGAAAGAATTTTAAACGTAAAGCAGCAACGTAATGCACTTGTACTCTCCATTTACAGTTTTCCATAGCAATTCTATTTACTTTCAGAATTTTTGTCAGAAATCTGCTGAGAGGAAGCTGCCGTAGAAATATTTTTCCATATTTCGTTTTGTTCAAATATCTAGGTTGGGGTTTGAACCAGAGATCAGCAACGAGTATTCAAAACGATGAGTAGATTCGAGTCATACTTATAATTTCAGCTACTTATACGCATTCATACTTATTTTAATATCATACTCATACTACTCATATTCAAAGTTAGAAATAGTCATCGTACTCATACTTAACAATACGCACGATGTTGTTGATTTCGACTCTCCATGATTCAACATATACACGAAGCACAAAATAAGTATGATTCGAGTACGAACACCACAATACTCGCTAGAAGGTTGTGTGTGTGCTTTGCTTGCTGTCTTTTTCTTTTCTTTTCTCTTCTTTTGTAAATGCAACAATAACTACTACTGTAAATTTTGATGAATGATTCGAGTCATTATAAGTATTTTTCTAAATTTATGAATCTGAATGAGTAGACGTATGAATCAAACAATGAATCGAATGTTGTGAGTTTGATGTCAACGTTGTACTCATACTCATTGCAACCTATACTTATAAATCAATGTTGTAGCGAGTACGAATGAATCAGAGTAGTTGAATTTTAATACTCTTGACTCACTCATACTCAAAATTTCATAAGTACCTATGAGTAGCGAAAATACGATTCATTGCTGATCTCTGATTTGAACTATGGCCTCACGTCTACTAAGTCAACACACTATTTACAAGACTACTTTCACTACAAATTAGGATACGATCTGCTATTTTCTGATTATCGCAAGCCCCTATATGAAAGTAATAACATCTGATTCATTAATGATTTCTACTAAAATTATTTCAAAACAACACTGTATCATATATTTATTACCATATCTACTATTTATATGTTTCTGTTATAAATTAATATAGTATTGCTTGACTTCATATGTATGTACATATATGTATGTACAGTATATGTATACAGTACTCTTGAAATATTCACTGGGTTGCAATGTTAATGATAAGTTATTCATGCCACATTTTGTGTAGAAGAATGTGTGATTACATTTTTTAAGGATATTTTCTTTCTTTAGCATGTTTGAATATACATTGTCTATATACATACATACATACATATGTACATATGTATATATTATTTTTTATTATAATGTTCTTATACGATTATTTAGATGGGTAGATTAGATAAAAAATAATAAAATAAATAAAAACATACCAAACTGGAAAATGTAAACCCTTTTTGTGTTTTTTTTTTTTTTTTTTTTTGGAACGAAGAATTTTTATGTTAATGTTAATATTATTATTGCTGTTGTTATTGTTTATTTTGAAATATAAACAAATAATCGTTTTTGGACAAATATCCAACAATGTATAACCCACACGGCAATATATTAAATGAAATGAAGAGTATTATTAAAAATTTAACCAAAAAACAAAACAAATTAAGAGCCTTCTTTAGAAATTTTTCAAAAATAAATTTTTTATAAACCAAAAGCATTTTGTATGAATATTATATATTATTTTGGTATTTTGATAGGAAAAAAGCAAAAATGACATTGGAAGAAAAGCAATAAAGAATTCGTTTATTTAATAAACAGCGAAGAAAAAAAAAAATGTTTAAGCTACCATTGGCACACACATACATTGTGCTATGTACAATGTATACCCTGCAGGAAATCAAGCGTTAATTGTCTAAAAGCTACTAGTACTAATACTAGTTCAGCAGGCACTAGTGCAAATAGGGCAAGGCTTTTTATGAAAAAGTACTAGTGCTGATGAGTACTAGTATTAGAAGTAGTTCGATTACACCAGTTGTAGATTGAGAAAAATTTCAAACAATTTTGTTTTAATAATATATACATATATACAATTTTACCATTTGACTCAAGCGTTTTTTTTTTTAATGAAAAATTAAATGTTTTAATAAAAATACTAATATCGAAAATAATTTATGGTAGTCCTGCATCAAAGAAACATTTTGTTATAATTTTTTGTACATGTTTGAGTAGACTTCGTTTTTTGTGTTTTCGTGTGAGAAAAAATAAAAGTTTAAAAAATTATTAAAAGGTAATTTTAAAATGAATAGTTCCAAAAGATATTTTAAAAGAGAACTGAAAAAACAGATATTTAAATATAAACAAAGAGTGTTCTACAATGAAAAATATAAAGAAAAGTTCAAAGAGTGTGAAAATATTGAAAAAGAACATTAGGCCTCAAATGTGCTTGGAGGAAGAAGTCCCACAAGAACACGAAATCCAAACGATCCCAGAAATGATTACATTGATGCAAAAATTAAAAAAGTGGATAATTCAAACTAAACCTACTAGAAGTTGTGCAGAAGAATTGCTGGCAATTTTGGATGTTCCGCTATCTGTATCGAGCAAAAACTAAAAAAAAAACTGGTACAAATTTTGTTATACGTATTAAATATTTTTTTATTTATACTTATACATAAGTATTTTGATAAATAAAACCAAAAAATTATTAAAATTTTTCGAATAATTATTTTCTCTGGAGAAAATTATGAGGACTTCTTCCATACAAAAGAACTAGTAATATACTGGTTCTAAAGTAGCCAATAGGTTCAAAATGTACTAGTTTGTTTCTAGAACGAATGGTACTAGTAATTTTCTAAACACACTCAATGTTAATTTGAGCATTAAGACGGTATAAGAAAGTCTACAGTTGGGAACTAGTACTGGTGAATTTTGTACTAGTAAGGTACTCGTTAAGTACTAGTTCCATTTCCTGCAGGGTACTTTCTATTCTTTGCACATAAAAAAAAAATATTGAAACAATTTTCAATTTTTATACTAAATTTCCTAATGCATGATAAAGATTTTCGTAGCTCAAACATCCGATCAGTATGTAATGAACAATTTTAATGTAACCACTTTTATTTACTCTTTCAACGTTGTTATGATCAATTACATGATGTAAATGTGTAATTAATGTATACATATGTACATATTTAAATACTTACATATAGACATATATTTATTATATATATATATACTTACATAAGTACATATATACAGTGGACAGCAAAAGTCTTGGTACCCCAATACATTTTATCAATTTCATGAATTTGTAGCAAAAGTTCATATAAATAACACTATGCGACAAAATAAAAAAAATTAAATACACCCGGTTAATGACATAGTGTAGGTTGTGAGTTTTGTTGAGTAGATCTCAAAAATATTTTTTTTTATATTTCTCGAACCCTCCAAACTTTTTTTATTTTTTTTTTTTTGGACTTCACGCACAAATTTCTGGATAACTCAAACATTTCCGTACCGATTTCCAAAATTTAAATCTTGTTGGAAAGGGGAGAGATGGACCTTTAAAACGGTATACATATATATATTATTTGACTTAATATGCTATGAGTTTCGATGAGGTAAACTTGGAAAATGTGAATTTTTTTCATATTTTTTCAAGTTTGTCCGTTCATAGTAGCAAACTTTAATAATAAAATATAGGATAAGTGATAATATTCTTAAAGTCTGTTCTGTTGTGAAGAGATTGAGTCATCACTTGATAAAATTGTATAAAAATTACCGTAGTTATAATTTAAACAGTATAACAGTCGTGTTATATTTTTTATATATGTCATCTCATCAAATGAACTTTTAGTTCAAAAATTTTCAGAATTTTTAATGGATCTTGATTGTTTATCGAAAAATGTATCAATCTCTCCCCTTTCCAACAAGATTTAAATTTTGGAAATCGGTACAGAAATGTTTGAGTAATCCAGAAATTTGTGCGTAAAGTCTAAAAAAACAGTTTTTGTCAAATAAAACAAGTTTGGAGGGTTCGAGAAATATAAAAAAGGTATTTTTGAATTCTACTCAACTAACTGAACAACGTGGACTATGTAGTTACTTGGGTGTATTTTCACTGTCGCACCGTGTAATTAAAGTTTTCATACTTATTATATTAATTTATTGCTGTTTTATTATAAATCGGAAACATTTTTAATGTTTTTTACAAAACAAGAGAAAAATAAGAAAAAAGTGTAGGTACCACCCCCTAAAAGAACTCAGAGCAAATTTAAAAATCAAAGGGCAAATATATGAAAACATTATCCCTTATATTTAATAGGATATCCCTAAAGGTCAAGCGCTCCATTTAACCTATTTGGCATTGAATGCACCGGTTTTGTTTAGTGTTTTCTGGTGATATTTGCCGCCATGCACTCATGAGCACGTTTTTCAGTTAACTTTTGTTTGAGATTTAGCGACTACTTAACCTTTTTTCCAAATAATCTCCTAAATAGTCTCTTGGAGTCATATCGGAACTTTGTGCTAGAGTATTGAGCCTGTGGGGACACTGTTAGGAAAATCACATGTTCACATTAGCGGCCGTATGATTGGAAGTAATGACCATTAGAAATTCTAAATTCTTTTTAACTTTAGGTGAATTTGTTTTTTAAAATGTTTAAATAAGTTCTCTAATTCATTAGAATTTCGTCAATAAATTTCAAACTTTACACTAAGACTTTTACTGTCGACTGTATGTTCGGTTGCAATTGGAATTGTAAATGTAGGTTATAGGTAGTAGGCATGGTTGAACGCTTGAAAAATAGCTTTTCAATAATTTTTATCTCAGAATTTTTTCTTCATACCGAGACATGATATCGAAACTTTAACAATACTAATTAAGTGATAGTGTGTATAGCCATAAATGTATTCTATTATTGTGAATTGAATTCAGGTTATCCGACTTAATCGCTTCAGGTAATCACAACAGTATTCAATGCATGTTTTAGAGTCGAAAGTATCAATTTAATTTGGAACAACCGATGAACCAAACACCTAACCAATGCAACTACTAATCATTTCGTATTTATATTTGCATTTTCCAATAATGCTCTTGAGTATTTTTTTAGTGAACAATATAATACATTGCAATTTATGAATTCTAAAACTAGCATTTTTCATATATGCAAATATAAATATTGTTACGAAAATGAAAAAAAAAAATCTAGATACTGGTGCTTTGCTTTTACATCGTTTAACATTAAAATTATAAATAAAAGCTACAAAAACAAAACAATGAACTTGTTTACAAATTATCCCACTGCGTAGTATAACAACAAACACCTGCATAAAAAATGGTAAACAAGTAAACAATAAAATACAACAACAAACAAGAATATAAGTTAAGGTAGTACTTACATTATTCGACTTATTTCTATAATTATTATTTTCATTTTGCAATTTTTATTCTTTATATTCTAATTCTGTATTTCTTAATCTTTACTCTCTTTATTTACGATATTCTTTAATTATTACTTTACATATTTTTGCAATTCAGTTTAAGTTTAGTTTTAAGAAAGAGTTTAAGCAATCCTCATCAGTAAGGAAAGCAAATTTTTGTAACTACTGAGAAGAACTTAATTTTTTAATATAAGAATAAAACTTTATAAATATTTAAATAAAAAATATGAATTTAAAATAAATACTGAAAAAACCAAATTAAAGTGTTTTACAAGTTAGAAAAGAACTTAATTTATATTTAACAAAATACACAAATAACAATAATAAAACAACGATGTTTACATTTATAGAGATCTCGAGAATGTGAAGCCATGAACATTCGCCATCAAGAACATTCATCAGACTGTTTACTCTGCCATATAAAACGGCAAGGCAAGCGAGTGAGTTAGCAAAGTTCAGTTAGTCTTGTGTGAAGACGCGGTGCGTTTGAAGAGAGTAATCGTGGTTTAAAGATCTCCGTTACAAAAATCTATTGAACAATCTGTTGTAAACAGAGGAAATTGTGAACAGTGGCCCACAGAATTGTACAAATAATAAAGAATTTTAATTAAAACTAAACATAAATTTATTTTTATTTTATTTGCAATCTACGAGTTCATATTTTAAACGTTTTTAAAAGATAAAAACGTAACAATATTATATATTATTAATAATTATAATAGAACAAAGTCGCCGTAGTCTAGTAGGTAGTGTGTTGGCTTATTAGACGTAAGGCCCGAGTTCAAATCCCAGGTCAGACCATCAAAACGAAAATATAAAAAAAATATTTCTTCAGCGACTTCCTCTCAGCAGATTTCTGGCAAAAACTCTGAGAGTAAATAAAATTACCATGAAAAGAAGCTTCTCAAAAATCTGTCGTTCGGAGTCGACTTTAAACTGTAGGTCCTGCCACTCATGTTTAAAATTAACGCTCACAACATAAGTGGTGTGAGAGGCTAGGTCGTAATCCTGACTGAAGGGTTGTAATGACCAATTATGTATGTATGTAATAGAACGTTTGTTTTCTAAAAATCTGTAAAAACGCAAAAGTAATGAATGAAATGAAACAAAACTCTTTTACAACAACAATAAAGAAATATAAGTTTTACTTATTATTGTAGTTGTGTTGGAATTCTTTTATCTCTGGATATACATAAATGAAGACTTTCTCTCTCTCTCTCTCTCTGTCTATTTTATGCAATATACATACAATCTATGCATGAATTCTAAAGTATTCATAAGTACATACTTACTTATATGAAAAAAAATGTACGTGTATCTGCTTTAATGAATGTATGCATATACATGCATATGTATGTATGTAAGTTGGTATCTGTTTGTTTCTTTCTTTATTAAAATTCATATGAAAATAAAGTACTTGATTATTATTTTATTTTTTATTTAATTTTTTATTTTATCACTTTATTACCGTTTGGTTTTTATTCTTTTATTTATTAGATAAAAATGTTGTGTGAATTATTTTTATAGTTGTTATTTGTATCCACTACATTCGTTATTAATTATTAGAACGGAAAAGTAATTCTTTTGTATACGCATACATAAATAGAAAATAATGTTTGTAATGGGGAAGCGAGAAACGTTAATTAGGCGGTAAATCCTTGCATTATTTACCAGAACAAGTGATTTGAGGTTTGAGAGCAATTAGTTTCTTCCATAGGTTATATATTTCACATTAGAAATAGAAATTGTTGATAATGATTTAGAAATAATTGATGCAAACTGTAAATATTAAAATAAACCATTGAAAATATTATTTTTATTCTTTAATAAACAAGATTTAAATTAGATTCTTACGTTTAGTGTTGGAATCCCTTAATCCCGGGATTTGACTTTTTAAGCCGCAATGAAAAAAATCGTATATTAGAACTCTCAATAATTCGAATTTCCAGAAATTAGAATCTGTTGCTTCAATGCATTAACCGCTCTGAAATTAGAAACAAAACTTCAAATTGCGATTTGCAAGTGTCATGAAAAAAGTTGGCAGATTATTACCTGTAAATCAACAGTTATGCTTTGCCCATGGTGTCCAACTGGCGGTAATTGACGTGCTTTATGAAAAGCATGATTTACAAAGAGAAACAGATGAGCAATACCACGAGGGTGAAGAACCAGAAGAGGAAGACGATTTTTCAGAGAGTAACGAGGATGAGAATTTTTCTGGCAACGAAGAATTGGTTGATCTGTATTATGGCCATAGACATGGAGGATACCAATGTGATATTACTGAGGTCAATTGCGGTGCAGTGATCAAGAAGGTGTGAGAATTAATAGTGACGTTTAAACGATCGCCAACAAAAAACGATGTCTTGCAAAAGTATGTTACGGCTGAATTTGGAAAGCAACTAACTCTAATAAAAGACTGTAAAACTAGGTGGAGCAGCCTTTTGTTAATGCTGGAACGTCTTTATTTATTAAGAAATTATATACAAAAGGCATTAATAGACATAGGTCCACCTGAAGGTGAATATTTTGCTTTATCCAAAGATGAGATTAATATGGTATCCGCAATCATTAGTGCGCTTGTCCCAGTTAAAGCAACAGTTGACGCCCTTTGCCACCGGGATGCTAATCTGTTCACAGCGGATGTTGCCATAACTTTTATGTTAAAAAAACTTAAAGATACGTTATAAGTCAAAAACTACATTCAGCCCTCATCCTTTGCATGCAACAAAGAAGAACAGATATCAGTGGGGTACTTCAGTATCTGCACAATGGTAGAACAAATGTTCAGTCCGAATCCGAAACAGAGTTCGTAACGGTTCCTTCTTCCATAAAATGTAAAATTAAGTCCAGCTACACCACTTCTAATAGCTTCTGAGTCAGAAGTTACACCTTCTGATTCAGATAAGGCACCTTTCGAAATTGTTTCAGATTCTTCTGAGCTTCCATCTGAATCTCTTTCTTGTTCTCTTGAAGAACCTTTAAATATTTCAGACGAGCTCAATGAAGCTATAAAAAAGCACATTTACCGAGGATAGCAATTCAATGTAAGACGTTGTCTGTAAAAATTCAGAGAGAAATGCTCTTGTTAGAAAATGGAGGAACACGTGGTGACTTTTTGCAAAGAGCATACGATTTTTTAATGACTATTAAGCCAGCCAGTGTATGGTCTGAACGTGCTTTTTCTGCAGCTGGATTTTTCGCAACTAAAATAAGAAGACGTTAGAGCGATGAAACTTTGGATGCTCTGTACTTCCTCAAAACGTATTTTAAAAATAATAAAAAATAATAACTTATCGCACTTGATCAACAAAAGAGTATATATCTATAAAAACAATTAATTAAATTAGGTAAATGAAATCCCGAAATCCCGGGATTGAAAATATAGAGCGGGATTGCCAACCCTACTTACGTTGTTTGTGTGTCTTATTTGGATCAATAACATTTTTGCATATCATAAACTAGGTTCTGTACTTTGTTTTCTGTTTTCGGTTTTCGGTTTTCTGTTTTATTTTAATTTTTTTCATTTATTTGTTAAAGTAATCGCCATATAAGAAGTTTGTTTTGATTGAAAAACAATTAAATAATATAAAATTAAAAGGACAAAACTAAAACGCCCTTTCATGGAAATAAGGAGACACATTTTTGAAGTTTTTGAATATTTTATTGCAAACCCTTTGCACTGAATGAGATATGAAAATCTTCTTAATATCATAAGAGTGAATATTCCATTCCAGGCTATTCTTGCGATTTATAATCATATAACATCCGATATATTTCAATAGCCATTCTTTACAGACATAGAAGATGTGTACAGGATCATATCCTATTGAAACCTCCATTGTATTGGCATCTCTTCGTTATGCACCTGATTGCAATTTCTTGGTCAGAGAAGCAAAACTCAGACCAGTACACTGGTTTATGGAACATTTTTAACACAATTTATGTCGTACTAGGTATATTTTTTAAATATAATTTATCCATAAAATTGATTAGCATATTTGTTTCTTGTCATTAAATTTCATCTCTTTACTTTTAGCAGACTTCTGGTAAAAAATCTAAAAAGTAAATAAAATTGTCATGAATAAATTCTCAAAAATTGGTCGTTCGGAGTGGACATTAAACTGTAGGCCCTGCAACTTATGGAATTAACACACACAACTTGAGTGGTGTGAGAAGCTAGATTGTAATTCTGAATAAGGTTATTTTGTCCCTTTTGCCTTGCGCTTTCTTATGATGTTTATGATTTATGTTTTAGACATTTTAAATAAAATGATTAGTTATTATACGTATGGTTCTTGAACAATAGCCATATATGTACATAATATAATAAAACCAATACGCAACTTAAATAAAAAACAACATTTCCGTATAAAACGAATGGTATATATGCAGATATGGATCAGAGATCAGAAATGAGTATTCAAAAAGACTATTCATATTCATAATTTCTGATACTTATAAGCACTCATACTTATTTATTTAATATCATGGTACCTCTACTCATATTCAAAGTTTGAAGTATTCATCATATTCATAATTAACAACACGTATGATGTAAATGCATCAACAACTAAGACTGTAAATTTTGATTAATGATTCGAGTCAGTCAATTATAAGTATTTTAAGTATTTTTCTAAAGTTATGAATCTAAATGAGTAGAGTTATGAATCAAACACATATCGAATGGTATGAGTTTGATGACAACGTTGTACGCATACTTATTGCAACCTGTACTTATAAATCAACGTTATAATGAATACGAATGAATTAGATTAGATAGTTAAATTTCAATATTGTTTACTCACTTATAAACAAAACTTCATGAGTGCTTACGAGTAGCGAAAAAACGATTCATTTCTGATCTCTGATATGGATATAGATATATATATATACATATACAGCCATGGACATTAAATTAGCACAAAACTTCATTATAAAAACAATCAGATTTTTTCTAGTATTTTTGGCATATTCATAAAAAAATTTAA
This sequence comes from Sarcophaga caerulescens, assembly GCA_927399465.1. Taxonomy (NCBI): domain Eukaryota; kingdom Metazoa; phylum Arthropoda; class Insecta; order Diptera; family Sarcophagidae; genus Sarcophaga; species Sarcophaga caerulescens. The sequence continues at coordinate 985,340 of OV656866.1, forward strand.
ATATAGAAACTTAAAATGCATATTCTTCTTTAAAAAAAAAACAAACATTTTGGCGAAATTGCTAATCGTCTGCTCATTAAGACCTGCAACATATCAAACGCTAGATTTTAGCTGGACAGTAAAATAGCACAAATTAAAATTTCTGGAATAAAAATAATATATTTTAATAAATAGTAAAAATATTAATGTTTTCAGTTTATTTGATCAATATTTAGTAGAGTAGCCTCTATTTTCAAGCACCACGTGGCATCTAAGGGACAAAGTTCTTTGGAAAAGATTTTTGGGAATCGAGTTCCAAGCGTCCCGTATTCCAATCCACAAATCGTCCAAATTTTTGTACTTTGAATAAAACTGGCATGTATTAAAAGCTAATGGTTCCACTTTGTTCTCTAGAATGTCCAAATACTGATAACGGTCCATTTTTTCATTAATTTTCACAATAGGACCTATACCGTGACATGAAAATGCTCCCCACGTCATTGTGCTTTCTCAACCATGCGTTATGATCCTTTGAGTATAGCGTTGATTTAATTCTGGCCGTTAAACAACCACTCTACCATCTGGTCCCATACGATTTAGCATTGTTTCATCACTCCAAAATATTTTTTCCAGAATGGGAGATCTGTACCCTTGTGGGTGCGAGCAAACGTTAAACGCTTGACTATATTTTTCTTTTGGTAGAAGTGGCTTCTTTCGGCAAGAGCGTCCAAAGAGCTTTCCGTGATTAAGACGTCATCGTATGAGCCTGTCCGATAAATTCAACCTAAATTGAGAGTTAATTTCGTACAAAATATCGCGTGACGACATGAAAGGCTCCTTCTTTGACTTTCGGACAATAGCACGGTCCACGACTTCGGTTGTTTCCTTGACACGTGGCTTTCGTTTTTTGTTTTCTGCGACATTATTATGTTTGCTTTGAAGGAAATGATCACGTTATAAATCATTTTTCGCGAGCAATTCGAAATTTCGGCAATTTCAGCCAGGTTTTTCCCATCATTCCACAAGTCAACGATAACGAGCTTCTCCATAAAATTAAAAGAATATACCGTAAGAATAAAAATACTTGAACAAAGCTTGTACCTATGCACGTTGTGCTAATTTACTGTCCAGCTCGAATTTAGCTACTGATACAAATTAGCAGTCAAAACAAAACATTTTTACGATAACAGTAATATTTTTTGTTAAACAACAGCTAAATGTCATCGTGCAACATTCCATACCAAAACAATTGGCCTATTTAGGATACAAATGAGAAAAAATTCACAATCAAACTATATATGAATTTTGTGCTAATTTAATGTCCATGGCTGTATATAGATATAAGTATATACATATTGCTATGTAGATCGATTTTCCGACCAAGATGATAGGACAAATTTCGTTTTGAATTGAATTATTTACGCGTCACATACATATGTATATTATTGATAGAATTTTTTGTTTCAAATAAAAAAAAAATTAATAGTATACGAGTAGTGTTGAAGAGAAATTCGCTTGCGTTTTTAATTTAATTTTCACTGACGAAGGGAAGTTCTAACATTTTTATTTTTTTTTTCAAATTGAAATCACTTGCAAAGTTAAGGTCAGAAATGCTCACTGCAACAGTTATAATTGATGACATATGTATGTTTCTCATTACTCTTATTAAGGTGAATTAGCAATGCCTATGGCCCATGGCCAATAGATTTAATGGTTTGTTGATTTTCTAAACAACATACCAATTATAAAGTACTCATAGTGTCGAGTCAGCAAAAGGCATTTTAAGCATTAGTGTTGGCATCATCATCATTTACGTTTCGTCATCATCATTATCATACCGTTAGCAGGTGGCTATAAATAAAGAAATTTTTAAGTTGCTTATTATCTTGTTGAATATAATTTCGCACAAAAAAAAAACAAAAAAAAAAAAAAAAAAAAAAAAAAAAAAATAGAAAAAAGTACTAAGATTCTTTCACAAAAACAAAACATTATGAAGTTTATGTGCTATCGTTTATATGTATGTATGTATAAATATATGTATGTATGTATGTACATATTTATGTTTATGTGAGTGCGATATTTTTATGTCTTTGGTAGTTTCAGTGTAGACTAAAGGCAATTTCAAGGTAAGAAATCTTCATCAGACCGGATAATTTACTTAGAAAGTCCAGCAAATCATGAAACTCAGCATGAAAAAGTTTGCTGAAACAAAAAATGAAAACTAAAACCGAAATTTTATGAAGAAAAGTCAAAAGAAAGTAACCATCATTAAAAAACAACAGCAACAACAATAATAACAACAACAAATACAAAGAAACTACTATTCAAATCCAGCACAAACTCATACTCATTAGCAGACACAAACACAAACACACTGACAAAAAAGGACACCCGGTGTACCTTGTACGAGTAAATGCGCGTTTACTCGCATTTTTTATACACACAGACAGACAGACAGAATAGACAGACAGACAGAATAGACACAGTTATGAAACTTAATTTAAACCAAAAATAAAGGTAAATAACTTCTTTCCGTTTGCATAGATGTGTGTGTGCATGTACATGTGTGGGTGTGCGAATGTTTGCTAATATGTGTTTAAGTTGGTCGGTTTATTGTTTGTTATGGAGGAGTATGCTGGTTGGTCGGTAACAGGCAGGCCAACTAAATTCCAAATGTAGACAAATTTTGTGGTTAAATTAAACTTTTAAATTGTCTTTAAACATTTTATTTCTATTTTTTGTTTTCATTCGTTTTATTTTTATTTTCATTTTCATTATTATTTTTTTTATCCTATTCTATTCGACTTAATTTAATTGTTTTTCAAAACTTTTCTACAGCACGTTTTATTTTGTTTTCTTTTGTTTTTTTTTACGGACAGAAACTATTAAAAATTTAGTTTTTATATCTGTTGTTGTGTTCTGCTTGAAGTTGCCCATGGTAGTCACTGAATGATGTTTAAATGCAAATGTGTTTATTAAGAAAATTTACCTGGCTGACGTGCAAATGGATGCAAAAGAGAAATACACCTGTTCCTCGTTTTGCACGATAGATACGTTCCTGAGAAAATCGTGTAAAACGAATTCAAAAAAAATTTGTATGAAAAATCGTGTAAATCGAAAAAATGACAAAAACTGGTATACAATAGTATATTTTAATATAATTTTATTTGTTTTAATGTGAATAACGTAACAAAGCAAACAAAAGAAAACAATTTCATTTTATTTAACAACCAAAATACTAGTTATAAAATTCATAAAATTTAAAAATTAAATGCAATACAAATAATAGAAAACACAAAAATATGAAATAAAATATAAATATACATAAAATGTTATTAGCAAAATACATAAACTGTTAAGCAAAAAAATAAGTTATATTCAACCAATTTCAGTATATGTACCTACTAGAGGTGTGCACAAGACATTCTGCTAGCTTACCCTTCACCGAATGCAATACTGTATTGTACTCTTTTCTGTTGCTCTTGATTTTACGAGTGCACTGAAATGTGTATTTCTCATTTATTCAATGTATACAACAGTACTCGTTTGTCTGTGAAGTAACGGAACTATGCTTTGTGTTGTAGGAGCATATTTTACTACTGCAGCTACATTTTCAGTATTGCCGTATTGAAAAATATGTGTACAAGTTAAGGTATCGTATGAAAAATTTTGTGACAAACTGTATTAGTTAAGGTATTGTATGTACAATTTTGTAACAAACTCTATAAATTTTGTATTTTCTATTTTTAACTTTATTTGTAAAATTCTAACAACCGTAATATCATGTGATGATTTCTGATAATAATTGTTGTTGGATTTTGTTTGTTTTTAAACATAAAATTTTTTAGAGTAAGTGAAATGGTAAACAACAACGATATTACCGTAATATCGTGTAATGATTACTGGTGGTAGTTGTTGTTGGCCTTTGCTTTGTTTTTAAATTAAGATGTTTAAATGTTAACAACAACGATATAACCTTATTATCGTATGATGATCGGTTGCGGTGGCGTATAATCGTTGTTGTTGGCAAATCCTATTTTTAGAATATGCAATGTTTTTCATGAGTGACTTGATTTTTGAATAATGGAATAATAAATAATATAAGTCTTGAAGTCAAGGAATAAAGTAGTCCATCGGATTAAAATGAACAATTAGAAATTAAATAAAAAAATTATTAAATAGAAATTTTTCTAAGTGAAAAGAAATAAATATAAAACATTTTGTTAGAAAGTGAACATTTAAATTAATTAATAATTTTGACAGTGGAAAATTAAAAATTATTTTGCACATTATGGAAATAATTTAAATTTAATAAAAATAAAATAAAAATAAATAAAAAAAACATTTCATTCATTTCCCCGACATAAAAAGTTTAAAAAAGTTACTGGCAATGCAGGCGTCGCCGAAGATGTTCGGTTCCCGAGAGCAAAACATTCGGATCTTTCTTATTCATTGTTGTTAAAAAACAAAAACAAACAACAACAAATGCATGTTGTGACTCTATGAAGAGTACAATATTTTTTGTTGCACTCTTCACACAACTCTCTTTTATAATGTTGCACAATGGTTTACGAGTGCAGTTGTTTTTTTATTCTCTATCTTTGCTTCACACTTATTTATATTTGCAGCTACAATCAATATTCGGTCTTGGGAAAAATGCAATAGTGTGCAATTTTATATGTCTTGTGCACAAATCTAGTACCTACATATATTTATTCGTCATCACTTTCTTCGACAACTAATCGTATTTCTTCGGTTGGTGACGAATCATCGCTCGATACCTCAATGTTTTCTGGTTCGATGTGATGACGTGGGGATTTTGAGATATATTTAGTTATAAGTATTTGTGAGGAGTTTTTGTTTAATTCTTTATATATCTCTCGATAATGGGCCAAGCCTTGAGAAATGTATTTTTGAAACTTAAGAGCTCTTTCAACATTTGGATCATATTGTAGATAATGATTTCCTAATTTCCGGCCTAATTCAAAATCTTCAGAAATATTTTGTGATGTCATTTCAACGATCTTCATCAGACTCATTATTTTCCTCATCAGTTTCATTAACTATACCAACTAGTTCATCTATATCCAATTCTTTGTCAACCATTGGTTCAAAAATATCTCCCTCAGCAAAGTCAGCAAAACCTTCACCTTCAATTGTTCGGGCTAAATAAATTATTTTTGTTCGTTCATGTTCTAAAAGACAGAATTATTATTATCACATATTCCGATCCATAATTTTTTCCAGCATCCCTTAAGCGTTGTTTTTTTTTACTTCGGTGTATGATAATCCTAAATGTTTCAAACAATCTAATCTATTGTAAATTTTTTCCATGCTTCCATTACTTCAACACATGTATTATTATCAATTTGCTCTAAAATATATGCAAATGCAAGTTTAAAATAAAGCGTCTTAAATGTTAAAATAATTCCCTGGTCTAAGGGCTGTAGTAGAGAAGTTGTGTTTTTCGGTAGAAATATTACTTGGACATTCTTAAATTCTAAATCCCGAGGATGACCTGCTGCATCATCAATTACAAGGAGCACTTTAAAGGGCAATCCTATTTCATTTACTATAAATTGTGTTAAAAGCTTGTTTTCATTTAAATAAAAAAATCGTGCAAAACGAGATATTTTTCATCCCTCGATTTACACGAGAAATAAAAAAATCGTGTTAAATCGAAATCGTGCAAAACAAGTATCGTGTAAAACGAGGGAAAAGTGTACTTAAATAGGAAAGGAGGAGGAAGACAAAGAATATATTATATTTTAATTTCTTATTTTATTATGTATTGCGTTCATTTTATTTTCATTTTTTTTCCTGCGTATTTTATTATTATTTAAGACGTGTTTTGTTTTTTATCTAATAAAACAAATGGACGGAGAAATATAAAATGCGAAGAAAAAAAAAAGCGAGAACGAAAAATATATATAAGATTTCAATAGAAAAAGCATCGTTTAATATAAAAATAGTAATTTATCCGTTGTTGTTGTTGTTGAGTGGCCGGAGCGCTTAAAAGGCCGTAGACAGAGACAGAGTGAAGAGCATAAGGAAGGGCAGGGGAATGGCAAGAAGAACGGCAATATTAAACTTCCGCTTTTTATGGTTTTCGAATGAGTGTGTGTTTTGTTGCCGTTTTAACACCGGAAATGAAAAACTTAACCGTGAATACCAACAGACACAAAAACCCACTAACTTTCAGGAGACAAAAAAAAAAAAAAAAGCTGCAGAAAGCTTAACTAAATGAAATGAAACGAAATGGAAAAAAGAAAAACAAAAAAAAAAAAAGTTTTTCATAACAACGACAAAAACAGGAGGAAAACTTCACACATTTACTGTAATAAAATGTAGCAAATATTTTTAAAACAAAAAAAACAACAAAAAAAAAAACAAAAAATGACACAAAAACGAGCCAATAAGAAAAGTTTTATTTTCAGCTGGGGGCAAATTTCGTATACCCTACAACACATAAAGGTTTCATGAATTTGTTGTTTGCTTACTTTATTTCCAAAATTGCTTTTAAAGTGAGACTCTCACATCATTAAGGAGATTAAAGAACTTCGTAAAGGACGTCTTAAGTATTCAAATGGAACTTTGAATCTTGTGTGTGTGAATGTATTCTTTATAATGGAAATTTTTACGAAACTATAGTAAACAATAGTTCTACCACAACTTGAATATTTAAGGTGAATTGAACAGCGAAAGTTCACTAGCAACTGTTACAAATGGGAGGGCTTAATGAATTTCCAAAAATATGCTGAGTTAAGAAGAATACTTAACTTCTAGAGAACATTGAAAAAAAGAAAAAAGAAACCAACATGAGTTGAAATTTAACTTTTAATCAATTTTTACTCTTACAATTTAAAGATGGAAGGACTTCACTTTCGCTTTGATACCATGTAACCAATGAAAATACACTGTAAAAGAAATTACTGAAAGCCAGCTCGTATTGAATTTAAAAATCCTTACATTTTCATTGTTTTACCAAAACTTGTGACTACCAACTACTGAGATTTGATGGTTTTTGTTTTACTTCTTGAAAGTGCATCATCCACACTTAAAGTATCATTCATCCTCGTGAAAAAGGAAAATTAGCATACAATTTAATTTTACGATATTTATGTGGCAGTCTATAGTATTCCACCCAACTACAGTACCATAACCTACAACCAGCAGTAACTATAAAAGCGAAATTTTATAGAAAAAAAAAAAAAAAAAATCAAAAATAAAGAGAAAAAAAGGTGTACGTGGGTGTAGGCAAGATTGAAAGAATAATTTCTTGGAAAATGAAAAGTAAAAGAGTTATTATGCCAACAAATACCTTCAAATTTACGTACCTAAGAACATACATACGTCGTATGTATACAATTACCCACACATGCGTATAGAACCGTCGTCGATGCTTTTTCAGCGAAAAGTGCACTTATGCAAGAAACTTTTCTGCACCGGAAATTAAAAAACAGCAAGAAATCCTTCAATGAAAACTACAAAAACTACAATAATAAAAAAAAAAAAAGTGCGGAAGAAAACATTAATTCTTGTACTCACCCATCTCCCCCTCCCCACCCCCCACACTTATAAAACAAATATTTGAGAATTCTTCAAAAATTTGTGTGCCGAGCGAAAGAAGCTAAAATATTGCACTACAAAAAGAGCCCAATACGAAATGTTATCCACACAGTACTACCTAATATCGTACACTATTACTAATAACACTATGCGACAAAATAAAAAAAAATAAATACACCCGGCTAATGACATAGTGTAGGTTGTGAGTTTTGTTGAGTAGATCTCAAAAATATTTTTTTTATATTTCTCGAACCCTCAAAACTTTTTTTATTTGACAAAAACTGTTTTTTTTAGACTTTACGCATAAATTTCTGGATTACTCAAACATTTCTGACCCGATTTCCAAAATTTAAATCTTGTTGGAAAGGGAAGAGATGGACCTTTAAAACAGTATACATGTATTTATTATTTGGCTTAATATGCTATGAGTTTTGATGAGGTAAACTTGGAAAATGCGAATTTTTTTCATATTTTTTCAAGTTTGTCTTGAAATAATATGAGTGAATAAAAATTCAGTCAGTCATGTGTGAAGACGCGGTGCATTTGAAGAGAGTAATCGTGGTTTGAAGATCTCTGTTACAAAGATCTGTCGAACAATTATCTAGTAATTGTTATTGTTTATGCAAAGGGCGTAAACAGAGGAATAACAAACAAAGCAATTGTTGTTGTTTACATAAAGTTGTAAACAGTGGCACACAGAATTGTGCGAATTATAAAGAAATTTTAATTAAAACTAAACGCAAATTTATTTTTATTTTATTTGCAATCTACGAGCTCATATTTTAAACGTTTTTAAAAGGGGTAAAAACGAAACAGTATTTCTAAAACTATTTATTTTAGTTAACATTCAATTTTATCTTTTATTCTCTTTAAATATTGTTACGAAAATGGAAATGGTGTTGTTAAAATAATAAGCAAAAGCTCCAAAAACAACACAATGGACTTGATCACGCATAAAAACAAAAGCTCCAAAAACAAAACAATGCAGTTGTTCACGTGATCAACGAATGAGTAAGCATATAGCAACAAAAACAACAGGGCTTGTTTACAAGATCGATGAATAAACAAATATAGCAACAACGACCGCATATAAAAAATATAGCAGAAAGACAAACAAACAAAACAACAACAACTCTGCCTGGACGAAAGTAAATAAGATACACGAACAACAAAAATGGAAACAAGTTGTTTACATTTTTGGATTGTTCCCGAAGGTCGTCATCATCCTTCAAGAGCATTCATCACACAAGATAAAGCGAGCAACGATGATGCAGTTAGAATTCAGTCAGCCGTGTATGAAGACACGTTATTCTCGGAGTTCGAGTGAAGTTAGTCGTGTGACGACATCGCGTTGAATTGAGTGAGAATTCAATCAGAGGTGTGTGAAGATACGAGATCGAGTTATAATCGAGTCAGACTTGTGTGCAGACAAGTTGCGTGAAGAAAACAGTTGTTAGTGTGGTGCTTACAAAAAAGGTTGTGAGCAAAGAAGAATAACTAACAAGTGTTGTTGTTGCTTATAAAAAAGGTTATAAGCAGAGAAATATCACGAACAAGCACATATTGTGGAAGTTATCATTGTGTGCGTAGAATAAGTTCGAACAGTGGCACGAAAGTTGTGCAGAAAATAAAGATTTGACTTAAAATTAAACACTGATTTATTTTTATTTTATTTGCAATCTACGAACTCATATTTTTAACGTTTTTAAAAGGTAAAAACGTAACAATATTGTCATTAATTATTGTCATTAGCTTTCTTTTTTCTTCCATACTTTAAGGCTTCTTTCTTTTCTTTTGCAGAAAAATGCGTATATTAACGTTGCATCTACACACATGAACTGCATAAATGTACTATGTATGTATGTGTGTATGTATGTATGTATGTATATAAATAATTCGTATATAATAAAAGGCTGTTTATAGAACAGTCGTTAGGTTGAATTTAACACATTTACATACGATTGTATTCGATGGCGGTTGAAATATAATTTGAGAATGTTGCTGTAAAATTATTATGAAAATCTTTAAACGTTGGTCAGTGGTCGGTAATTATGTATTTCGAGATTTTATTAGGGTTTCCATATTATTTTAAGAGTTACACACAATTATACAAACTTTAAGATTTTGTTATACGTATGCATGTATTTAACAATCTAAAATATGTATGTAAATAACAGAAATCGAGAATGTGAATTTGAATTCATATTAAAAAATCTTATAAGAAATGAAATTGGAATACCCTTGGATAGAGTTCAACGTATGTACATATATGTATATGGGGTTGTTTCCACGATTACGTTTATGTTTACGACAGCGTATGTAATCCACCGGGCAAAATGAAAAATAAAATCAGAAAAATTATTAAAAATTTATGAACAAAGTGTTAAGTTAAAAACTGTTTTCTTTGCTTCTTTTACAAATTAAACATTTAGTTTACGAGTAAATAATTTATATGAAACGTGTCTGCTGAAAAGGCAAAAATAAAAAAAAATGAAAACGAAAACGAAAACGAAAAAATCTTTATTAATATTTAGAGAAGTAAAAAAAAAAAGACATAAAAATGTGAACAAGTGCTAAAGTTCATAAGGAAAATTGTACATCGTAAAAAGCGAGTATTATTTGTTAAAAATGTATTTTTTTTTTATTAAAAATTTAAGAAAAAAGGAATCAAACGTAGCTTTAAAACGTAGCATACGTCATGGTTTACTTTATATTCTATTTAAACGAAATAATATTTTGTCATCTTATTATCTTTCTTTTATATGCATTGTATGTATGTATATGTAAATGTACATACGTACATACATATATACATAAATATGGTCTGAAATAATTTAACATAATTTCGTAAATTATTACGTTTTTATTAAATAAATCATTTTGTGTAATTTTTATGATGATTACAAGGAAAACATGATCTTCAGTTTGAATAAATATCTATCATAATATCTTTACATTTAGCACGTCTCACTAATTGATCGAAATATATTGGTTAATTAGTAAAAAAAAACGGCGTTAAAATAAGAATTTACGCAACATTGCAGTACGAGGGTTGCCTTTTATATTTCGGGATTTGGCAAACATAGTGTTGCAATCTGCCAACTGACAGCTCTATCGTAAAGCTTGACATTTTTGAGGTTATACGTACTCAGAACGTTTTGACATATGAGCGCTATTTGTGTTGTTTATAGTAACTTAAAAGATTCATCTCGCCCAAAAAATGGAATTAAATCGTTAACATTTTCGTGCGATTATTTTTTACAACTTTCGACGTGGATTAACTCAACAACAGTGCATCGTGAATTCAACCGAGGTCGTAGTTCACTCCAAGACGAATTTCGTGAAGGTCGTCCAAAATCAGTTGTTGTTCCGGAAACCATTGATGCTGTGCGCCAACTGATATTGCAAGATCGTCATGTGACCTATCGTGAGATTGAGACAACCTTAGGCATTAGTGGGACCAGCATACATTCAATATTGCATGAACATTTGACTGTCAAAAAAAATTGTTCGCGTTGGAACCCATACAATTTGTCAATCGCTTTGGGCGAGATGAATCTTTTAAGTTACTGTAATCAACACAAATAGCGCTCGTATGTCAAAACGTTCTGAGTACGTATAACCTCAAAAATGTCAAGCTTTACGATAGAGCTGTCAGTTGGCAGATTGCAACACTATGTTTGCCAAATCCCGAAATATAAAAGGCAACCCTCGTAGTAGCTCTTCGTTACGAATTAAATTAAATATTCGAATATGGCTATAGAACGATATCGGAGTGTCATCAGTCAAAACAGAGATTGGAAAAATGTTCATCTAAATCCCCTTAATTTATAGATGCGATTTATTCCCATTCCTGTTGATAAGACATAAAAAGATTTCTTTCGAAGATACAATAGTTAAGAATAAAAAAATAAATAATTCTTTTAAAAGACTGAAATTCATCCGTATGCAAAATATGATTACAATTATCCATTTATAATTGTATATATAATATATAGTCTCGAATATACATAAGTATGCATTTTTTAATTTTTTTTTGAAGAAATTTATATAAGTTTTTGTTCTTTATAATTTAGAATAATGTCCAATAAAATAAAAAAAAATATATACAGTGAAGGACTAAAGTCTACATGAAGCCCCATGTAATGGTATTCTAAAAAAAAAAAACACTTAGTTAATAGAAAAATTAATGATGCAGTTTTTTTTTTGTAAATCATCTTTATTCATAAAAAAATAAAAATTAAATTAATTAATAAAATAAAACTGTATACTTAGCTTTTCCAGTTAATAAATGTTTTTAAAAAAATAAAAAAATTGTGGTTGCATGTAGACTTTAGTCCTTCACTGTATATTTGATAATACACCACCTATATTTCTATTACTTTCATTACCTTACTTTCTTAATGCAAAACATCTGGACAGTTTTGCTTTGCACTGTACATATACATATGTATAATCAACTATGATAGCATTCAATATTAAATTTTTTTTTTTGCTAATTCAATATAAAAATTGAAGATTCAAGTAATAAATATTGAAATAAACAAAAAAAAAAAATATATTTAATTTTCAAACCTATAATCGTATATTTGTTATGACATCCACTTTGTGAAATGTAGAAAAACCAGGCATAAATAAAAGACTTTAAAATTAAATTTGTGTGAATCACAGACATGATATTTTTTTGTTATTGTGGCCCATTAAATGGCTTTAACGCGTAATACAATTTAATGATTGTTTTAAAACGTATGGCAGCACTTTATCATTATTTTCATCCTTTTCATGAGTCTGTCTTTATTTATATGTACAATTACAATGCATATACATACAAAAAAAAAATTAAAATTATCATGATTGTGGGTGTATGCATATGTGTATGTATGTACATATGTACGTATGTATGTGTATGCAATTGTATTTTATTATAATTTTTGTTTTGTTTTGTATTTCCCTTATTAATGTTTATTGTCGAAATTATAATCATATTCATCCTCCAGCAAGACAGACTATACATACATATGTACATACATACATAGGAAACGCAAACATGGAATTAACGTGCGAAATATTTATATTTCGGAGAAAGTTACTAAAAATTTATTTATCAACTGAGATAAAGAACAAGAATAATAAAATTGTAAAAATAAAACAAAAAGTAAAAATAACTGTTAAACATAAACTGTTACAGTGACAAAAACATTATGAACGTGAATAAAGTAAAGAAACACACTCAAACAATTTGTTGAAATTATTGCTTACAACAACACAATTGTATTCGTATTCGTGAATACAGTGAAAAATAATGTTCCCCATATGACAGACATTTCGATTGAATGTTCGTTTTTTCTGTTTTTCTGTTTCTCTTACTTCTTTGCATTTAACTGTTTTTTGTTTCTGCTTGTTTAGTGAATCCATTCGCTTTAACATTTCCACACGACAGCATTGAGGCGTGAAGACAATTCATATCCTATATGAGGACAGACTCGAGTAAAAGACTAGTGCAAGTTATACCTATTTAGAATGTAGTTCAAATGGAGCTTTTATTATCATCACGAACATAATTAATAAATTGATTCCAAAAATTGTATGAAATTATGGTTCCACAGGATCAGGCATCAGAATCTTCAGGTAGTAATTGTATAGTGTGTCAACACCGGATATGCTGTCGACATTATTTTTAAATGTACCACAAGTCAAGTATTACTTGATTCTGCTGATCTTGCTCTTTGTCAATCTTTGCATCTTCTTTGCGGAGACACATTACCTGGGATCCGATTGTCCTTTCCAGGCTATTTCGCTGGTTATCGTATCGCGGGCAAGTAAATAAAGCATGCTGCGTCGTTTCCCTTTCATTCCGGCATTCTGGGCAAGCATTATTTTTGTCGTGACCATACGTATAGTGATATGCTCTGTAACATCCATGGCCGGTAGGCCGTGTTTCCTCTTGATCCATTAGACTATAGTCGTTATGAGTCTGAAGGTCCATCTTCCCTTTGTGGAATTAGACCAGTCTTGCTGTCATCTATATATAGAATCATCAGCCAATTGAACGGGGCACGATAGAACTCACGCCCTGCTCCTCTCTACGTCCACTACTAGCTGCAGCATTGAAGATTACTGCATCCCTAGGTGACGTGCGGATGGCAGAAATTACCCTGTGAACCGATCTCCTGTAGGGTGCATCTATTTCTGTTCTATAGGTCCTGAAGTCGCTGTAGTCTAGTAGGTAGTGTGTTGGCTTATTAGACGTAAAGCCAGGGTTCGAGCCCCAGGCCAGACATCAAAACAAAATATAAAAAGTATTTCTTCGGCGATTTCCTCTCAGCAGATTTCTGGCAAAAACTCTGAGAGTAAATAAATAAAATTGCCATGAAAAGTTTCTCAAAAAATCTGTCGTTCGGAGTCGACTTTAAACTATAGGTCCCGCCACTTATGTATAAAAATTAACACAAACAACATAAGTGGTGTGAGAAACTAGGTCAATAATCCTGACTGCAGGGTTATAATGGCCAATTATGTATGTAGGTCCTCTTATTCATAGTCCCAGCCCATATAGGGGCTGTATACATAGCAATCGATTCACTACTTTCATCAACAACTGCATGTTGTCGCCGCACATTTTCCACCGATGTACGTCAGATGTTCCCTAAACGTGAGCCTGTTGTCAAGCATTACTCCCAGGTACTTAATAGCTTACTTCAATGTTATGCGTTGCTCGCCTACCGTTATGGTAATAAATTCCCTTCTCTTCCTACTGCTTACAAGTAGTACATCCGTTTTGTAATCAGCAAATTTGAAAACTACTCCCGTGATCCAGCTTCTAACCATGCCAACCGCAATATTACACGTTATCACCAAGTCATCCAAATATTTTCACCTTATCACCAGAGCAATATCGTGCGTAAATCTAATGATTTGTGTACCTCTACGGAGTTTATGCCTCAGTACACCATCATGTATGACGTTCCATAGTATTGGGCCCAGCACTGAACCTTGCGAAATCCCTGCCATTATCGCATACGACTTTCTGCCATCATTCGTGTCATATTAAAGCGCTTTATCCTTAAAGTAGTCCTTGATGAAGTCCATCAAGTATTTTAATACGTCCTTTCCGTCGAGCGCAACTAACGTGGCATCGCAATCAAAGGAGATGATAGTGCAGTGTTCTTTATCACTCTCCAGCTAGCGTTCACCGATGATGGCTTCCTTTGCTATTATCATAACAGCTTCTACTGCATCCACTGTGGAATTCTGAACTGTGGCTATCCGACAAGCCTTCTTCCATTTTCGATGTTACTACCGCTGAAATTATCCTCCTCTTGAATGGACCTGGTCCTCCAATATTTGGCATCATCCTCGCCAGTGCTCCCTGCGTCACAGATGCCTTTTCGCCGATGTATTTTACGTGCTCCTTGAAATTCAACCTGTCGTCGATAATCACTCCCAGGTATTTTATCGCCCTCTTTGATTCGATCTTTGTGCCTCCAACGATCACTTCCATCTTCTCCACTATCTTCCGGCTGCTTATCAAGACGGCTTCCGTTTTGTGTGCAGCAAGTGTCAAACCTGCCTCATCCAGCCATGCTCCAACATTTCGAATCGCTGTGTTAGTCTTCTCCTCTATTTCTCTTACCGTTTTAGCTACCGAGATTATGGCAATGTCATCTGCAAAGCCCACAATTGTGGTCCCGTTTGGCAATCGCAGTCGAAGTACTCCATCGTACATGATGTTCCATAGTAGTGGCCCAAGTACAGAGCCCTGCGGGACACCCGCCGTCACTACGTATTCCTGCTCTCCTTCATCTGTTAGGTATATTACCTTCCTGTCCTGAAAGTAATTGTTAAGAATCTCCATTAAGTATGGCGGCGTAGCCATGTTAAAGAGGGCTCTCATAATCCGCCCCCAATTCGCTGAGTTAAACGCGTTTCTAACGTCAAGTGTGACAACCGCGCAGTATTCCTTGGTGCCAAATCTCCATCTTTCGCCCTCTATTGCATCTCTTGCAATGTCGACCACCTTCCTTATCGCGTCAACAGTGGACCGCCCTTTCCTAAATCCGTATTGCAAGTCCGAGAGAGCTCCTGCTGCCTCGGCACGCGTCAGTAGTCGATTGTATATTATCCTCTCCAGTATTTTTCCCATTGTGTCAAGTAGACAGATGGGCCGATACGACGATGGTTCCCCTGGTGGTTTGCCAGGTTTTGGAATGAGAACCAATTTCTGCTTCTTCCATCTACGTGGAAAAACACCCTCGACGAAGCACTTGTGGAACACCTTGGCGAACATATCAGGTCTGAGCCGGATAGCCACCTTAAGTGCCCTATTCGGGATTCCATCTGGCCCCGGTGTCTTCCTATCTCCTATTCCAGTGCAAGCTGCGAGTACCTCCTCTCCTGTTACCTCGGGTATGGTATGAGTGGCTTCCGGATCCCTACTTATGAAGGTGTAGGGCTGGCCCCGTGGGAATAATGTACCGATAATCTCCCGTAGCAAAACTGGACAGCCTAGTTTAGGCTGTTCCAGAGCGCCGATTCTCTTGCAGACGACTCTGTAAGCAGTCCCAAAAGGATTGACGTCAGCTTCCTGGCATATCCGCTGAAAGGATAGTTTCTTGCTCCTTTTAATGGCCCCTCTAAGTTGATGCCTTAGATCCTCATATGAAGCCCGTTCGGCTTCCCATGTCGGTCTTCCTCTCGAGCGCTGGGCCCTTCTTCTCGCCCCAAAGCATGCCGACCGCAGATTTCGAATCTCGTCATTCCACCAGTAGCAGGGGGAACGTCCCCTACACACAGTCCTCCTAGGCATAGCAGCATCACATGCAGTGTTGAGCATTTCGCATACATCGCTCACTAATTCCTCGGCCGTGCTGCCAGTCGTACGAAAAGACGACAACAGCAATCTATACGTCTCCTCGTCAAAGCGGGAGTCCTTCCATTTAGGTCCCGTAAACTTCGGCAATCCGTCTCCTCTCGTGTTGCGCACAGTAACCGTCATCACGATTGCCTGATGGTCGCTATTCGTGAAGTCCTCAGTTAGCTTCCACGCGGTCCGCGAAACAAGGCCATCGCTCACAAACGACAAATCTATTATTGAGCTCGATCCAGCTCTTCTAAATGTGCTTCCTCTTCCGTCATTCATCAGCGCCACAGGAAGGGAAGCAAACGTTTCCAAGAGGCAGCGACCCCTGGCGTTAGTATATCTACTACCCCATTCGGTCGCCCAAGCATTAAAGTCTCCTCCAATAATAACGGGGGTATTCAGGCGCACGTGTGACGCCAGCCTCTCCAGCATATGTTGAAACTCATCCATTGACCATCTTGGGGGGGCGTAACAGCTGTAGACGAAAACTCCTTTTATCTTGGCCATAACGAAACCAATGTCCCGCGCATGGGTTTGCTGGAAGGGTAATGAACCACAAATCCATATAGCAGCAGTACTAGATCCGTCCGTGATCCAAGTACTATTCCTCGGTACCCTATAAGGTTCGCTTATGATTGCGACATCAATATTCTCCTCCTTTACCCTCTGGACCAATAGGTCCTGGGCTGCTTCGCAATGGTTCAGATTAATTTGTATTAACTTCATCTCCTAGAACGTGACTTAAGAGCGCTCAAAAATTGTGGGCACTTTCCGCTCCCCGCGATATGGTTGGCAGATTTCGGGTCGCCCACTTTGCAGAACATGCAAAGAGGTTCCCTTTCGCAATTCCTCGCAATATGCCCCTCCTGTCCGCACTTACGGCAATTTCGCGAGCGGTCAACCTTACTCGTACACTGACGGGCCATATGCCCAAACTGCAAGCACCGGAAGCATTTCGTCGGAATGTTCCTCTCTCGAATTCTGCATATGACCCAGCCGATCCTAATTCTACCTTCCTTCAGGAGAATCGTTGCAGCGTCAGCGTTAAGGCTTACTGTGGCAGTTTGCGTACCACCGTATGCCCTCCTAAGGGTAACTATGTCGGGCTTACCCAAAGTCTCGAGGCCTGGCATCTTCCGTATAGCCTCATATACATCCTCCTTCTCCGTGATCTCGTCGATGTCCTTGATCTCAATTGTCCTCATATCCTTTAGAGTGCGGACAGACGCGCTTTCTCCTAAGAGCTCTCCAATGGCTCCCCTAAAGTTCTCCGTGTGCTCCCCGCTCCTGTGTGTGTGTGTGTGTGTGCGTGCGAGTATGTGTGTGTGTATGTCTATATGGATGTAAGCCACATAAAAGTTATTCAATTCTTTTCACTTTTTTCATGTTTGTTATCCGGATTTGTCTCTTAGTTTGGCTTGGGTTGGATTTGATTTCGTTTGTACTGCTGCAAGTCAGTGTTTTATAGGTTTTTGTGTTTTTCCTTAAACGACGACAAGAATTGTTCCCATGCGACACATTCATCGCAGTAAATGCCAAAACCTCCCCATTTTTAAAGTAAATGCGAGGACTAGAACGCAAGACAAATACAACGCCAAACAAATAAGAAATAAACACATTGACATTCGCTTCGTTTTTTCTTTTTTTTTTTCTTTGTAAGCTTACGTTCAGAGCTCCGAAAAGTAATTGTAATGCCAACACCATAAAAGATTTTTATTTATATTTGTATGTACATACATACGTACATACACACGAGTATAAGTATACGACTTTTTATTTGTTTTTCTTTTTGAACGCTTCATTTATTGTTTTAATTTCACTTACGAAGTTCAGGAAATAAAAATAAAGAATACTTTTGTACAATATACATACATACGATGGGATGATTTAATATTGAAATATTATTTTTAAACTTATGTATTTATGTATGTATGTATATATCAGCATATGAGCATATTGATTTGGTGAAAAATTAAATGATTTTTTAGTATTCAAAATACCATTGCCACAGGGTGTAGTCAATAGGTGCACATTGTCAGAATTTAATTATATAAGTATGTAAGTACATATAATATTTAGTGTCGGTATCGACTTAATTTTGGATACATGCAAATGTTGCGAAAAATGTTTTCCTTTTCCTTAACGCATCGCATATCGGGTTTATCAATAGGCGCAGAGATATGACAATTGTGATGATAGTATTAATTTCAGACATACGCTCTTGAGAAACTTGACTACCTTATCTTAAAATACTTGAAAAAAAAATGCTATTTAATCTTTCCTTCTTATATTAATTCTAATATATATTAATTAATTAATATTGACATTAAGTATCCTAACAGTTAACAGTTTGACCTTGAATGCTACATACGGAACTGTAAAATTGATTTTTTTATTATTGATTGATTAAGACGATATTTCTATACAGGTATAGCCTGCATATATTTGATGCAATGAAAACGTCAGTGTCTCCATATCAAAGTTGTCTTCAGAAGCTATTTGTTTGCGTGCCTAATATTGAATGTTGATTTGTTTCGGGTTCTGAGTAGGGATGCAAACGATACATCGATGTTATCGAAACATCGATGTTTTACACATAAATTTCGATGTTTAACATCGATTTTTCTATGCACGATACATCGGCGATACATCGGCGTTTAATAACGATACATCGGCTTATGCTGATGGCCAAAGAAAAAGTAGTCAGTTACCTTAATAAATACGTTCGAGAATATAATGGTCCTCACCCTTCTACAACTTCCAAAAATGACACATCTGATGATGACGAAAATGATTTACAATCTGATATTTCGAAATACCACAAACTGTTAACCCATAAAAATATGAAACAAAAATCATCCTCTACTATAGACACCATTAGCGAAACGAAGGTACAAATGTACCTATCATCCCCGGTAACACCAATAAAAAGCGACGCAATCGTTATTTGGGAGGACATAAAATCTTTGTTTCCAAAACTTTCGCGAATTGCACTTCAATATCTCCCAATTGTTGATACTTCTGTGCCAAGCGAGCTCTTTTTCGGAAGTTGGTGCAACAATAACACAAGAAAGAAATAGAATTTTGGGATCTAGGCTTTCAAAGCTACTTTTCCTTAACTCTATCTCGATTAAAACCAAAATTATTTCTTTTTTTATAAAATTTATAAATTAATTAATTATTTGTTCAACTAATTAATAACTGTGGAAATATACATATGTACGTATACAATTTGTTTTTTAGCCTATGAGGCTGTTTTGTTTTGCTTTTTATGATAAATGAAATGAATTATTAAATAATTTTTGTCAAAAAACTGAGTTTTTCTTTCAAATAAAATTTTTTTTTTTAGGATTTATTTATACGAAAATAAAACATCGAAAAACATCGATGTATCGAAGTTTTATCACCGATGTTTTTTAACATCGATGTTTTTTTTTTGATACATCGATGTTGCCAACACCGATAATTTTCTTAACGATGTTGCAACCCTAGTTCTGAGACATCCCTAGATTAAAATTTCTGCCCTTATTGCTATTATTTCTTGACGACTGTTATTTCTGTATTCATTTTTAAATTACTCTCCTGAGCTGTCAGTTTCTGTTAACAATGACTGTACAATAGGGAAATAATAAACTCAACCTCACAACCTAACCTCCTCACATCCATGCACTATTAATCAAGAAATAAATGGTTATTGTTTAAAAGATTCTTCGTTAAAATTCTATCTCTTGTATTCTCTAGCAATTTTTTATTATTTATTTTTAATACTTATTTCATACTAGCAGATTGTACCCGGCGTTGCGCGGGTTATGTAGTTTGGATTAGTTTAAAAAATTAAAAAAAATTATTATTGGGTCATTTTTGCATTAAAAATAACAATAAATAAAAAACCGGTTTATCGGTAATCGGTATCTTAAAAAATGCAATTTTTCAAATTATTCGGAAACCGGTTTAACAAACAAACCATTTTTTTGAATACTCTAAGTCCTAAATATAAATGCACTCAATTTGCCCGTTTTTCGCCCCTTTCCCCATTTTGGGACCCCTTTTGGTTCAACTTTTGAAACGGAACACATCCAATAGCTATTTGGGAAACTTAACCAAGCTAAATCGTAAAAAATACCTTTAAAACAGACAAAATACAGCATTTATGCATAAAAGTACTAATTTTTGCCCATTTTTTCTCCCTTTATCCCACTTTTTCTCCCCTTTTGGTCAAAATTTTGAAAAGATTTATAGCCTATAACCTGCACCGAAAGCTCGATCAATATCCCAAATTTCAAGAAAATCGGTCCAGGCGTCATTGGCTATGCACTCAATTTGCCCGTTTTTGGCCCCTTTCCCCCTTTTTGAACCCCTTTTGGTTCAACTTTAGAAACGGAACACCTCCAATAGCTATTTGGGAAACTTAACCAAGCTAAATCGTAAAGAATTACCTTTAAAACAGATAAAATACAGCACTTATGCATAAAGTACTAATTTTTGCCCATTTTTTCTCTCTTTGTCCCATTTTTTTCCCCTTTGTGTCAAAATTTTGAAAAGATTTATAACAAACAAACCAACAAACAAACAAAAAAACAGACTTACAGAAAGATTTATAATATATATTAGGATTTTTTGAAATCAGATATACAGTGGGACCTCGATTTTCCGTAATGGTCGGGACCGGAAGCATTCTGTATAATCGATTTTCCCGGTTCCCAATTTTGGCTAGTTTTTTAATAGATATTTTTATTAATTAATAAATGAATATGTACATATTTAAGTATGTAAAAACTAAATAATTCAAGGATTTTATGTACATACATGTTTTAAAAATAGTAATTTTGTTAGAAAACTGAACAGTAGATAAGGATTTCGTATACTAAAGAGGGAATTCCCATTTTTCGCTTGTTTGTCCAAAATAATAGAAAAAAATGTTTGCTTATAATCACGGATAATAGAGGTAATCACGGTTAAACGATGCAGGAGTATTTTAGTCGATCCAAAATAAAATTAAGTCGATGCAAAAAATTTTCTTTTTCCATTCCGGATAATTGATGTTGCCGGATAATCGAATCACGGATAATCCAAGTTCTACTGTATATTTGTGCATATCAAGGTAATCGATCTATTCTAGTGCGAATAACAAACAAGGCAATTGGGAGGGTGAAATAAGGTAGAATGAACAAAATCTGTCTTTTTTTTTTTGGCTTTAGTTACAAATTTTTAGTAAAGTATTGTTAAAGTAAATGAATGAATACGTATTGGCATGCCCATGTAAACTCACACTTTCACACATATTGGCAATTATACTTATGTATGTATATACATATATACATACATACATGTATTATTCAATACGTGTATATGTACTATGTGAATACAATTGGCATATGTGGGTTTATAAAATAGACAAATTTGAAGAAACAACAAAAAGATTAAAATCCTTATCATGTGCTTCCATAAATGTTAAAAGATGCTTTTGATTCTATTCATAATAAAAGTTACATCCGCACACACACACATACCAGTACTACTATACTTGCCTATGTTTCGCATACCTACATACATACAAATATACCATATATGTATATGTATGTACATACATACATACATACATACGTAAGTGTTTGTTAAAAACAAACAAAAGGCCAAACATTGAAAAAGGCAAAGTTTTTGGATAAATAAGAAACTAAAGTTAAGACAACAATAACAGAAAAACAAAGAGAAAAAAACAAATCAAAACAATTTAAGAATTTTTGTTAAAAAGCTATCGTCAACATTCTCAAGAGTAAACATTCTCTCAGGATTTGGGAATGTATCCTTCGACTGGATTGCATGATCAGGGTGGACTTGTTTAACTAAAACAATCTCATGGGAAAAAGACTGCAAACTATTACAAGCTAATACAACAACAAGAACTTCTTAGGAATTTCTTCTTTTTTTTTTTTTGCTTCATAGTGTTATGGGGATTAGCGAACTTATCGGAACTAAACACTGAAGCAAAAGTTATATTACAACAGTAAGGAAATCATCTCAAAATTTTAGAGACATATTGGGAACTATTGAGAGAGAGAGAGAAAAGTTTGAAGTTTTGACGAACTAGCAACACTGCATGTGTATTCTACTAAATCAGAATATGTAGTTTATTTATTTAAAACAGAGTATAGGTACAGGTGGAAAATCACTAAGAAGCGGCAGCATGTATGGAAGAAGTCCTTCTTTTTTTTCAATGGAAGTGACACTGTAATGTATGGCCAAGAAGTATTATGATTAAGTGACTTTTGTTTACAATAGTTTTAGAGAAAAATTTAAATAAGGATTATTGCATTAATTTTATTATTAATACATTAAATTTATTTATTTATTTATTTTACCTTATAACACTAGTTATAAATATCCAGCTTATATTAGAAAGGCACTAGCAACCGGCCCGATTTGTTATATTTTAAACATTAATGATTTGTGATTTACTATTTTTCTTTACCTTTATAAATGTACTTATACTAGTAAATATTTGCAGTGGCTGAGTAAATAATATCGAGCCGTTTTCGCATAACGGACGTAAGCGACATGATTTTCGATTTTCGTTTTTTTATGGAAATCGATAATTTAGGTTCATTTACATCATCTCTGAAAATCTCGTAGCTCTAGATAGAATAGTTACGATTTTACAAGAAAAGCAATTAAGACGTAAGTACACATTAAATTTTTGTTTTGTGAATTTTATAATAACAAAGTATCGGTTACGTCTAAGTTTTCTTTAAAAATACATGAAATTTATAGACAAATTTTGAAAGAAATCTTTTTAAAGGAACAACAGCTAAGTAAAACAAATTCATCCTTTCTGTGTTCAAGCTTTGATCTCCAAAAAGTTTTAAATACTCCCCATGGAAAGAGCGTAACATTATTCTTCTCCAGAAAATATTCATATTATTAATGAAAGTACCTATGAAAATGGTACTAGAAATGGGTACTGCTTTTTGTGGGGGGAATCTGACGGAAAGCGGGGCTGCAATGAAATTTGCACTATTATTTTTCAATATTTAAAGCTAGTCGATGAAAGAAAGACGCACTCTTCTATAAGTCTTTACTGTGATAGTTGTCCTGGTCAAAACCGAAATAAAGCTATTCTTGCCACAAAATTTTTCCTTGAAAATGCCACTTTTATTAAAGATATAAAAATAACGTACTTATTACCCGGCCATACAATGATGCCTATAGATTCAATTCATAGTACCATTGAATCTTTTATTTGTAAAAGAACAGTATGGGCCCCAAGTGAATGGTATACCATGATCTCAAATGCGAGAAGAAATCCTGAAGGCTATAAATGCATTTCATTGAATTATTTCGACTTTAAAGACTGGAAAAGTTTTCAGAAATACAGTTATCTGGTTCAAAAAAAAAAATATCTTTAAAAATTTGCGAACAACATATTTTGAAAGGGACGACCCTAATATCAAACTGAAATATGGATACTTTGAAGAATCAAAAGTAATGAATCAAAAGTAATAGAATGTTGTGTAAACTCAAGTCCCCGATCAAGTCGCAACACCAATAAAATAATTAAGGAGCTTTTGCCATTATTAATGACTTCTTGAAAATAAGTTTTAGTAAATACAAAGATTTGAAAGTACTTTGTGATAAAAATACGATCCCTAAACAATTTCATAGCGAATATTTAAAACTTAAATATGACAAGAATGTAAATGATGTATTACCTGAAACTGACCAAGAAGATGTCATTTAATTTTTAATTATTTTTCCAATATATTTACATATTATTTGTTCGCAATTTGTATGTTTGTTTGCTTATGTATTTAATAAAGACATAGAATTAAATATTATACACTTAAATTTGCTCTTATATACAAATTGAATAAAGATATATTCAGAAAACTACTTTTTTAAAGCACAGAATTTAGACGTAACCGACATAATTTTATTAATATCATAAAATTTGTAACGGCAAAAAAGACGTAAGCGACAAAAAATCCGGATATATAGTATATATCAAATCAAAACATATTGCATCCTATATCTCAGGTATAATAATGCTTATTAACAGAGTTTTAGAGAAATCCAATGGCCTATTCCAAAGATATTTAAAAAAAATGCTCTCCTGTAAAATTTTGTTTTTGTCGGTTACGTCTTCTTTGCGAAAACGGCTCGATATATTTACATATTTACAGGAATTAATTATTTTCTTTATACATATGTTACTTAAAATATTATTCTCTAGGTAGACATACATTTTATACATAAACATTTTTTAAGTCAGTCAGTAAATCGGAGGGTTTACTATTCCCGAAAAATTTGTGTCTGTTGGCGGTCAGAGCTGAGCAGTCATCTAGGAGATGTTCTACGGTTAATGGGCATAGACAGGCAGAGCACTGTTGTTGTGGATTTCTGGACATTAGATGTTCATGAGTCATTCTTGTATGTCCCATACGGAGCCTAGTAAAAACTTTTATTTGAATTTTGGTGGCGTTTGCTGGAAAAAGCGGCACTTCTCCTACTGGATTAAATCGTTTCCAATCATTTTTGAAAGCTGTCTTCATATGAATATTTATTATTCTGGTGATGTCAGTTTTAACGCTAATTGGGAAAATAAACGTTGGGTGTTGCCTCACATTTTCGGCTGCTTTGTCAGCGTATTCGTTACCTATTATGCCCGAATGTCCGGGAACCCACATTAGTTTCAGTTTTTTTTTTGGATGTTTCAACAATATATCCCGTACTTTTCGAATCAAGCTGCAACTATTGTTTGGATTAAGGACTCCAGATATAAAGCTTTTGCTGTCACTGCATATTATAAACTTTCCGCGTAACTTAGCTGCGTGCTTGCTCGCTGTCAGAATGGCCCAGCCTTCTGCCGTAAGAATTGATACATACGGAAATAGTAGTCCTGAACAATACGAGTACATTAAATTATTGTGTATTATTATTATTAAGAAAATGCAACAATTGTCTACTTTTGTAATTAAATTTTGTCTCGAAAACAGCAAAAAAAAGTGCATTTGTTTTTGCGTTAATTAAGTTTGAGTCTGAATAAATGGAAACAGTGAAAAATTTAAAAAAAGAAATAATGAAATCGAGTTTTTCTTCTTTTCTCTTCTCTTCTTTTTTCTTTCCTCTCTTTTTTTCCTTTCATTTTGTTCATTTTCTATGCGATGCGATAAGCCACAAGTTTTCAATAATTTGTGGCATTTGGTGGAGTTAAAATTCAGAGCTGCAGTGTTTTTCTAATAAAGTTTTTGTTTTTTTTTTGTTTTCTTATATTCAAAACTACTCGAACAGTAGTTTTGGCCCCATGGGATATTTAAATTCTTTATACTCCACTGCTCAGCATACTGTATGGAAGTTTTAAGTTTTCTTCTCGATTTGTGGTTGTTGTTGCTTTTTTCGTTCTTTTCATATTTCAACTTTTAACGTGGCCTTGATAAACACGGCTCATACAGTTGTTGTTGTTGCAGTTGTTACTGGTTTTAGCCACCTTTCTCTATTGTCTCTTGCTCCTTTGTTATCCCTTACCCAGTCTCTTGTTCTCATTCATTCTTCATCTTACAATGTTGAAGGTATTCTAGTTGTGCTAATGTTTGTAGCACCTTGGAAAAATCTTTATCAGTATCAACTTCTGATTTTGTACTTCCACCACTGTTCAGGGTGCAAAACGCACCCTTTCAGGGTCCTTAAATGAAACTTATTAAATTTGTAATAATCCAATACGTAATTGGTCATTATAACCCTTCAGACAGGATTACGACCCAGTTTCTCATACCACTCATGTTGTGTGTTAATTTATTACATAAGTGGCGGAACCTACAGTTTAAAATCGATTCCGAACGACAACTTTTGAGAAACTTTTCATGCCAATTTTATTTACTCTCAGAGTTTTCGCCAGAAATCTGCTGAGAGGAAATCGCCGAAGAAATATTTTTCCATTTTTCGTTTTGTTGGATATGTCAGGTCTGGGGTTTGAACCCTGGCCTCACGTCTTATAAGCCAACACACTACCTACTAGACTACGGCGACTTCATTTGTAATAATAAATAAACTTTAATAAGATTTTAAAACTTCAAAATATCCGAACCAGATTTTTTAAAAATCGATTGTGATGTCACAACAAAACTCACAGTCGCCGTAAAACTTTGTAAATTATTTGCGTTAATAAATATAAAATCATGTAATTATTTGATCATATTTATTTATTCACCCTTATTCTGGTTGTCGTCGTCGTCGTCTCCGTCGTCGTCGTTACCAAAAATGATGTCGATAAAATCAGAGTCGACACAACATAATATCGACGACGTATTGACTCACAGAATACCAAATGTGTGTCGACAGTCATCTATAACTGTCAATAACGACAAACAGAATACCAATTTTAAACTGTCGACGCAAGACGACGTCGACGACGACAACCAGAATAAGGGTGATTAATTGGTTAAATCCAATAATACTGTTTGTACAATGTTATTATGATTAAACTAATTATACATACATACATATATCGGGTCCGCCATCTAACGTTTTTTTTTTTTCAACTAATGCTTATTTCGTGAATGGTAACACTTAGCTCATGTCTGATTTGACAGATAATTAGTTTTATCCTTCCGCTGAATGAATATGGTTGTGTATTCGCGTTTTCGCTTCGCTAAGTGGCCCTGCGATCGACTTACAGAAGATGCCGATTTTGGCAAAAAAAATCATCTTTTCAGATGAAGCTCATTTTGATCTTGACGGGTATGTTAACAAGCAAAATTGCCGCATTTGGGACACAGAAAACCCCGCACGCATACATTGAAAAGCTGACGCACCCAAAACGAGTCACTGTTTGGTGCGGATTTTGGTCCAGAAGCATAATTGGGCCATTTTTCTTCGAAAATGAGCAAGGAGTGGCCGTTACAGTCAATGGCGATCGTTATCGGGTCATGTTGAACGAATTTTTGTTCACAAAAATTGAAGAGGAGGATATTGGCAACATTTGGTTTCAACAGGATGGCGCTACGTGCCACACAGCCGAAGCTACACTCGATGTTTTGCGCACTGTTTTTGAAGATCGTATTATCAGCCGCACAGCTGATGTCGTTTGGCCACCTCGGAGCTGCGATTTGATACCGTTGGACTATTATTTGTGGGGTGCCGTCAAAGATAAGTGTTACGCCGACAAGCCAGAGACAATTGACGCTTTAAAGGACAATATTCGTGAAGCCATTGGTGAAATACAGCTGCACACAATCGATAATGTGCTTAAAAATTGAACCGATCGTGTAGGCTACTGCATGGCCAGCCGAGGCAGCTATTTGAATGAAATTATTTTCCATTATTAACCGGAAGGATTGTACTTTCAAATAAAAAAAGAAATTTGTGAAAATATTCAGTAGTTTTTTTAAAGCATTTTCAAAAAAAAAAAAAAGTTATTTGGCGGACCCTTTACATGCTCATATAAAATTCAGAAAAAAAAAAATAACAATCATATTCGTTGTCAAATTTAAGTTAGGCTTACGAATTGAGAATTCTGTCCAAAATGAAAAGTCTATTGAAATTGCTGTCTTCAATTGCATTGCATTGCTTTGCTTTTCAATTGGATTTCTGACGGAAATTGATTCTTTATAGCATTTTTATAGCATTAATAAAAAAAGTGCCTTTCAGCGCCTTCTGTTTTATAGTTCCTTATTGCGTTCCTTATGGCGTTTATCCTGTAGCCTCTGTTAGTTCTCTGTCAGTTATGAAATTTAAATTGGCGCCAATAACAAATAAAATCTGGCTCAGATAAAGTATTAAAGATCTGTTATCAACATAGAGTGGAGCCTCGATTTTCCGTGATGGTCGGGACCGGAAGCATTCTGTATAATCGATTTTCCCGGTTAATTGAGTACTAATTTTGGCTAGTTTTTTCATGTTTCAAAAATATAAAAAAAAAATTATTTTGTCAGAAAACAGTACTAAAGAGGGAATTCCCCTTTTTCGCTTGTTTGTCAAAAATAATAGAAAAAAATTTTTGCTTATAATTACGGGTAATAGAGGTAATCACGGTTAAACGATGCAGAAAAATTTCCAAAATAATCCAAAATAAAATTAAGTCGATGCAAAAAATTTTCTTTTTCCATCCCGGATAATTGATGTTGCCGGATAATCGAATCACGGATAATCAAGGTCCTACTGTATTTGCAAATATGTTGATCGCCAAAGGCATGCATCGACCTTTCGTTCAGGAATCTGAAAATTGCAAAAAGAACGCTTTTGGTGTAAGGTGTAAACGACTCGGTCTAGCCTGCTTCAAAGTTTTCTATTTTTTTTTTGTTTTTTCTCTTGCTGTTGCTGGTTTAATTTTGTAACTTTTCTCCGTTGTTGCATTGTTGTGTAGCGCATGTATTTATTAACATATATTTTTGTATGGATGTTTGTATGGATGTATGTATAAACCTTAAACCACTGTACATATATAACATGTTGCAATCGGCTGGTTGACTGGCTAAATGGCTGACTGCCTGGCTGCAGCTGCAGCTGGCTGGCTGGCTGACTGGAAACTTAAAACTAGAAAATGAGAAGCATGCGGGTGGAAAAATAATTTTGTGCCCAATGTACACAGAGAGTAGAAGAAAAAGCGAATTTGAACGAATAAAAGAAAACCACACAATATGCTCAACCGGAAATTGTGTGTGGTGGCTTGGCTTGGCGTGGCATTGCGAGTCAAAGCTTAGTTTTTGCTACTTCAACTGTTACAATTTCAATTCTTTTAGCAGTTATTGCCATTACAATTTAGGTTTACAAAGTATGGCATAATCGGAAAGGTCTGTTTTGGTTTTGCATTTTGTTTTTCGTTCTTTTTTCTCATTTTGTTTCCAACCTCTTGTCTAGATTATGAGGTTGATTGCACTATTCTTTTTGGCATTACAACAGGTATTCATTGTTGCATACATACGTACATACATACATGCATGTGACTGTTTGTGTGAGCAGATTTTTATACATACATACACACAAACACATGATATAGAATTATTAAAACCGCAGTTCTAAATTGTGCACCATGAAACAAATACGAAAAACTTTGCACTATGCACGACGTGTGTGTGTGTGGATTTGGATGTGGATGTGTGTATGTGTGCAAGTAGACTAATGGTCCATGACACATTGTTGTATGGCATCTGTCTGCATTGGGTGTCTAAAGGAAAGAAAATTGAAATCTTTTTAAAAAACGTTGTTCAAACGAACACAATTTTCAATCCAAGAGCAGATTTTGAGGTTAAAAATTCAATATCGTTAATCCACCGATAAAAAAAAGAACAAACGATTACCATTTGGTCAACGATTTGTTGCATGCTGTTCTCAACAAATGATAGAGGAATATATTTCATGCCAACATTCACTTGTTAAACTCCGATAAGAAATACGAATTTGTCGTCTAAATCCCATTCCGTATGTAGTTGGTCGATTATAAAACAATTTTAAGAATCCTTTATAAAACGGAATGAAAAATTTTCATTTTATTTAATTCTTCTTCATTTGCTTTTAAGGCCAAAATGAATAAAATTTTATGCAAAATAAAGTATTTTAAATGAAGCTTACATTAGTTGCTATGGTTAGAGTTACAAATATGGTGACTATGTAAAATTAAGTAGAAAATAAACAACACTTGATAAAGAATAATAACATATTATATACAGTAGCGAGAAAAAAAAAATGCAACGCTATGTTGTATGATATTCAATCGAAACCGTCAAATGGTGAAAATAGTAAAAGTTGACCGTCGGAAAACGGTAGTAGATGTCACTAATTATGCATACGACCAAAGTTTTGTGGAGCGAAGAATCAAAGTTTAACTTATTTGGCTCTGATGGGTTAAATTACATTCGTTGGCCCCTAAAACAAAGATATCAGAGCCAAATAAGTTAAACTTTGATTCTTCGCTCCACAAAACTTTGGGCCACTGCTCTTTTGACCAATGCAGACACCGTCTAGCAAAGTCAAGCTTTTCTTATTAACTTTACTTATAAGTGACTTCTTGGTTGGTCTTCTAGCTAATAAATTTTCCTTTCTTAATCGGTTTCTGGCTGTCTGGACGCCAATAGAAACCCCTATTTGGTCGTTTGCATAATTAGTAACATCTACTGCCGTTTTCCGATGGTCAACTTTTACTATTTTTACCATTTGACGGTCTTGGCGGGCAGTAGATTTACGAAGTCGACCACTTCCTCTTTCTTTCCACGATATTTGTTTGACGATATCGCGATGAAATCCGACAAACCGTTGATTTGTTGATATTAAATTGATGAGCAACTTCATTCATTGATTTGCCTCTTTTTGCCAAAGGCCTTACAATGGCAAATTTGCCATCTGCTGACAGCTGTTTCTATTTTAAAATTCACAATTTGCAAAGTTTTCATTAAACTTTTATTTTAATTACTCTAGTTGATCTCCTTTTACCTTTACCACATAGCGTTGCATTTTTTTTTCCCGCTACTGTATGTACGAGTATGTAAATGGTCAATGTTTTAATTTTAAAATGCATTGCATGACTGTATAATAAGATAGAAACAAAGGTTGATCAATTACTCTTCGTCACATTTTGCATTTATCGTCTCTTGAGTGAAATGGCAACACTTGTTTACTTACTTAATTGGTCATTACAACGTTTTAGTCAGAATTACTGCCTAGCTTCTTCCACCATCCATGTTGTGTGTGTTAATATCATCCATGAAAGGAGGGAAGTACAGTATAAAGTCGATTTTTGAGTTAATTTTCATGGCTATTTTATTTAATCTCAGAGTTTTCGCCAGAAATCTGCTGTGAGAACGTCTCAGAAGAAATATTTTTTCGTATTTCGTTTTGTTGGAGTTGTCTGACCTGGGGTTTGAAATCAACACACTATTTACTAGACTACAGCGACTTCAAATTGAAAAACTGCATAATTTAAATAGTTTTCTTTAGAAATGGAAAGAATTCCTTAATAAGTCTACGAATTTCTTTTTCATGCGATCTATTCGCCGGATTTAGCCTCAAGTATTTGTATTTCATGTTTCGTAGTCTAGCGGTAGTCTAGGAGGTAGTGTGTTGGCTTATTAGACGTAAGGCCAGGATTCAAACCAGAGATCAGCAACGAGTATTCAAAACGATGAGTAGATTCGAGCTATACTTATTATTTCTGAGACTTATACGCATTCATACTTATTTTAATATGATACTCATACTCAAAGTTGGAAGTACTCGTCGTATTCATACTTAACAATACGCATGATGTTATTGAATTCGACTCGTCTCTACTTAACATTTACACGAAGCACAAAATAAGTATGATTCGCGTACGAACACTACTATACTCACAAGAAGATTGTGTGTATGCTTTGCTTGTTGTCTTTGTCTTTCCTTTCTTCTTTGTTTGTATATGCAACAATAACAAAGGCTGTAAATTTTGATGAATGATTCGAGCCACTCGAATCATTTATGAGTATTATAAGATATTTTTCTAAATTTATGAATCAGAATGAGTAGGCGTATGAATCAAACACATTTCGAATGTTGTGAGTTTGATGTCAACGTTGTACTCATACTCATTGTAACCTATACTTATAAATCAATGCTGTAGCGAGTACGAATGAATCAGAGTAGTTGAATTTCAATACCCTTGACTCACTCATACTCAACATTTCATGATTACTTATGAGTAGCGAAAATACGATTCATTGCTGATCTCTGGTTCAAACCCCAGGTCAGACATCTCCAACAAAACAAAATACAAAAAGTATTTCTCCGGCGATTTCCTCCCTGCAAATTTCTGGCAAAAACTCTGAGAGTAAATAAAAATTGCCATGAAAAGTTTCTCAAAAATCTGTCGTTCGGAGTCGACTTTAAACTATAGGTCCCGCCACTTATGTATAAAACTAACACTCACAACTTAAGTGGTATGAGAAACTAGGTCCATAATCCCGTCCGAAGAGTTGCAATGACCAACTATGTATGTATGTATGTACATATGTTTGTTTTTCTTTATCAAAACTGAAGAAATGACTTTCGAGGAAAATAAAAACTTTTATTCATTTTATTTTGCGTTACATAAATCTTGTCGAAAGTAAAACGAAAGGCCTTTTTGCTAGTAATTACCAATTTAATGTCACTTAAAGTTTTTTTTATTGAGTTTTGCTTACATTTAATTACTAGAGTTGCACCCAGTGGTGTTGTCGAACCGGTACTTCCTTTTTGGACAGGAACGCGTTGCGGAACTAAAGATGATTTCTGATAACGAGAATTGGTTGACGTTTTGAAAAAAAATTAAAAAGAATTGCTGATTTGATTGATACCTAAAAAAAAACGCCGCCGCCGGGACTATCATGGAATATCACCCCCGTCGTTAAATTTGGGACATGAGACCGCACAGAGCGGCCGCCTACCCAGGATCGGCCCTGTCTATATAATTATATATACGCGTTCCGGTAAAAAAAAAATAGCACAACACCGCTGGTTGCACCGTTAATATTTTAAAAACTGATTTAAGAAATCTCTTTCATTTATTGTGTATTTTTTTATTTATTTTGAAGCTATTAAAATACAAATGGTATCTAATATTCATTCAATTACATCTTTTGTGAACAGGGACGACGGACACACCCGACTCACTGACTCATATGTGTACCCGGTATTTGTTAATAAATGACTAAGAAAAGACATACGACAGAGAGTTAAATTAGCTGAGATCACCAAGCCATAAATGAATTAAATTCCAAACCATATTTTCGATTAGGTACGATAAGTTCAGCTGATTTGATTGTTCAATCTCATCTATATGATTGTCCAAATTCGCTGTACTTTTAAAATTTAAAATTATTTATTTTATTTATTTATTAATGAAATCATTGCCCAAATCCTGTACAACAAGATGAAATTCTTATATTTAAAGTACAGGAACATAATATGTAAATAATAATTAACTTAATATCGTAAATGAATAACTGAATAATTACAAGTAGCAATAAGGGGAATAAAAACAAAATAGAAAAAGGGAAAAAAAAGAAATAACAAATTTGCAAATATATATAAAGAGAAAAAAAATAATCAACGAAAATATCGAAATAAAAATTTCTTGAAGCTATTAGCGTTGGTGTTGCATTGCTGATGTTGTGCAAGAATGTTCCAGAGGCAAATAGCATGTAAATAAAACTGCCATTCGGAAAATAGGTCTCGATGCCGAGGAACTATAATATACCTACTACGGGGTGACTGGACAAAACGTAGCCTGTCAAATAAATAACTCGGTATCCGCTTGTTCACAATTCGATACAAAAATAAAAGTACACGAATATTCAGAAGATTATCAAAGGTCACCCCGTAAAGACTCTTAGCCGCCACAGAGATATGATCGTATCTTCTCAAATTATAGACATATCTAGCAATATTATTAAATAAAACGTTCAGCTTATGTTTGCTGCTAGAATCGCAATTACCAAACAGCTCGCATCTATACAGTAAGCAGTTTTCGCAATTAAAATTCTAATCCTCAAAGGTATATAAAGTTGCGTGGACCAGAGAGCGCGTAACTTAATATACGTCTGCCCTACCAGTGAATTTAGTGAATTTATTTATCCCACGTCAAATTGGAATTAAAAATTATTCCTAAATTCCTCATCGCATGAACCATCTCAATCTTCTCACCATTCATCATAACATCCCTAGAAATTGTGGGTACAACACAATTACAATTTATGGAAATCTAATAAATGAAGACGAAAAACATTTTTTCGTTTGATTATCAAGGTGCCCCCTAATGTTTTCAAATAAAAATTTCATTTTATTACCACACATAATTATTATTTTTTTGATATTAAAATCCCATCTGTTTTTCTGTTTATGAAACAAAATAATCACAGGTGCATATGACAGGTTTATCATTATCGGACATAGCTTAACAATTTATAGCGGTTATCTGCTAATAATTTAAAAAGCCGTGAATGAAAAAAGTTAAAATCTTTAATTTTTCTTTTTTTATTTTTACAAATAATAGCAAAAAGACATTGGATAGGAATTTTTATATAAAAAAAAAACAAAACACTTTGAACGACACAATGAGTTTTTGGTGATTTTAAATTAGAATTCAAAGCTATGAAAGGACTAACGAAGATTTAAGACTTTAAGTACTAAGGGAAATCGATACAATAATAAAATAACGGTAAACCTAAATAGAAACTATATACTTGTTGTTGTTTCTATGTCAGTCATAACGGCAATTGAATGAACAATAACTAACTTTTGATCATGTGGACTCTGAAAGCACTAAAAATAGTCATCAAAGCTGACTTTACGTTCATAGATTTTATTGCGTTCATCTGTCCACTTTTCATTACTCTGAAGCAATAAAATAAATAATTCTCCCATCAAACATACCCAAACATACTGCACAATGGGCAACTCACTGCTTTAAACAGTTATTTTGGGCGAAAATCATTCGAATGGGAGGGAGGGAGTGTGTTATTCTTTCCATCTACATTGAGATGTTGGTTTTTTTTTATCCATATCGTAGAGACATATTCTACTATATACGAGTATATGTACATATGTATATACCCTAGTAACAATACACACTTATAAGTATAAATACTTTACTATTTGTGTAAGCGAGAGTGTGCCATGTGTGTGTGTAATAAGTTCTGGAGCTGGATAAAAATAAATATTGTATTCGTCCTTTTTTATATGATCGCAGAGTAAAATAAATGTGGTTTTATTATTGTTTATTATGTCGTGACTACAAGCTCACTTCACTTCACTTCACATTACATTGCTATACTTTCATCCGATAGATTGGAATATTAAATTACCGTTGGAAACTGTCGTTCGCGCTGAGCATATACATACATATATACATACATCTGTATCAGGGTTGGCAAAATTGGTACAATTGTACTTTTTTTGGTACAACTCAAACATCAAAAGTACAATGGTACACCAATCAACCATTTTGTACAATTTCAAAGTTTTCCCAATCTTGATTCTTAATTGATTTGAAATGGCAACTCATTTTGGCTGTCAATTTAAATTTTGATAATAAAACCTTAAACTGGTTTAATAAGTTTTCCTCAGAAAATGTTATCTCTGGAAAAACTAACAGCGTCGTACCAATATTAGTAAAAATGTTTCCTAATGAACACCAAAATTTCGAAACAATAAACTCACAATTCAGAACACTGGCTGATTTAGAAATTATAAAATCGTATAAAAATGAAAATATAATAAAAATAATATAAATGGACCAAAATTTTTGAAATTAAAAACGAATCAAATGAATATATGTTTTTAGAACTTAGTAAAGTAGTAAGAGGGATATTATCTATTCCTCATTCATCCGCAAATGTGGCACGAATTTTTTCGTAACAAAATATAATAAAAACAAAAGAGAGAAACAGACTGCATGTAACTACACTTTCTGGTTTAATACAAACTAAAAATTTAATAAATTCATCAAACTGTTATTGTTATAATTATAAAATAATGAAAAATTTGTTATCAAAACTATAGTAAAAACCATTTAAAAAATTATAGACTGTTTTATGTATTTATATATAGTACAGTGGGACCTCGATTATCCGTGATGGTCGGGACCGGAAGCATTCTGTATAATCTATTTTCCCGTTTAATTGGGTACCAATTTTGGCTAGTTTTTTAATAGATATTTTTATTAATTAATAAATGAATATGTACATATTTATATAAAAACTAAATAATTCAAGGATTTTATATGTACATACATACATACATGTTTCAAAAATATAAAAAAAAATAATTTTGTCAGAAAACAGTGAACAGTATACAGGTAGGCCTCGTTGAACACGGGGGTTACGTTCCATGAAAATACCGTGTTAAGCAAAATCGTGTTAAGCGATACAAGAAACCAATACAAAAAGAGGGGTTACGTTCCATGGGTTTCAAAAAAGCAAATTTTATTAATTTTAATTTTTTTTTAATAATATATAGTACATACATGTTAATCCATATCTACGCATAAAAATAAAAATATTACATTCAATTAACTTAATAATTCTCGAAATATTAAAAAAAAAAAATATTTCACGACAGTAATATT
Source organism: Sarcophaga caerulescens (assembly GCA_927399465.1). Taxonomy (NCBI): domain Eukaryota; kingdom Metazoa; phylum Arthropoda; class Insecta; order Diptera; family Sarcophagidae; genus Sarcophaga; species Sarcophaga caerulescens. Next base: position 1,021,807 of record OV656866.1, read on the forward strand.
AAAAAAAAATAAAAATACATAACCATAAAATTTAATCTTCATCAGTGGATAGATCTATCCGACGTGGACGCTTTGTTACTTTTTCTTTAAAAAAATCTGTTATCTTTGTCTGATCATTAGGAAGATTTTTGTAAACCGCGCACAACCGAGGCTTTTTTAGTGTTAACCGAAAATGTGAACCAAAATGTGAATCGCGTTAGACCGAGGCCGTGTTACAAAGAGTACGTGCTAAGCGAGGCCTACCTGTATAAGGATTTCGTATACTAAAGAGGGAATTCCCCTTTTTCGCTTGTTTATCCAAAATAATAGAATAAAATTTTTGCTTATAATCACGGATAATAGATGTAATCACGGTTAAACGATGCAGAAAAATTTAAGTCGATCCAAAATAAAATTAAGTCGATGCAAAAAAATTTCTTTTTCCATCCCGGATAATTGATGTTGCCGGATAATCGAATCACGGATAATCAAGGTCCTACTGTATACCTCATTAATTTATAAAAATATATATTTATCAATTGGAAAAATTAAATTTCTCCATAAAATTAATAATTATAATATTTGTTTGTTACAACAGTACAATTGAATTCGTATGTACTTTTTTGTTATGTTTTTTATATTGTTTATTAAAATAAAATATATATTTCTAATAAAAAATGTGTTTTGTACAATTAGGGTCAAAAAAGTACAATTTAAAACGCTGGTCTGTACAATTTAGAAATGTCATTTGCCAACCCTGATCTGTATGCATGTATGAATATACAAGAAAATAATTATAGTTTGGTGGGAGGCAATAAAATTCTATATTTATTCACAAAGAAACAAAACGTGTATCAAAGGGATATACATATGTATATACATACATACATAGGCTTACATGCAGGTTCAGGGAGCAGGCATGCCATTAAAAATTAACTAAGAATAGAAAGAATATTATTATTTAAGGCAAAGAGCGTAGAATAGAGCTATAAGGAGCTGTTATTTATTTATGATTTAATGGATGTAATTAAATTTTTTACAAGAAATAAAATGTGTAGCCAACAGGTAAATGTCGTTAAATGTGTCCAAGGCAATTAAGGTCGAAAAACAAATAAAGTATAACAAAAAAAAAAAAAAAAGAAAAATAATGAATCACTTTAAAGCTTCAGATTGAATATGAAAAATGCTTATTTCATTTATTTATTTTATTATTTTTTAATCCAAATATTAGCAACAATTGAAAATAGAACATATCAATAGACAGATGGATTGACAGTGTGACAGACAAACAGACAAATAAACCATCAACCTAACAAATAAGAAATAAAAAAAGTCAAAAATAATTTGATCAGATTTTGTAAAACAAGTTGATTTCTTACTGCTGTTACCGTTACCACCTCTACAATGATGACTGAACTTTCACATTCAATTGTATTGTACGAGTATGTATTCATTGTTTGGATGTCAGTGCATTTATGACATCCATAAACAGCAATTTGCACAGAGCAAAAGTCTATGCAATTTACAATCCCTCTCTCTCTCTCTCGCTCTCCTATTATTCACCATTCACCCACACATGCATACAGCATACAACTTGTATCCGAGACAGTGGGTAACAAATTGACAATCAAAACAACATTCTGCATACGTAAGTGTGTGGGAGATGTGGGTTCAAGCGAACGAACTTGTTTGCAGTCATAATATGCCATTTTGCTTTAAATCCTTAAACCGTGCATGCAAGGATAGTGTACATTTGTTTTTGCATATAAATGTCTCTTCTCCCCAAGAATAACATCATCATCGTCATCATCATCATTATTATTATCATCATCATCTCTAATAGCAACAGCAAGAGCAAATGAAGGTACAGACATTAGAAAAGATTGAAAATTCTAAAATAGAGTTAAATTGAAAAATAGAAGAAAAAAAAAAAGAAGAAATGCCAGAGACAAAAACAGATAGGAATGAAACAACGTATTCAACATGTTCATATTGTTGTTAAAATAATTAAAACGTCTATGGAAGCAAAAAGAATTAAAGCGCATTTATTGGGAATGGGCCCTCAATAGGAACATTTTTACATTTCAGAGGTTTTCTTCTCTGGAGGGCCAAACAAACAAATTAGAGTTGAGAGTTGAATTATCTCATCTCTCTCTGGTTTACTAAAGTTTGCAACACTAAAGCCTCAGTTATGCGACCGTAACGTAATGTAACAGTAACGTAATGTAACGTCTACTGAACGTAAAAATGTAAGTGCAATTATAGAACGTAAAAACGTGTCATATGTTTTTATGTAAACAAAACAAGAAAAGAAATAAATAGAAACAAATAAAGAAATAAAAATTGCAAAAACTAAAAGACAAAAATTCAGATATGGATATAGAAGACATGTTTATGGGTTTGAGTTTTTTTAAATGTTCTAAAAATGTATACGAAGGTAAAATAGTTCCAAATTTTAAAAACTTCGATTTAACTCCTTTTATCACTTTTAATATGGCGCCTTTTGTTTTTCTTTAACCAGTGTTATCACTACATCGTTGTTAGATTAATTTCAACGATTTTTTTATTTATTTAAAGGTGCTTATTAAAAGTTTTATGTAGTGTCTATGTAAGCCAAACAATTTTACATTCGCAATAACAAAAACACTCAATTTAGTTTGTGTTTGTTTGTTGAAGAAAACACAAAATTGAGTGCTTTTGCTAATATTTTCCATATAAATAGACAATCAAGTGAAATCGTTTATCCTACAGAAACAGGTCAGGTATTTCGGAAACCAAATTTGTACGAATATTAAAACGTTTTTATCTTCTCTAGTAAAAGTAAAATGCAAATTAAATAGCTTTTCGAGCGCTTTAATTAGTTAAAAATCGATAACTATATTTTTCTATTTCGAAATAAAAATAAACACTACCTACATATTGTAATAGTAAAATAGTGTTTATTTTTATTTTAAATTATAAAATTTAATAATGAGATAAATTATAATTTGGGTTTTTAAAATATGTGAAGTTTTATTTAAAGAGAATTCCACATACAGATAAACATAACATTCGTACAAAATTTAAATTTTGTTTCAGTTTCAATTTTCAGTTTTGGTGGTTTTTAATATTGACATGTTGTTAACACTGCTAAACAGATGTCACGTAAAAATGTAAGAAAATTCTATTTTTTACAGATTCTTACGTTCCGTTCCGGTTACGTTACATTTCTATAACCATTCGTATTGCTTTATACATAACAAAAACGATCAGCTGTTTCTTATGGTGTTTTCTTTTCTACAAAGAAAATGTCACCCTCTTACAAGATGCATTAAAAAAATTTCTGACCAACCCTGTTGTAATGTAATTTTTTATTTGAGAAGAACATAACACAAATATTAAAAAAGGGTATGCCCTGTGTTTACCACTTATTAAGAAAATGAACGAGGAAATGGCAATTTGTTCAAAAGTCGTTCAATGTAAATAATATTTAAAATTAATTTAAAAAAGGTGTTTTGTACGTATTAAATGTTTTATATTTATTAACGTTAAGGTTTTAGATTTAAAAATATGTTGTATTTTTCGATTTGTTTTCAATAAAATATGTAAATATGAGAAAGGTGTTGCCAGATAGCTAAATTTTCGATTTCATTTTTTGAGCGCTGTTTTTTATAACCAAAAAAAATTTTTTTAGCACTGTTTTAACACTGAATGCAATTTCTTTAAATTACTGACCATGTATCTTTAATAATGTAATGTTTCCTTAAGGTTACTCCACAAAACAATGAAAAAATTAACTTCAAAATTGGATAAAGATACCATGCGGCATTTTTTAAATTTCATCTGGCAGCTCTATAAATAAAGAAAAGTCATCTGCTTTACAGGGCATTACCAGCACTCTCGATTTATACAGGGCGTAAAATGCAATGCCCTCCACCATTGACAAGTGCGATTTATTTAGAATAAAACATACCACCCTTTTTGAGGGCGAAACATTTTTAAGAAACAAACACAAAATTGCATTTTGCACATGCAGAATGCACATTTTTTGGTAGAAAAGAAAACACCATTACTGTTGCGGTTACATTCCGTTACGGTAGCATAACTGAGGCTTAAGAGTATGGCACATCGTAAACGATTATATTCTCATTGATTTGTCTTCTTTAAGTTCAAAACAAAACAAAAATATTTTTTTAATTAAAACGTCTCTTCGAAGTGTTGTTTCTTTTCGTGTTAAAGACTCATTTGAATATCAAGACTTGTAATGTATGTAATGGGAAATATGATGAATGTTGCTGGTGCCGCATCTAAATGAACAAGTTTTGTACGTTTGTACGCTTGCAGGGAAATGAATGTTCATTGTCAACAAAATTTAAATTCTGAAAATACAACACTTTACCGGTTAACAAGTGTTAGGAGACAAACTCATTTACATACAGTTTTCTATTTTATGTACACCACAATTAAAGGCATTATGTATGTATAAAAATAGATATGAGTATACCGTATATACAATATATACATACATATGTACGAGTACATACAATATGTAGAAATGCAGATACAGACGCATATCGCTTTTATAAGTATTGGTACAAATTACTTGCATCGATGTACATACATATGTACATGATAAAGCTGAGAGGATTTACAGCAATACAATCGTAGCACATACATATGTACATACATGGACTACATGTCTGTCTATATGTATATGTATTCAAATTGTATTGATATAACCAAGCAAAATATTCAATTCTAAAGTAGATTTCAGATTAAACGATATATGCAAGTGTCATTGGGAAATAAATAATTTCGATTTTTAAATTAAAAACAAAAAAAAAAGAGATCAAGTCAATGAGAATGAGAAATTATGAGAATATTTTAGAGGCTTCACAAACTAAGTTCACGAATGGCAAAAAGATCATTTTTTTAGCCTATAAAGTCTAACATTTCATTCTATAGGGGATTTCATGACTTAAGAATTTTAGTAAAAGTTTCGCAATACAACTCAGAAACAATTCAATTGAATGAAGCAATCTGGAAACTGTATACTTTTTTTTTTTTAAGAGGGAACTTCTTGTGGTATACAGATGGGTCAAGAACAGAATTTGAAATAAGAGCGGTAGTTTTCGTTGCAGAATAGTGTTACGAGCCTATATTCCAATCAGGAGTATATGTCATCGAAAGATGTGATCAATTCTATTTTAATAGAAAGTACAAAGGATAGGACATTTGCAATATTAACTGACTGTGTTGTCGGTATACATCCTAGAAGACTGTGTTGGGAAGGTGAAGCCAGGTATAACTTTTCTGTGCAGAGGGAACAGACTTTCATAAAGGTATGCTCAGCGAAAGGGAAGATAAATGAAGGCATAAAAACTACAATACGACGAGATTTGAGGCCTGCGTCAGACAATCCAGAAATAGCCTCGGGATAGTAACTGATCTTTTGACAGGGCATTGTAAACCCCAACCTGCAGATACATACATACATAATTGGTCATTACAACCCTTCAGTCAGGATTATTGACCTAGTTTCTCACACCACTTATGTTGTGTGTGTTAATTTTATGCATAAGTGGCGGGACCTACAGTTTAAAGTTGACTCCGAACGACAGATTTTTGAGAAGCTCTTCATGGCAATTTTATTTACTCTCAGAGTTTTGCCAGAAATCTGCTGAAATCGCCGAAAAAATACTTTTTGTATTTTTTTTATGTCTGGCCTGGGGCTCGAACCCTGGTTTACGTCTAATAAGCCAACATAACCTGCAGATTCTATCACCAAAACACATCCTTGGAACTTGTGAGGTATTAAGGCATTCCAGAGGGAAACATTGATTGAATTGTTCATCTTGACATCGAGTAACCTACTGAAGTTTGTCAGAGCAATAGACTTGAAGAAGCTATTATAGGAATACCATCTATACCATCAGTACAATAGATCGCATGAACACAATACTATGGCATCTCTTCAAGAACAAGTATAAGACCAATAATAACACGGTGCGACAGTGAAAATACACCCGGGTAACTACATAGTCTACGTTGTTCAGTTAGTTGAGTAGAACTCAAAAATAGCTTTTTTATATTTCTCGAACCCTCCAAACTTATTTTATTTGACAAAAACAGTTTTTTTTGACTTTACGCACAAATTTCTGGATTACTGAAACATTTCTGACCCGAACTCCAAAATTTAAATATTGTTGGAAAGGGAAGAGATGAACCTTTAAAACGGCATACATATATCTATTATTCGACTTAATATATTATGAGTTTTGATGAGGTAAACTTGGAAAATTCGAATTTTTTTCATATTTTTTCAAGTTTGTCCGTTCATAGTAGTAAACTTTACTTAAAAAATATGAAATAGGTGATGATATTCTGAAAGTGCATTATCTTGTGAAGAGATTGGCACTTCGTTTGATCAAATCGGACAAAAATTATCGTAGTTATTATTTAAAGAGTCTAACAGTTAAGTTATATTTTTTATATATGTCACATCATCAAATGAACTTTTAGTTCAAAAGTTTTCATATTTTTGGATGATCTTGATTGTTTATCGGAAAATGTGTCAATTTCACGTTTGAGCGGCCACCAGAAGTTGGCCAATGTTTGCGCAAAGAGAAATAATACTATTTGCAAAAAAACATCAATATTAGCCGCTTTCTGGAAGTCGTGTAAACGTGAAATTGGCACATTTTGTGATAAAAAATCAAGATCCATCAAAAATTCTGAAAATTTTTGAACTAAAAGTTCATTTGATGAGATGACATATATAAAAAATATAACACGACTGTTAGACTCTTTAAATAATAACTACGGTAATTTTTATGCAATTTTATCAAATGATGATTCAGTCTTTTCACAAGAGAACAGACTTTAAGAATATTATCACTTATCCTATATTTTTTACTAAAGTTTGCTACTATGAACTGACAAACTTGAAAAAATATGAAAAAAATTCGAATTTTCCAAGTTTACCTTATCAAATCACATAATATATTAAGTCAAATAATAGATATATGTATACCGTTTCAAAGATCCTTCTCTCCTCTTTCAAACAGTATTTAAGTTTTGGAAATCGAGTCAAAAATGTTTGTGTAATCAATAAATTTGTGCGTAAAGTAAAAAAAAACTATTTTTGTCAAATAAAACAAGTTTGGAGGGTTCAAGAAATATAAAAAAAATATTTTTGAGTTCGACACAACAAAACTCACAACCTCCACTATGTCATTAGCAGGGTGTATTTAATTTTTTTTATTTTGTCGCATAGTGTAATTAATAAGTAATAAACAGTGTACAATCCGTGAAAAGTTCAAAAACTGTTCATAATGGTTTTCTCTTAACAGCGAATTTAACAGAAATTTAAGCAGCAAAACCTCATAAGAAAGAGTGGGACTTAATGAGAACCGAGTTTGTAGGCAACGTTAGATGATCGTTAGATCGATATAACAAGGATCTGATACAATGCAAAAATAAATATTAAAGTGGAAATGGAAATGGATACAAACAAAAACATATGTAATGTTATTAACAAATTAATTTATAATGAATTTTCTGTCTTAGTGTTAGAAAATTTACTGCAACTAATCAACTTAATTATTGAGTTGCTAAGCCGGAAATAAAAATGTTTATTGGCTTCACCTTTATGTATAGTGTGTACGTACACATTGTGACTGTGTGTGTATGTATGTATGCATGTTAATACATATTTTATAATGCACCATAAATTCAGAATTCAAACACATACACATGTACACTAAATAAATTCCGAAACTGACATCCATATATTCGTATGTATGTATATGTGTGTAAATACATATGTGCATGGACTATAACGTATTCTTATGTGTATGGGTAGATGTGTAAGTGTTTTTATAAACATGTTCTTGCGACATCTTTTAGATCCCATTTTAAATGCTGCTTTGCAACAGTTTAGCCTATTCAAGCGCAAAGTGATTGTAGCATTGTTCGCTTTTGGTATTTGGTATACACTGAGCGCCATAGGTGAGTCAACACCCACTATAATTTTAAATTTTCTATTATAAAAAATATACCTACTTGTACCACAACAATAATTGAATTGTTGTTTCAGTTTTAACATTTTATAAGTTTATAAATAAACATTTTTATTTTTGGAAATTTATTCGACTACAGTAGTCGCCCACAAATTAGGACCGCTTTGTTTTTGAGGCAATTCTAATTTCTGAATTATTCTAATTTCTGGACTTTTTTTTTTGTACATGCGTATCAAATTTGACAAATAAACTACCCAACAAACCAAAACGTTTTAGAAATCGCTTGTAACAAGCTTACCAAGATAAGCCTTAAGCTTAGAAAATTGTTATAAATTCAATTGTAAAAGGCTTGTTAAAAATTATTTAATAATCAAAACTGAACCCTTGCTAGAAGCTTATAAATCTAATTATAGAACAAGCTTGCAGACAAATATTTTTTCTAAACATGCTTATGATAAGCTTATGTCTGAAACATTTTTATAAGCTCATGAATATAACCTTATAATATACGTACAGAGTAAATTGTACACTCAACAAGAAAAATATTTGTTTTCGTGACCGAATTCATTTATTTATTTTTTGTTTAATTAAGTACATTTAAAAAGTAATATTTTTAGGTTTGTCGGCGTACTTTTTACGGCACTCGTGTCGATTTTTTGCGAATTGAAAAAATGATTTCGTGCTTTTGACGAATTCGTCCTCTCCAATCCCAATAGAAATTGCAGCAACTTCAAAAATGGAAAAGTAAATATAAGTGACAATAATACAATAATAATAATATAATAATAATACTTCTTATAGCCCTAGCCGCACTTAGATTGCGCACACTCTTTTTTTTTTTTCTTAAAATCTTTAGCAGGTCATTTATCGCACTATTTGTTATTGTATGCTTGACAGCCCATACAGCAAGTTCTTTTTGAATATCGCTGTCATATTTTTCATTATCCAACTTTTCTCCGCAACTCGAAATGTAGAAATCACTTTTTTTCAACACTTTCATCACTTTCAGAATCAATCTCAACTGAGATGGCTGTTAAATCACTTGAAATTATTCTCTTTCTTTTATTATTGTTTAAAAGCAATTCAACAGTTTCTTTTGATTCTTTCCGAACACTCTGTTTAAATTTAAATGGCATATTTACACTTCTTTTGTTCTGTTTTATTATTTTTTTTTCTTTTTTTTAGTTATACTTTTTAATATTAAGTCCCCACAATTTGCACAAAACACTAAATATAAAACTTTTTATGAAAAAACGATAAATAAATTGACAGCTTTTTCAAAAACATTTAGAAAACTATAACTAGCATAAGTTGTTTGCAATCATACTTGTAAAATTATTATCTAAACTAAGTGTATAAAAAGTATTGTTGTTAAAGGTATTGTCATGTTAATCATTTTCTAAACACTATTGTAAAAAATCGGTTGTTATAAGTTTATTCTACAATTAAATTACTTTTAGGTAAGGTTTTGGTTTGTTGGGTAGCCACAAAATACATAAATGCGACAAAAAAAACTTAAAATACGGAAAAACGTATATAATTTGGAGATTCCCCTTTTTAGTTTTACAGAATAAAAAGAATTTGCGGATTTCTAGTGTTAAAATATCAAAAAAAAAAAAAAAAAAAACGCTCAGAAATTAGAATTTTAAATTCGAATTTTAGAGCGTATAATGTATTGCAAAAACTGATTCTAATTTCTGGAATTTCTAATTACTGGAGGTTCTAATTTGTGAGCTTCTACTGTATTCTCATTTACTTTTCTCGCTATCCTAAGAAAATGAATTATTTCAGTAGGGTTTACTCACTTTTGGCGCTCAGTGTATGTACGTACATATGCATATGTATGTATGTATGTACATATATGTGGATGCTAATGTTTTTAAGTATGTGTACATATGTATATTTCACATTACATATACAGAATTTGTAATGTTTTAGAAAAAATACGAGAGAAAAAAAAAAAACGAAACGAAACTACACAGACATTTACAATTATTATTAGCCAGTATATTTATACATATATGCATGTATGTACATATGTATGTATGTCTGTATATATTAACATGAGTATTGAGAATACACAATTACATGCATTAGTATGTAAATGAGTATGCATGCAAGTAAACGAATGAGTGTCGATAATATCAACTTCATTGACTGCAGTCTGTGTCGCACTAAATTTTATCACCTAAACGTCGATACTTATTAATAATGTTTTCCTTAGCTTTGCGTTGTTTTTTTGAGCGCTTCAATTCGGGTTTTCTATTTCCTTTTAGTTTTTATTTTTTTTTCTTTTTTTTTTTGTTTTCGTTCCAAAGTTTTATCGTTTGTTAGTTTTTCTCTTGATATGAACATCATCGGCATCACTATTAATGTCATCTCAGTGTTGAGTATGTATTTTCAATTTTTTTTTTCGCTCCGTATAATGGGTGATTATTCTAAATAATGCATTCATTCGATTGCCAGTATGCCTGTAAAGTAAAGTCATGCCGTAGATTTGTTTGCTACTGCTTAGAGTTTTGTTAGTAACACCAACCAAATGCCATACGCAGAGTGTTAGTGTCAGTGTCAGAGTCAGAGTGTTAAGAGCACATAATAAAACGTTGTATGAAGATGGCTCTAGTCAATCTGATGTTGTTCTCATTTTGTTTTTTGCCTCTAACAACATTCCCCAGTGAATCGTTTAGAATTTTAATGTGGCTACTAGTCATCGTCTCTTTCTGTTGCTATTCTGCTGCAACTTTAGCTTTTGTTGGTACTGATAATATGGATGATGATGATAATAATTTTTTCTCTATGTATACACATGTATGTATACAAATGTGTAATGGTGGTGTGATAGTATGTAGGTTTTTATTCAGCATACTTAATGAGTTTACGCTCTAATGGGTATCTATAGGATACGTGTTAATTTACATTGAAAAGCTATTGGCTTTATCAACATATTTACTAATGATAAACTAAAGTGCTCCGTAATAGTCAAGAATACAAACACAGGAGTACGTACACCTACACTCTGCAGTTCGAGTGTAATCGTTGCTTGATGATGGCTCATTAACATTTTTTTTTGCTAATACTATTGCAAGAAAATTAGGCGTTATTTGTTTTTTTTTTTTTTTTTGGGGGGGGGGGCGGTGTTTTGTTTCTTTCAATCTGATTTGTACTAACTTAGGGCATTTAAACAAACATGATTTCAGTACGAGAATAAATGCATCTGTTAGTGCTGTTTACGATGTTGCCTAACTAAACAAATATGTAGTACGAGTAAGTTTATCATCTGTCGTTGCATGGAATCACTTGCTCTGTGAACAGTGATGAGGAACCTCTCAAGAGGTTGATGTTCGTTGTTGATTCTATAACCCCTGAGAGTAAAAGATTTGTATGTAGGCGTGCTTACAGTCAAGCATTTTAATTACTATAGTAAACCCAACCAACCCAACTTGTTTAGGTAAATTTCAGTAGATTTTGTTTTGTTTTCAATTTAAATTTAAAAAAAAGATATTCTTTTAATAGTTGTTTTTCAATTTAAAATTGTCTAAAATTGCAAAATGCTAACGAATCTCAGACTAGCATATTGACTGGCTATGTATGCATATGCCCTTATATGTACACTGACTCAAACAATTCTCCGTACCCTCAACTATTGAAAATATAATTTAATGTAGTTTGGAAAATATATACCCAATGAAAATGAGTTGTTGATTTTTAAAAAGTGTAACAGGCATATTACACGAATACAAACATATAAAGGTTAAAAAAGAAATAAATTTTATTGAACTAACAAAAATTGAAAAATACTTCAGAAACCAAACTCAAAAAATTATCCGTACGGAATAATATTTATACCTTGTATTTTCTCTACGCCATACAAAATGGTCCATGGTCCAAAAATTTTAAACTTACTTTCGTCCGTAAATATCACAACATTCCAGAAGTTTTCTGAGTTATTAACATAATTTTTGGCATACTCTAAACGTAGCTTTACGTTCTTTTTTGAAAATACAGGTCTTGAGTTGAAAAATCTAAAGCCAACTTTAAAACATGGTGGTGGTAATGTGATGGTTTGGGGTGCCATGTCAGCAGGAGGTGTCGGAAATCTTGTTTTTGTTGAAACTACAATGGACAAACACCATTATTTGAATATTTTAAAAGAAAATTTGGAAGCTTGTGCAACGAAATTAGGAATGCTAGGGGATTTTCGACTCGTTCACGATAATGACCCATAACATAAGCCCAAAATTGTAAGTGAATGGTTAAGAGAAAACGTAAAAAAGTGCTTTCTCATCCTCCTCAGAGTCCAGATCTTAACCCCAGAGAACATTTATGCGGAGTTTTGGAGAAAAAAAATCCGTCAGCATTCAATCACTGGCAAGGAAATGATCAAAAACGTTATTACCGAGGAATGACAGAATATTGGTCAATAAATTACCAGTAAATTAGTATTATCAATGAAGAACCGTTTAAATGACGTTATTAAAGCCAAATGATATCACACCCGTTAATATCACACCACATTACATAATTAGTTTTAAGGTATAAATATTATTCCGTACGGATAATTTTTTGAGTTTGGTTTCTGAAGTATTTTTCAATTTTTGTTAGTTCAATAAAATTTATTTCTTTTTTAACCTTTATATGTTTGTATTCGTGTAATATGCCTGTTACACTTTTTAAAAATCAACAACTCATTTTCATTGGGTATATATTTTCCAAACTACATTAAATTATATTTTCAATAGTTGAGGGTACGGAGAATTGTTTGAGTCAGTGTATGTATATTCATATTGTACTGTTTAAGATTTTGTTTGAATTGAAATATTTTCTTCATTTACAATCAATGTATTTAAAATCATGTACATCTTTCATTGAATGCAAGTTATTTAAAGTTTAAGTATAACAATAGTGTATCATCTTGACGATGTTTGGAAATAATCTGTTTGTTAGCATACCACAAAATACAGTAAAGGAAAACATGTTACGAAGTATGTACATGCGACTACAAAACCAAATGAAAGTCAACATTTGAAACCATTTATAAATTAAATGCCCCATTTAGATTATTTGGTTGGTTAACTTACTACTAGTATATTTACATCGTATACATACATACATATGTACATATTTATTGAGTATTCAAATAGTATACCAACGTCAACTCAAGCACTACACTTACAATTGCTATTACATTTACATATACATACATGCTCACATTGATTAGAAATTGTTAGGTGGGTTTTACAACAATGAAAATTTAAGAGCGAATTAATTGATCAACAATTTATTTCTTTAAATTCGTTGTGAAGCGCGATTTGGTTCCCTTCTCTTCACTTCTCGCTGAAAGACAAAACTCTACTTTATATATGTATGTACCTTTTTAGCGAATGTTAACAACATTGTCTCTAATGCTACAGCTATTCCAACCACTTGTCAGTCAATATAAATCTTAATAAACATGATGATATGTTTGAAACATAATTTTTGATTAAAAAATGCCCACATAGTTACAGTTTCCCATTTTACCAAATCACAATTACTGACAATCAGTCAGTCGGAGCTTATCATTTCTCCAGATCGAATCAATGAAATGATTAGAAAATTAACCGCTACTGTAAATAATTGCCAAAGAAATTGTATTCTCACGAATTTATTTTACTCATAAGCCAGCAATCACTTCATATTAATACAGATACCGGAACGCGTATACATATATAATTATATAGACAGGTCCGATCCTGGGTAGGCGGCCGCTCTGTGCGGTCTCATGTCCCAAATTTAACGACGGGGGTGATTTTCCATGATAATCCTGGCGGCGGCGTTTTTTTTAGGTCTCATGTCCCAAATTTGACGACGGGGGGAGGGAGATTCCCCCAATTTTCGCCCTGTATATAGCATAAAATGGAAAGGAAACGAAAATCATTTCCAATTCTCGTTATCATAAATCAACTTTAGTTCCGGAACGCGTTCCTGTCCAAAAAGGAAGTACCGGAACAACATTCCGGAGCGTTCCGGCTCGACAACACCACTAGATATATAATATGTATATAATATATGTACATGTAATGAACGCATTTAAAAATTTCTCTGAACGCCTATCGAAGGATACTGGATTCTTTATCATAACTCAATCGCTCTGATCTTAATCCGATTGCTCTGTACGAGTATTAAGAAAGAAATCGGAAATTTTAGAAATAATAAACTCTTGTCTAGGACTCTTAATTTGTCCAATAATCTCTTGAAATTAAATTTTTATCATTGTGAAATGTGGTCTCGTAAATACTAAGTAAAAACCAAAAAGTACATTTATTTACTTCATTGGCCATCACAACCATTTAGTCAGGATTACAGCCTAGCCTCGTACATCACCCATGTTCTTGTTTGTGCTAAATTTATCCATGTGTAGGATCTACAATTTAACGTCGACTCCGAACGATGCCAATTTTCAAAATTTAAAAACGCTCTGAGTTTTCGCCAAAAGGTTGCTGAAAGGAAGACTCTGAAAGAAATATTTTTTCATATTTCGTTTTGTTCAAGATGTCTGAGCACACTATTAGATTTTATTTCAAGCAATCAACTATACTGATGATATAACAACGATCGCAAATCACATCCATAACTTAAAAACTCCCAATGCTTAAAGCCGAGTTACATATTTAAAGGTTTTAAACTCTGAGAGTAAATAAAATTGCCATGAAAAGTTTCTCAGAAATCTGTCGTTCGGAGTCGACTTTAAACTGTAGGTCCCGCCACTCACTTATAAAATTAACACTTACAACATGAGTTGTGTGAGAAGCTAGGCCGTAATCCTGACTGAAAGATTGTAATGGCCAATTATGTTATGTTATGTATGTAATGGACACACACCAGTCTTTGTACCTTAAAGAAACATCATCGATCAAGATGTTATTTAATATTTAACAAGTATAGGATAACTTATAAAGGGTGATTGTTTAGCTATTATCTTTTTGGCAACGCTGGTTTAAACAGCTCACACACGTTTCGTGTTTTGTTTCACTGTCAAACACCTTCAGTTTGGTCTATAATTTAACCCTGAATCGTCTTACAAACGAACAACGCTTGCAAATCATTGAATTTTATTATCAAAATGGGCTCTTGGAAAGTTGGCCGAAGATCCACTTCTTTATCGAAAAATTGTGTTCAGCGACGAAGCTCATTTTTGGCTCAATGGATACGTATATAAGCAGAATTGTCGATTTTGGAGTGAAGATCAGCCAGAAGCATTGCAAAAGCTACCAATGCATCCAGAAAAAGTCACAGTTTGGTGCGGTTTATGGGCTGGTGGCATCATTGGACCGTACTTCTTCAAAGATACTGCGAATCGTAATGCCTTTAGACTATTTTTTGTGGTGCTATGTTAAAGCTCATGTCTATACAGACAAGCCCGCTTCAATTGACGCATTGGAAGACAACATTGAAGCATTTATTCGTGAGATACCGGCCGAAATGTTGGAAAGAGTATGCCAAAATTGGACTAAGCGGATGGACCATTTGAGGCGCAGTCGCGGTCAACATTTGCATGAAATAATCTTCAAACATTAAATTATATGGACCGTACTATCGATTCAAATAAAGATTTCATGCATTTTTCTAAATTTTATGAGTTTCTTTTTAAAATTTTCCTATAGCTCTTAAAAAATCACCCTATACTGGTAATAAAAATTCATTCAATAAAACTGAATTTAATTTGAAAAAGAAAAAACCAAAAAAAAACAGAGGCAATTAATTGGATCTAAATAGTTGACAACAATTGTACGATACAAACAAACATACAATATTCAATGTGGTGGTGTTGGGTCAATGGTGTATGTTTGAATTTAAATGTTATTGGCTTGTAATTGTGTGTGATGTCTGTCTGTCTGTAGGTTATTAGTTGAATTCGTATTTGTGGTTCTTGTTTTACTGGTTACCTGTTTGGTCGTGTTTGTTTGGGCGCTCACACATATACATTAGTGTGCCTGTGTGTGCTGATAAGTATGTAATTGTATTTAAATTTTGGTATTACTAAGTAGTTCTAATAATCATGTTAAACAAATGTTTACAAAATATGCGGTAAACATTATTTAAACGAAATACAAAATCTTATTCACATACATTCACAACAACATTCAGAAAGGGATGTGCTACATATGTTATAGGAGAAAAAAAAAAACAAAAAAAAACAAATGAAAATCTATGTATGTACTGATGTCTTTGCATGTACTCCTATGTATGTATATAACTTGGAGAAACTGAAAGTATTTAACCTCTTCACGCCGCCCTTTAATTATAATTGTAATAATAATAAATACAACAAAAATTTTATAATAACTTATTGACTACCAAATCTTCTAACAAGAGAAGTTAACATTTTACCGGTTGTCTGCACTGATGATATTATTTCCGGTGCATAGTTGGATACTTAAAAAAAATGTGAAATAAATCTTTGACAATCTGTTTTATTGGATTATATCAATAAAAAATAATATCAGATATATTTAATATAATAAGTTTTACCATCACTACCTAAAAAATCTAACAGCTGCACTAAAGTTAACCCTGGAATCAGACTGGACGGTATAAGTCATTATCCTAAATACAAGGAACTGAAAAATCGATCCAGATGTCACGATAAAAATTGTGTAAGACGAACTCTCTACGTTTGTGAGAAATGTTAAGAATATATGTATATGCCTGATATGCCCGGAATGTATGAAAGCGTTTCACACATATGTGTATTACCATTAACGCTCAGTGGCCACAAATGTGGACGTTATCTCTTTTTGTGAATTTTCATTTTTTTTTTCTTTTTGAATTCCTATTAAAATATAGTTAATTAATTTAAAAAGAAAACAAAATTTAATCATTTTTTTGTCACCATAAAAAAATCGTCCCTGAAGAGGTTAAATTTTGACCATAACAGTTTCTCACATACTGTTATCGGCATTTATTTGTTAATTTTTATTTTTTAAATTTTTTACTTATGCTTACATACATAGCAGTACAACTGTACCTCGATTTACGCGGTTGATACGTGCCTGACCAATTCGCGTAATTCGAAATTTACATTTTTGTATGGAAAAACCGCGTAAAGCGAATACCTACTGTAAAAAAGCTTTTTCATTGAAAAAAAAAAAAATATTGTTTTATACTGTTAATAATTTATTAAAGTATGATTTAAGTAAAAAAAAAAAACATAAACATTTATTCCATTAAAATACCGTATACTGTGTATATTATGGTGACCATTATTTCCAAGAGAAAAAAGCGGACAAATATATAAAATTGAAAAACCAACAAATTAATTTATTATAATTAATATTTTATATTAAAGACTTAAAATACAGACATTAATAGGTATAAATAATATACATAAACTTAAATTTATACATATACAGTGGAATCGCAATAGAGTAAACAAATTCGTGCAAGGCCAGTTCACTCTATTAGGAATGTTCGCTCTAAAGAGTCTATAAAAAAACACTTTTTTATATAAAAGAATCCATATTTATTATATTATTATTAATGAATTACAAAGAAGTAAAGTAATTTTCGAGAGTTTTTTGCTTTGTACGAACATTTTTAGCTTTTTGCACCGCTAGATTCCGGAATTTATGCAAAACTAAAATATTTACTCCATATTTTTTTGCAAGAACTGTAGCTCCCACACATTTGGATAGTTCTTTAATTATTTCTTGCTTTATTCCAATAGAAAGAAATGTTTTACATTTATTAGAACTCATTTTATAACTTTTGGTCTGCACATAACACAACGAGAAAACAAAATCACTAAAGTAATCTAGCTCACACTTTTGAAAAATCTTCAAAAAAAAAAAGACAAGAAAACAAAAATGTTTGCAAATTAAATGGAAATCTAACGGTTTCATAAAACAATATGTAACTTCTGTGTCTTTATTAACGATATCTTTTGTGTCTTTGCAATTTTGTATAAGAAAAATAAAAGTTCACTCTATTGAGTTGGGCATTGTTCACTCTATAAAGTAACTAATGAAAACAAACGGGAGTTCGTAATATCGAGTAGTTCATATTACCAAGTGTTCACTCTATTGCGATTACACTGTACATACATTTGGATATACTTATGTGTATAAATTTAATTCTGGTATTTCTTTACAGAAAGTATTTTTTAAAGTATTGAGCCTGTTTGATAAAAATGTTTCAAATTCCAAACAGTCCATTTCAAAATTGCAGTTTATGGTCAAAAGAGATTCTAGTCCCATTTGGGATTTTTCGGAAGACCAAATATTGTTAGATATAGAAAAAACTCTTTCTGTTGGTGCGTTAGACGCTGGCAAAACAAATGAAAAATCTACTAATTTCAGGATGTTTTTATAAGAAATATTTTTCGTTTCAAAAAATTTTAAAATCTCAACCCACTTTTTATCAGGATTTAATGCTTTCATATTTCTATTTGTTCAGCATTTGCATAATTTTTTACAAATTTTGTTAATATTTATATTTATATCATTTCTAATTTCTGTTATCTTTATTAACGGCTTTTGAACTGAAGACCAGGATGGAATTGCATCTAACAATATCCAAGCAAGTCACTGAATTTCATTAAAACATTCATCCCATTGGTTCAGGTAACTAATACGTTAAATCGTAAAAATAATTCATTGTGACATTCTATTAACTTTGATTTAAATTCTTTTAATATTATATACGCTTCAGGCATTAAAATACTTAGACTTTCTAAACGCAGTATAAATCTAGCTTGACTGTGTATAAGTAATAACCAAGACATAGCAAAAGGATCATTAAAAGAAAAATAAAAGGAAATAAATAAATAAATAAATAAATAAACAAAAAAAACAATATTGTTGGGCATTTTGCTTGTTTAAGAAAGTAATCTATCGTTTTTACCGAATTAGTGAAAAAAGTGGACTAAAGCGGACATTTTGGAAAATAAATACTTTTTATAAGTTACGTATGGTAAAATAGTGGACGCAAAAAAAATAGTGGACAGGAGGTTAAAATAGCGGACTGTCCACTATAATAGTGGACGGATGGTCACCGTAACTAGGTACCTCATTACACAAAACACACAATTTTTAAGCTAACTTAATCGCTATCATTTTCAACAACAAGTCTCTCTTACGAATTTCTATGATTTCCGACTCTTCACTGATTCATCATACTTCATCGTTATTATCACCTCATCAACATGGTTTCCGAAAGGGCTGCTCAACAACGACTAATGTGCTTCAGTTAACATCCATGGTAAATGCGGCCTTTTCTCAACAGAAGCAAACTGATGTAATTTTTACGGATTTTAGCAAAGCGTTCGATAAAGTGAATCACAAACTACTGTTAACTAAATTGGATTTAATGGGTGTAAATCATAGGAGTTTAAGATGGCTAGAGTCGTATTTAACTGGTAGAAAGCAGACCGTATGTGTGAACAATAGCTTATCTAAGTATATTTATGTGCTATCTGGTGTTCCTCAGGGCAGCCATCTTGGTCCACTTCTTTTTTCACTGTTTATAAACGATCTTCCCAACATAATTAATTTTGCCAATATCTTGATGTATGCTGACGATGTAAAAGTTTTTCTCTCCTTTAATAATTTCATCGAGCATATATATCTTCAAAATGATCTCAATAATTTCTTTTTGTGGTGCGAGTACAACATGATGGAGCTGAATATTAAAAAATGTAAATGTATGCGGTTCTCAAGAAATAATTTTATCACGGTTAATTACTTGCTTGGAGGTCATTAATTGGAGAATGTTGACTCTTTTATTGATCTTGGGATCCTATTAGACACAAAATTAAACTTTAATGATCATATCACTTTGACTGTAAATAAGGCAAGAAGCACTCTTGGCTTATTTTCTTTTCTGATCCTTATATTACGAAACAGCTGTATGTATCACTTGTCAGACAAATTTTGGAGTATGGATCCATTGTATGGGATCCTCACTATGATGTTTACAGTGAACACATCGAATCTGTGCAGAAACAATTTCTTCTCTTCTGTTTGCGTGGCCTTGGATGGAATTATTCGGATATGTCTCCATATACTAGCAGACTGGCATTAATAAAACTGCCTACCCTTAAGAGTCGTCGAACAATGCTAAATGTATCCTTTATGATTAACCTGATAAATGGTAATATTTGCTGTGAATTTCTGTTAAAATCGGTTAAATTCAATATTCCATGTCGTAACTTCCGCTGTTATAATCTTATTTATATTCCATTCTGCAGAACTAATTATGCTGTTGCTGATCCGTTTACTAGAATTTGCCGTCAATTTAATTATTTGTCAGACTTTGTTGATTTTTCTTTAAATTCTTGCGTTATAAAACGAAATATTATTGTTTTTCTTAATTCATAGCTTTTCATATTTTTATTGTAACAATTACTTGTACATATTTTTGAAGAAACTGTTTGTAATTGTATTAAATTTTATTCGTACCTATTTTTGTTATTAGTCAGTAAGGAATTTGTCCATTGACTTAAATAAATAAATAAATAAATAAAAAATAAACTCATCTCATTAGATTGTGTAATGGTTGAATTAGTTTCAGTTTGAGTAGAATATAAATAAAAAAAAAATTTTTCTTCATTTAAAAAACCGCGTAAATTCGAAACCGCGTAATCCGAGTTCCGCGTAAACCGAGGTACAGTTGTACATATATATGTATACTCTAATATGAAATTTGCATCTCATAAACAATAAAACACACAATGTTTCCATGCCACACACATACATATGTAATTGTACTGGGTATTCTTACTGATATTCATTTATTTTTTTTATTTTTAATTTGATTTTTTGTGAAAATGGAAAAATGGAAACATTTACTGAATGTGGAAGTAGGTGGGCTGTTGGTTATACAGGGGATTTTGAATTTGTCATATGATTTTCGTCTGTAGTCTGTAGTATGTGGCTTATTTTACCAAAATATTCGAATATTGTTTTAATGAGAGCAACGTATGCACTACTATACTCTATGTACATATGCGTGTACAATACAATGGGGTCTTTTATAAAAATGCCCATTTGCCATCAGGTATATTTTCATCTGTTCACAGATGAACATATACATACATGTATGTAGTATATGTATGTAAACGCATGTATACACATATTTTTGTATTGTACATTTGCGTGTAGTGAAGCATATAATTGCCTGTGAACTGTCGAAATAATTTGCAATTTAATGTTGCAACTAATGGCAATAGGACTTTAGGCGGTATTACCTTTTCCCCAATGTTTTCCATCATTTGTTTATACTGTTGCTGTTGCCAATGCGATTGTGGTTGCTTTTGCAGTTGCTATTGCTGTTCAAGGACCTAAGTGTTCTTACCAATTAAGCCATTAGAGTGTGTTCGACAAACATTATAATTTATTTTTTGTAGCTTACTTTTGTGAATACCAGTAATTAAAATGCAATAATGTATGTATATATATTTTATTAATGCAAAAATATAAAAATATAAGAATATATTGAAAAATTTAAGTGTCCCTATTATTTTTCCAGGCCTTTATTTTACATTTTTTTTAAGAATTTGGCAGAGCTATTGAAATATTTTTATTTTATTAGTTAAACTATTTGAATACCTTTAATTTAGTGTACATATTTTGTAATATTTATGGAAAAATAATAAAAAATATAAGAACATATTGAAAAATTTAAGTGTCCCTATTATTTTTCCAGGCCTTTATTTTACATTTTTTTTAAGAATTTGGCAGAGCTAGTCAAATATTTTTGTTTTATTAGTTAAACTATTTGAATGCCTTTAATTTAATGTATATACTTTGTAATATTTATGGAAAAATAATTAAAAATACAAGAATATATTGAAAAGTTTAAGTGTCCCTATTAAATTTCCAGGCCTTTATTTTACAATTTTTTTAAGAATTTGGCAGAGCTAGTCAAATATTTTTATTTTATCAGTTAAACTATTTGAATGCCTTTAATTTAATGTATATACTTTGTAATCTTTGTGGAAAAATAATTAAAAATACAAGAATATATTGTAAAGTTTAAGTGTCCCTATTATTTTTCCAGGCCTTTATTTTACATTTTTTTAAGAATTTGGCAGAGCTTTTGAAATATTTTTATTTTATTAGTTAAACTATTTGAATACCTTTAATTTAGTGTATATATTTTGTAATATTTATGGAAAAATAATTAAAAATATAAGAATACATTGAAAAGTTTAAGTGTCCCTATTAAATTTCCAGGCCTTTATTTCACAATTTTTTTAAGAATTTGGCAGAACTGGTCAAATATTTTTATTTTATCAGTTAAACTATTTGAATGCCTTTAATTTAATGTATATACTTTGTAATCTGTATGGAAAAATAATTAAAAATATAAGAATACATTGAAAAGTTTAAGTGTCCCTATTAAATTTCCAGGCCTTTATTTCACAATTTTTTTAAGAATTTGGCAGAACTGGTCAAATATTTTTATTTTATCAGTTAAACTATTTGAATGCCTTTAATTTAATGTATATACTTTGTAATCTTTATGGAAAAATAATTAAAAATATAAGAATATATTGCAAAGTTTAAGTGTCCCTATTAAATTTCCAGGCCTTTATTTCACAATTTTTTTAAGAATTTGGCAGAACTGGTCAAATATTTTTATTTTATCAGTTAAACTATTTGAATGCCTTTAATTTAATGTATATACTTTGTAATCTGTATGGAAAAATAATTAAAAATATAAGAATACATTGAAAAGTTTAAGTGTCCCTATTAAATTTCCAGGCCTTTATTTCACAATTTTTTTAAGAATTTGGCAGAACTGGTCAAATTTTTTTATTTTATCAGTTAAACTATTTGAATGCCTTTAATTTAATGTATATACTTTGTAATCTTTATGGAAAAATAATTAAAAATATAAGAATATATTGAAAAGTTTAAGTGTCCCTATTAAATTTCCAGGCCTTTATTTTACAATTTTTTTAAGAATTTGGCAGAACTGGTCAAATATTTTTATTTTATCAGTTAAACTATTTGAATGCCTTTAATTTAATGTATATACTTTGTAATCTGTATGGAAAAATAATTAAAAATATAAGAATATATTGAAAAGTTTAAGTGTCCCTATTAAATTTCCAGGCCTTTATTTCACAATTTTTTTAAGAATTTGGCAGAACTGGTCAAATATTTTTATTTTATCAGTTAAACTATTTGAATTCCTTTAATTTAATGTATATACTTTGTAATCTTTATGGAAAAATAATTAAAAATATAAGAATATATTGAAAAGTTTAAGTGTCCCTATTAAATTTCCAGGCCTTTATTTTACAATTTTTTTAAGAATTTGGCAGAACTGGTCAAATATTTTTATTTTATCAGTTAAACTATTTGAATGCCTTTAATTTAATGTATATACTTTGTAATCTGTATGGAAAAATAATTAAAAATATAAGAATATATTGAAAAGTTTAAGTGTCCCTATTAAATTTCCAGGCCTTTATTTCACAATTTTTTTAAGAATTTGGCAGAACTGGTCAAATATTTTTATTTTATCAGTTAAACTATTTGAATGCCTTTAATTTAATGTATATACTTTGTAATCTGTATGGAAAAATAATTAAAAATATAAGAATATATTGAAAAGTTTAAGTGTCCCTATTAAATTTCCAGGCCCTTATTTCACAATTTTTTTAAGAATTTGGCAGAACTGGTCAAATTTTTTTATTTTATCAGTTAAACTATTTGAATGCCTTTAATTTAATGTATATACTTTGTAATCTTTATGGAAAAATAATTAAAAATACAAGAATATATTGAAAAGTTTAAGTGTCCCTATTAAATTTCCAGGCCTTTATTTCACAATTTTTTTTAAGAATTTGGCAGAACTGGTCAAATATTTTTATTTTATCAGTTAAACTATTTGAATGCCTCTAATTTAATGTATATACTTTGTAATCTTTATGGAAAAATAATTAAAAATATAAGAATATATTGAAAAGTTTAAGTGTCCCTATTATTTTTCCAGGCCTTTATTTCACAATTTTTTTAAGAATTTGGCAGAACTGGTCAAATATTTTTATTTTATCAGTTAAACTATTTGAGTGCCTCTAATTTAATGTATATACTTTGTAATCTTTATGGAAAAATAATTAAAAATATAAGAATATATTGAAAAGTTTAAGTGTCCCTATTAAATTTCCAGGCCTTTATTTCACAATTTTTTTAAGAATTTGGCAGAACTGGTCAAATATTTTTATTTTATCAGTTAAACTATTTGAATGCCTCTAATTTAATGTATATACTTTGTAATATTTATGGAAAAATAATTAAGAATACAAGAATATATTGAAAAGTTTAAGTGTCCCTATTAAATTTCCAGGCCTTAATTTCACAATTTTTTTAAGAATTTGGCAGAACTGGTCAAATATTTTTATTTTATCAGTTAAACTATTTGAATTCCTTTAATTTAATGTATATACTTTGTAATATTTATGGAAAAATAATTAAAAATACAAGAATATATTGAAAAGTTTAAGTGTCCCTATTAAATTTCCAGGCCTTAATTTCACAATTTTTTTAAGAATTTGGCAGAACTGGTCAAATATTTTTATTTTATCAGTTAAACTATTTGAATGCCTCTAATTTAATGTATATACTTTGTAATATTTATGGAAAAATAATTAAGAATACAAGAATATATTGAAAAGTTTAAGTGTCCCTATTAAATTTCCAGGCCTTTATTTCACAATTTTTTTAAGAATTTGGCAGAACTGGTCAAATATTTTTATTTTATCAGTTAAACTATTTGAATTCCTTTAATTTAATGTATATACTTTGTAATATTTATGGAAAAATAATTAAAAATACAAGAATATATTGAAAAGTTTAAGTGTCCCTATTAAATTTCCAGGCCTTTATTTCACAATTTTTTTAAGAATTTGGCAGAACTGGTCAAATATTTTTATTTTATCAGTTAAACTATTTGAATGCCTTTAATTTAATGTATATACTTTGTAATCTTTATGGAAAAATAATTCAAAATATAAGAATATATTGAAAAGTTTAAGTGTCCCTATTAAATTTCCAGGCCTTTATTTCACAATTTTTTTAAGAATTTGGCAGAACTGGTCAAATATTTTTATTTTATCAGTTAAACTATTTGAATGCCTCTAATTTAATGTATATACTTTGTAATCTTTATGGAAAAATAATTAAAAATATAAGAATATATTGAAAAGTTTAAGTGTCCCTATTATTTTTCCAGGCCTTTATTTCACAATTTTTTTAAGAATTTGGCAGAACTGGTCAAATATTTTTATTTTATCAGTTAAACTATTTGAATGCCTCTAATTTAATGTATATACTTTGTAATCTTTATGGAAAAATATTTAAAAATATAAGAATATATTGAAAAGTTTAAGTGTCCCTATTAAATTTCCAGGCCTTTATTTCACAATTTTTTTAAGAATTTGGCAGAACTGGTAAAATATTTTTATTTTATCAGTTAAACTATTTGAATGCCTCTAATTTAATGTATATACTTTGTAATCTTTATGGAAAAATAATTAAAAATATAAGAATATATTGAAAAGTTTAAGTGTCCCTATTATTTTTCCAGGCCTTTATTTCACAATTTTTTTAAGAATTTGGCAGAACTGGTCAAATATTTTTATTTTATCAGTTAAACTATTTGAATGCCTCTAATTTAATGTATATACTTTGTAATCTTTATGGAAAAATAATTGAAAATATAAGAATATATTGAAAAGTTTAAGTGTCCCTATTATTTTTCCAGGTCTTTATTTTACAATTTTTTAAGAATTTGGCAGAACTGGTCAAATATTTTTATTGTATCAGTTAAACTATTTGAATGCCTTTAATTTAATGTATATACTTTGTAATCTTTATGGAAAAATAATTAAAAATATAAGAATATATTGAAAAGTTTAAGTGTCCCTATTAAATTTCCAGGCCTTTATTTCACAATTTTTTTAAGAATTTGGCAGAACTGGTCAAATATTTTTATTTTATCAGTTAAACTATTTGAATGCCTTTAATTTAATGTATATACTTTGTAATCTTTATGGAAAAATAATTAAAAATATAAGAATATATTGAAAAGTTTAAGTGTCCCTATTAAATTTCCAGGCCTTTATTTCACAATTTTTTTAAGAATTTGGCAGAACTGGTCAAATATTTTTATTTTATCAGTTAAATTATTTGAATGCCTTTAATTTAATGTATATACTTTGTAATCTTTATGGAAAAATATTTAAAAATATAAGAATATATTGAAAAGTTTAAGTGTCCCTATTAAATTTCCAGGCCTTTATTTCACAATTTTTTTAAGAATTTGGCAGAACTGGTCAAATATTTTTATTTTATCAGTTAAACTATTTGAATGCCTTTAATTTAATGTATATACTTTGTAATCTTTATGGAAAAATATTTAAAAATATAAGAATATATTGAAAAGTTTAAGTGTCCCTATTAAATTTCCAGGCCTTTATTTCACAATTTTTTTAAGAATTTGGCAGAACTGGTAAAATATTTTTATTTTATCAGTTAAACTATTTGAATGCCTCTAATTTAATGTATATACTTTGTAATCTTTATGGAAAAATAATTAAAAATATAAGAATATATTGAAAAGTTTAAGTGTCCCTATTATTTTTCCAGGCCTTTATTTCACAATTTTTTTAAGAATTTGGCAGAACTGGTCAAATATTTTTATTTTATCAGTTAAACTATTTGAATGCCTCTAATTTAATGTATATACTTTGTAATCTTTATGGAAAAATAATTAAAAATACAAGAATATATTGAAAAGTTTAAGTGTCCCTATTAAATTTCCAGGCCTTTATTTCACAATTTTTTTAAGAATTTGGCAGAACTGGTAAAATATTTTTATTTTATCAGTTAAACTATTTGAATGCCTCTAATTTAATGTATATACTTTGTAATCTTTATGGAAAAATAATTAAAAATATAAGAATATATTGAAAAGTTTAAGTGTCCCTATTATTTTTCCAGGCCTTTATTTCACAATTTTTTTAAGAATTTGGCAGAACTGGTAAAATATTTTTATTTTATCAGTTAAACTATTTGAATGCCTCTAATTTAATGTATATACTTTGTAATCTTTATGGAAAAATAATTAAAAATATAAGAATATATTGAAAAGTTTAAGTGTCCCTATTATTTTTCCAGGTCTTTATTTTACAATTTTTTAAGAATTTGGCAGAACTGGTCAAATATTTTTATTGTATCAGTTAAACTATTTGAATGCCTCTAATTTAATGTATATACTTTGTAATCTTTATGGAAAAATAATTAAAAATACAAGAATATATTGAAAAGTTTAAGTGTCCCTATTAAATTTCCAGGCCTTTATTTCACAATTTTTTTAAGAATTTGGCAGAACTGGTCAAATATTTTTATTTTATCAGTTAAACTATTTGAATGCCTTTAATTTAATGTATATACTTTGTAATATTTATGGAAAAATAATTAAAAATACAAGAATATATTGAAAAGTTTAAGTGTCCCTATTAAATTTCCAGGCCTTTATTTTACAATTTTTTTAAGAATTTGGCAGAACTGGTCAAATATTTTTATTTTATCAGTTAAACTATTTGAATGCCTTTAATTTAATGTATATACTTTGTAATCTTTATGGAAAAATAATTAAAAATATAAGAATATATTGAAAAGTTTAAGTGTCCCTATTATTTTTCCAGGCCTTTATTTTACAATTTTTTAAGAATTTGGCAGAACTGGTCAAATTTTTTTATTTTATCAGTTAAATTATTTGAATGCCTTTAATTTAATGTATATACTTTGTAATCTGTATGGAAAAATAATTAAAAATATAAGAATATATTGAAAAGTTTAAGTGTCCCTATTAAATTTCCAGGCCTTTATTTTACAATTTTTTTAAGAATTTGGCAGAACTGGTCAAATATTTTTATTTTATCAGTTAAATTATTTGAATGCCTTTAATTTAATGTATATACTTTGTAATCTGTATGGAAAAATAGTTAAAAATACAAGAATATATTGAAAAGTTTAAGTGTCCCTATTAAATTTCCAGGCTTTTATTTTACAATTTTTTTTAAGAATTTGGCAGAACTGGTCAAATATTTTTATTTTATCAGTTAAATTATTTGAATGCCTTTAATTTAATGTATATACTTTGTAATCTGTATGGAAAAATAATTAAAAATATAAGAATATATTGAAAAGTTTAAGTGTCCCTATTAAATTTCCAGGCCTTTATTTTACAATTTTTTTAAGAATTTGGCAGAACTGGTCAAATATTTTTATTTTATCAGTTAAACTATTTGAATGCCTTTAATTTAATGTATATATTTTGTAATATTTATGGAAAAATAATTAAAAATACAAGAATATATTGAAAAGTTTAAGTGTCCCTATTAAATTTCCAGGCCTTCATTTCACAATTTTTTTAAGAATTTGGCAGAACTGGTCAAATATTTTTATTTTATCAGTTAAACTATTTGAATGCCTTTAATTTAATGTATATACTTTGTAATCTTTATGGAAAAATAATTAAAAATATAAGAATATATTGAAAAGTTTAAGTGTCCCTATTATTTTTCCAGGCCTTTATTTTACAATTTTTTAAGAATTTGGCAGAACTGGTCAAATTTTTTTATTTTATCAGTTAAACTATTTGAATGCCTTTAATTTAATGTATATATTTTGTAATATTTATGGAAAAATAATTAAAAATACAAGAATATATTGAAAAGTTTAAGTGTCCCTATTAAATTTCCAGGCCTTTATTTCACAATTTTTTTAAGAATTTGGCAGAACTGTTCAAATATTTTTATTTTATCAGTTAAACTATTTGAATTCCTTTAATTTAATGTATATACTTTGCAATATTTATGGAAAAATAATTAAAAATATAAGAATATATTGAAAAGTTTATGTGTCCCTATTAAATTTCCAGGCCTTTATTTTACAATTTTTTTAAGAATTTGGCAGAACTGGTCAAATATTTTTATTTTATCAGTTAAACTATTTGAATGCCTTTAATTTAATGTATATACTTTGTAATCTTTATGGAAAAATAATTAAAAATACAAGAATATATTGAAAAGTTTAAGTGTCCCTATTAAATTTCCAGGCCTTTATTTCACAATTTTTTTAAGAATTTGGCAGAACTGTTCAAATATTTTTATTTTATCAGTTAAACTATTTGAATTCCTTTAATTTAATGTATATACTTTGCAATATTTATGGAAAAATAATTAAAAATATAAGAATATATTGAAAAGTTTATGTGTCCCTATTAAATTTCCAGGCCTTTATTTTACAATTTTTTTAAGAATTTGGCAGAACTGGTCAAATATTTTTATTTTATCAGTTAAACTATTTGAATGCCTTTAATTTAATGTATATATTTTGTAATATTTATGGAAAAATAATTAAAAATACAAGAATATATTGAAAAGTTTAAGTGTCCCTATTAAATTTCCAGGCCTTTATTTCACAATTTTTTTAAGAATTTGGCAGAACTGGTCAAATTTTTTTATTTTATCAGTTAAACTATTTGAATGCCTTTAATTTAACGTATATACTTTGTAATCTTTATGGAAAAATATTTAAAAATATAAGAATATATTGAAAAGTTTAAGTGTCCCTATTAAATTTCCAGGCCTTTATTTCACAATTTTTTTAAGAATTTGGCAGAACTGGTCAAATATTTTTATTTTATCAGTTAAACTATTTGAATGCCTTTAATTTAATGTATATACTTTGTAATATTTATGGAAAAATAATTAAAAATACAAGAATATATTGAAAAGTTTAAGTGTCCCTATTAAATTTCCAGGCCTTTATTTTACAATTTTTTTAAGAATTTGGCAGAACTGGTCAAATTTTTTTATTTTATCAGTTAAACTATTTGAATGCCTTTAATTTAATGTATATACTTTGTAATCTGTATGGAAAAATAATTAAAAATACAAGAATATATTGAAAAGTTTAAGTGTCCCTATTAAATTTCCAGGCCTTTATTTCACAATTTTTTTAAGAATTTGGCAGAACTGGTCAAATTTTTTTATTTTATCAGTTAAACTATTTGAATGCCTTTAATTTAATGTATATACTTTGTAATATTTATGGAAAAATAATTAAAAATATAAGAATATATTGAAAAGTTTAAGTGTCCCTATTAAATTTCCAGGCCTTTATTTCACAATTTTTTTAAGAATTTGGCAGAACTGGTCAAATATTTTTATTTTATCAGTTAAACTATTTGAATTCCTTTAATTTAATGTATATACTTTGTAATATTTATGGAAAAATAATTAAAAATATAAGAATATATTGAAAAGTTTAAGTGTCCCTATTTTTTTTTCCAGGCCTTTATTTTACAATTTTTTAAGAATTTGGCAGAACTGGTCAAATTTTTTTATTTTATCAGTTAAACTATTTGAATGCCTTTAATTTAATGTATATACTTTGTAATCTTTATGGAAAAATAATTAAAAATATAAGAATATATTGAAAAGTTTAAGTGTCCCTATTAAATTTCCAGGCCTTTATTTTACAATTTTTTTAAGAATTTGGCAGAACTGGTCAAATATTTTTATTTTATCAGTTAAACTATTTGAATGCCTTTAATTTAATGTATATATTTTGTAATATTTATGGAAAAATAATTAAAAATACAAGAATATATTGAAAAGTTTAAGTGTCCCTATTAAATTTCCAGGCCTTTATTTCACAATTTTTTTAAGAATTTGGCAGAACTGGTCAAATATTTTTATTTTATCAGTTAAACTATTTGAATGCCTTTAATTTAATGTATATACTTTGTAATCTTTATGGAAATATAATTAAAAATATAAGAATATATTGAAAAGTTTAAGTGTCCCTATTAAATTTCCAGGCCTTTATTTCACAATTTTTTTAAGAATTTGGCAGAACTGGTCAAATATTTTTATTTTATCAGTTAAACTATTTGAATTCATTTAATTTAATGTATATACTTTGTAATATTTATGGAAAAATAATTAAAAATATAAGAATATATTGAAAAGTTTAAGTGTCCCTATTAAATTTCCAGGCCTTTATTTTACAATTTTTTTAAGAATTTGGCAGAACTGGTCAAATATTTTTATTTTATCAGTTAAACTATTTGAATGCCTTTAATTTAATGTATATACTTTGTAATCTGTATGGAAAAATAATTAAAAATATAAGAATATATTGAAAAGTTTAAGTGTCCCTATTAAATTTCCAGGCCTTTATTTCACAATTTTTTTAAGAATTTGGCAGAACTGGTCAAATATTTTTATTTTATCAGTTAAACTATTTGAATGCCTTTAATTTAATGTATATACTTTGTAATCTTTATGGAAAAATAATTAAAAATATAAGAATATATTGAAAAGTTTAAGTGTCCCTATTAAATTTCCAGGCCTTTATTTCACAATTTTTTTAAGAATTTGGCAGAACTGGTCAAATATTTTTATTTTATCAGTTAAACTATTTGAATGCCTTTAATTTAATGTATATACTTTGTAATCTTTATGGAAAAATAATTAAAAATACAAGAATATATTGAAAAGTTTAAGTGTCCCTATTAAATTTCCAGGCCTTTATATCACAATTTTTTTAAGAATTTGGCAGAACTGGTCAAATATTTTTATTTTATCAGTTAAACTATTTGAATGCCTTTAATTTAATGTATATACTTTGTTATCTTTATGGAAAAATAATTAAAAATATAAGAATATATTGAAAAGTTTAAGTGTCCCTATTAAATTTCCAGGCCTTTATTTCACAATTTTTTTAAGAATTTGGCAGAACTGGTCAAATATTTTTATTTTATCAGTTAAACTATTTGAATGCCTTTAATTTAATGTATACACTTTGTAATATTTATGGAAAAATAATTAAAAATACAAGAATATATTGAAAAGTTTAAGTGTCCCTATTAAATTTCCAGGCCTTTATTTCACAATTTTTTTAAGAATTTGGCAGAACTGGTCAAATATTTTTATTTTATCAGTTAAACTATTTGAATGCCTTTAATTTAATGTATATACTTTGTAATATTTATGGAAAAATAATTAAAAATACAAGAATATATTGAAAAGTTTAAGTGTCCCTATTAAATTTCCAGGCCTTTATTTCACAATTTTTTTAAGAATTTGGCAGAACTGGTCAAATATTTTTATTTTATCAGTTAAACTATTTGAATGCCTTTAATTTAATGTATATACTTTGTAATCTTTATGGAAAAATAATTAAAAATATAAGAATATATTGAAAAGTTTAAGTGTCCCTATTAAATTTCCAGGCCTTTATTTCACAATTTTTTTAAGAATTTGGCAGAACTGGTCAAATATTTTTATTTTATCAGTTAAACTATTTGAATGCCTTTAATTTAATGTATATACTTTGTAATATTTATGGAAAAATAATTAAAAATACAAGAATATATTGAAAAGTTTAAGTGTCCCTATTAAATTTCCAGGCCTTTATTTCACAATTTTTTTAAGAATTTGGCAGAACTGGTCAAATATTTTTATTTTATCAGTTAAACTATTTGAATGCCTTTAATTTAATGTATATACTTTGTAATATTTATGGAAAAATAATTAAAAATACAAGAATATATTGAAAAGTTTAAGTGTCCCTATTATTTTTCAAGGCCTTTATTTTACAATTTTTTAAGAATTTGGCAGAACTGGTCAAATTTTTTTATTTTATCAGTTAAACTATTTGAATGCCTTTAATTTAATGTATATACTTTGTAATCTTTATGGAAAAATAGTTAAAAATACAAGAATATATTGAAAAGTTTAAGTGTCCCTATTAAATTTCCAGGCCTTTATTTTACAATTTTTTTAAGAATTTGGCAGAACTGGTCAAATATTTTT
Organism: Sarcophaga caerulescens; assembly: GCA_927399465.1. Lineage (NCBI taxonomy): Eukaryota > Metazoa > Arthropoda > Insecta > Diptera > Sarcophagidae > Sarcophaga > Sarcophaga caerulescens. Next base: position 1,054,669 of record OV656866.1, read on the forward strand.
ATTTTATCAGTTAAACTATTTGAATGCCTTTAATTTAATGTATATATTTTGTAATATTTATGGAAAAATAATTAAAAATACAAGAATATATTGAAAAGTTTAAGTGTCCCTATTAAATTTCCAGGCCTTTATTTCACAATTTTTTTAAGAATTTGGCAGAACTGGTCAAATATTTTTATTTTATCAGTTAAACTATTTGAATGCCTTTAATTTAATGTATATATTTTGTAATATTTATGGAAAAATAATTAAAAATACAAGAATATATTGAAAAGTTTAAGTGTCCCTATTAAATTTCCAGGCCTTTATTTTACAATTTTTTTAAGAATTTGGCAGAACTGGTCAAATATTTTTATTTTATCAGTTAAACTATTTGAATGCCTTTAATTTAATGTATATACTTTGTAATCTTTATGCAAAAATATTTAAAAATATAAGAATATATTGAAAAGTTTAAGTGTCCCTATTAAATTTCCAGGCCTTTATTTTACAATTTTTTTAAGAATTTGGCAGAACTGGTCAAATATTTTTATTTTATCAGTTAAACTATTTGAATGCCTTTAATTTAATGTATATATTTTGTAATATTTATGGAAAAATAATTAAAAATACAAGAATATATTGAAAAGTTTAAGTGTCCCTATTAAATTTCCAGGCCTTTATTTTACAATTTTTTTAAGAATTTGGCAGAACTGGTCAAATATTTTTATTTTATCAGTTAAACTATTTGAATGCCTTTAATTTAATGTATATACTTTGTAATCTTTATGCAAAAATATTTAAAAATATAAGAATATATTGAAAAGTTTAAGTGTCCCTATTAAATTTCCAGGCCTTTATTTTACAATTTTTTTAAGAATTTGGCAGAACTGGTCAAATATTTTTATTTTATCAGTTAAACTATTTGAATGCCTTTAATTTAATGTATATACTTTGTAATCTTTATGCAAAAATATTTAAAAATATAAGAATATATTGAAAAGTTTAAGTGTCCCTATTAAATTTCCAGGCCTTTATTTCACAATTTTTTTAAGAATTTGGCAGAACTGGTCAAATTTTTTTATTTTATCAGTTAAACTATTTGAATGCCTTTAATTTAATGTATATACTTTGTAATCTTTATGGAAAAATATTTAAAAATATAAGAATATATTGAAAAGTTTAAGTGTCCCTATTAAATTTCCAGGCCTTTATTTCACAATTTTTTTAAGAATTTGGCAGAACTGGTCAAATTTTTTTATTTTATCAGTTAAACTATTTGAATGCCTCTAATTTAATGTATATACTTTGTAATATTTATGGAAAAATAATTAAAAATACAAGAATATATTGAAAAGTTTAAGTGTCCCTATTATTTTTCAAGGCCTTTATTTTACAATTTTTTAAGAATTTGGCAGAACTGATCAAATTTTTTTATTTTATCAGTTAAACTATTTGAATGCCTTTAATTTAATGTATATATTTTGTAATCTGTATGGAAAAATAGTTAAAAATACAAGAATATATTGAAAAGTTTAAGTGTCCCTCTTAAATTTCCAGGCCTTTATTTTACAATTTTTTTAAGAATTTGGCAGAACTGGTCAAATATTTTTATTTTATCAGTTAAACTATTTGAATGCCTTTAATTTAATGTATATACTTTGTAATCTGTATGGAAAAATAATTAAAAATATAAGAATATATTGAAAAGTTTAAGTGTCCCTATTAAATTTCCAGGCCTTTATTTTACAATTTTTTTAAGAATTTGGCAGAACTGGTCAAATATTTTCATTTTATCAGTTAAGCTATTTGAATGCCTTTAATTTAATGTATATATTTTGTAATATTTATGGAAAAATAATTAAAAATATAAGAATATATTGAAAAGTTTAAGTGTCCCTATTTTTTTTCCAGGCCTTTATTTTACAATTTTTTAAGAATTTGGCAGAACTGGTCAAATTTTTTTATTTTATCAGTTAAACTATTTGAATGCCTTTAATTTAATGTATATACTTTGTAATCTGTATGGAAAAATAATTAAAAATATAAGAATATATTGAAAAGTTTAAGTGTCCCTATTAAATTTCCAGGCCTTTATTTCACAATTTTTTTAAGAATTTGGCAGAACTGGTCAAATATTTTTATTTTATCAGTTAAACTATTTGAATGCCTTTAATTTAATGTATATACTTTGTAATCTGTATGGAAAAATAATTAAAAATATAAGAATATATTGAAAAGTTTAAGTGTCCCTATTAAATTTCCAGGCCTTTATTTTACAATTTTTTTAAGAATTTGGCAGAACTGGTCAAATATTTTTATTTTATCAGTTAAACTATTTGAATGCCTTTAATTTAATGTATATACTTTGTAATCTGTATGGAAAAATAATTAAAAATATAAGAATATATTGAAAAGTTTAAGTGTCCCTATTAAATTTCCAGGCCTTTATTTCACAATTTTTTTAAGAATTTGGCAGAACTGGTCAAATATTTTTATTTTATCAGTTAAACTATTTGAATTCCTTTAATTTAATGTATATACTTTGTAATATTTATGGAAAAATAATTAAAAATATAAGAATATATTGAAAAGTTTAAGTGTCCCTATTAAATTTCCAGGCCTTTATTTTACAATTTTTTTTAAGAATTTGGCAGAACTGGTCAAATATTTTTATTTTATCAGTTAAACTATTTGAATGCCTTTAATTTAATGTATATACTTTGTAATCTGTATGGAAAAATAATTAAAAATATAAGAATATATTGAAAAGTTTAAGTGTCCCTATTAAATTTCCAGGCCTTTATTTCACAATTTTTTTAAGAATTTGGCAGAACTGGTCAAATATTTTTATTTTATCAGTTAAACTATTTGAATGCCTTTAATTTAATGTATATACTTTGTAATCTGTATGGAAAAATAATTAAAAATATAAGAATTAATTGAAAAGTTTAAGTGTCCCTATTAAATTTCCAGGCCTTTATTTCACAATTTTTTTAAGAATTTGGCAGAACTGGTCAAATATTTTTATTTTATCAGTTAAACTATTTGAATGCCTTTAATTTAATGTATATACTTTGTAATCTGTATGGAAAAATAATTAAAAATATAAGAATTAATTGAAAAGTTTAAGTGTCCCTATTAAATTTCCAGGCCTTTATTTCACAATTTTTTTAAGAATTTGGCAGAACTGGTCAAATATTTTTATTTTATCAGTTAAACTATTTGAATGCCTTTAATTTAATGTATATACTTTGTAATCTTTATGGAAAAATAATTAAAAATATAAGAATATATTGAAAAGTTTAAGTGTCCCTATTATTTTTCAAGGCCTTTATTTTACAATTTTTTAAGAATTTGGCAGAACTGGTCAAATTTTTTTATTTTATCAGTTAAACTATTTGAATGCCTTTAATTTAATGTATATACTTTGTAATTTTTATGGAAAAATAATTAAAAATATAAGAATATATTGAAAAGTTTAAGTGTCCCTATTAAATTTCCAGGCCTTTATTTTACAATTTTTTAAGAATTTGGCAGAACTGGTCAAATTTTTTTATTTTATCAGTTAAACTATTTGAATGCCTTTAATTTAATGTATATACTTTGTAATCTTTATGGAAAAATATTTAAAAATATAAGAATATATTGAAAAGTTTAAGTGTCCCTATTTTTTTTCCAGGCCTTTATTTTACAATTTTTTAAGAATTTGGCAGAACTGGTCAAATTTTTTTATTTTATCAGTTAAACTATTTGAATGCCTTTAATTTAATGTATATACTTTGTAATCTGTATGGAAAAATAATTAAAAATATAAGAATATATTGAAAAGTTTAAGTGTCCCTATTAAATTTCCAGGCCTTTATTTCACAATTTTTTTAAGAATTTGGCAGAACTGGTCAAATATTTTTATTTTATCAGTTAAACTATTTGAATGCCTTTAATTTAATGTATATACTTTGTAATCTGTATGGAAAAATAATTAAAAATATAAGAATATATTGAAAAGTTTAAGTGTCCCTATTAAATTTCCAGGCCTTTATTTTACAATTTTTTTAAGAATTTGGCAGAACTGGTCAAATATTTTTATTTTATCAGTTAAACTATTTGAATGCCTTTAATTTAATGTATATACTTTGTAATCTGTATGGAAAAATAATTAAAAATATAAGAATATATTGAAAAGTTTAAGTGTCCCTATTAAATTTCCAGGCCTTTATTTCACAATTTTTTTAAGAATTTGGCAGAACTGGTCAAATATTTTTATTTTATCAGTTAAACTATTTGAATTCCTTTAATTTAATGTATATACTTTGTAATATTTATGGAAAAATAATTAAAAATATAAGAATATATTGAAAAGTTTAAGTGTCCCTATTAAATTTCCAGGCCTTTATTTTACAATTTTTTTTAAGAATTTGGCAGAACTGGTCAAATATTTTTATTTTATCAGTTAAACTATTTGAATGCCTTTAATTTAATGTATATACTTTGTAATCTGTATGGAAAAATAATTAAAAATATAAGAATATATTGAAAAGTTTAAGTGTCCCTATTAAATTTCCAGGCCTTTATTTCACAATTTTTTTAAGAATTTGGCAGAACTGGTCAAATATTTTTATTTTATCAGTTAAACTATTTGAATGCCTTTAATTTAATGTATATACTTTGTAATCTGTATGGAAAAATAATTAAAAATATAAGAATTAATTGAAAAGTTTAAGTGTCCCTATTAAATTTCCAGGCCTTTATTTCACAATTTTTTTAAGAATTTGGCAGAACTGGTCAAATATTTTTATTTTATCAGTTAAACTATTTGAATGCCTTTAATTTAATGTATATACTTTGTAATCTGTATGGAAAAATAATTAAAAATATAAGAATTAATTGAAAAGTTTAAGTGTCCCTATTAAATTTCCAGGCCTTTATTTTACAATTTTTTTAAGAATTTGGCAGAACTGGTCAAATATTTTTATTTTATCAGTTAAACTATTTGAATGCCTTTAATTTAATGTATATACTTTGTAATCTTTATGGAAAAATAATTAAAAATATAAGAATATATTGAAAAGTTTAAGTGTCCCTATTATTTTTCAAGGCCTTTATTTTACAATTTTTTAAGAATTTGGCAGAACTGGTCAAATTTTTTTATTTTATCAGTTAAACTATTTGAATGCCTTTAATTTAATGTATATACTTTGTAATTTTTATGGAAAAATAATTAAAAATATAAGAATATATTGAAAAGTTTAAGTGTCCCTATTAAATTTCCAGGCCTTTATTTTACAATTTTTTAAGAATTTGGCAGAACTGGTCAAATTTTTTTATTTTATCAGTTAAACTATTTGAATGCCTTTAATTTAATGTATATACTTTGTAATCTTTATGGAAAAATATTTAAAAATATAAGAATATATTGAAAAGTTTAAGTGTCCCTATTAAATTTCCAGGCCTTTATTTTACAATTTTTTTAAGAATTTGGCAGAACTGGTCAAATATTTTTATTTTATCAGTTAAACTCTTTGATTGCCTTTAATTTAATGTATATACTTTGTAATCTTTATGGAAAAATAGTTAAAAATATAAGAATATATTGAAAAGTTTAAGTGTCCCTATTAAATTTCCAGGCCTTTATTTTACAATTTTTTTTAAGAATTTGGCAGAACTGGTCAAATATTTTTATTTTATCAGTTAAACTATTCGAATGCCTTTAATTTAATGTATATACTTTGTAATCTTTATGGAAAAATAATTAAAAATATAAGAATATATTGAAAAGTTTAAGTGTCCCTATTAAATTTCCAGGCCTTTATTTTACAATTTTTTTAAGAATTTGGCAGAACTGGTCAAATATTTTCATTTTATCAGTTAAACTATTTGAATGCCTTTAATTTAATGTATATACTTTGTAATTTTTATGGAAAAATAATTAAAAATATAAGAATATATTGAAAAGTTTAAGTGTCCCTATTAAATTTCCAGGCCTTTATTTCACAATTTTTTTAAGAATTTGGCAGAACTGGTCAAATATTTTTATTTTATCAGTTAAACTATTTGAATTCATTTAATTTAATGTATATACTTTGTAATATTTATGGAAAAATAATTAAAAATATAAGAATATATTGAAAAGTTTAAGTGTCCCTATTATTTTTCCAGGCCTTTATTTTACAATTTTTTAAGAATTTGGCAGAACTGGTCAAATTTTTTTATTTTATCAGTTAAACTATTTGAATGCCTTTAATTTAATGTATATACTTTGTAATATTTATGGAAAAATAATTAAAAATATAAGAATATATTGAAAAGTTTAAGTGTCCCTATTAACTTTCCAGGCCTTTATTTTACAATTTTTTTAAGAATTTGGCAGAACTGGTCAAATATTTTTATTTTATCAGTTAAACTATTTGAATGCCTTTAATTTAATGTATATACTTTGTAATCTTTATGGAAAAATAATTAAAAATATAAAAATATATTGAAAAGTTTAAGTGTCCCTATTATTTTTCCAGGCCTTTATTTTACAATTTTTTTAAGAATTTGGCAGAACTGGTCAAATATTTTTATTTTATCAGTTAAACTATTTGAATGCCTTTAATTTAATGAATATACTTTGTAATATTTATGGAAAAATAATTAAAAATATAAGAATATATTGAAAAGTTTAAGTGTCCCTATTAAATTTCCAGGCCTTTATTTCACAATTTTTTTAAGAATTTGGCAGAACTGGTCAAATATTTTTATTTTATCAGTTAAACTATTTGAATGCCTTTAATTTAATGTATATACTTTGTAATTTTTATGGAAAAATAATTAAAAATATAAGAATATATTGAAAAGTTTAAGTGTCCCTATTAAATTTCCAGGCCTTTATTTCACAATTTTTTTAAGAATTTGGCAGAACTGGTCAAATATTTTTATTTTATCAGTTAAACTATTTGAATGCGTTTAATTTAATTTAATGTATATACTTTGTAATATTTATGGAAAAATAATTAAAAATATAAGAATATATTGAAAAGTTTAAGTGTCCCTATTAAATTTCCAGGCCTTTATTTTACAATTTTTTTAAGAATTTGGCAGAACTGGTCAAATATTTTTATTTTATCAGTTAAACTATTTGAATGCCTTTAATTTAATGTATATACTTTGTAATCTTTATGGAAAAAATAATTAAAAATATAAGAATATATTGAAAAGTTTAAGTGTCCCTATTAAATTTCCAGGCCTTTATTTTACAATTTTTTTAAGAATTTGGCAGAACTGGTCAAATATTTTTATTTTATCAGTTAAACTATTTGAATGCCTTTAATTTAATGTATATACTTTGTAATCTTTATGGAAAAATAATTAAAAATATAAAAATATATTGAAAAGTTTAAGTGTCCCTATTATTTTTCCAGGCCTTTATTTTACAATTTTTTTAAGAATTTGGCAGAACTGGTCAAATATTTTTATTTTATCAGTTAAACTATTTGAATGCCTTTAATTTAATGTATATACTTTGTAATCTTTATGGAAAAAATAATTAAAAATATAAAAATATATTGAAATGTTTAAGTGTCCCTATTATTTTTCCAGGCCTTTATTTTACAATTTTTTTAAGAATTTGGCAGAACTGGTCAAATATTTTTATTTTATCAGTTAAACTATTTGAATGCGTTTAATTTAATTTAATGTATATACTTTGTAATATTTATGGAAAAATAATTAAAAATATAAGAATATATTGAAAAGTTTAAGTGTCCCTATTAAATTTCCAGGCCTTTATTTTACAATTTTTTTAAGAATTTGGCAGAACTGGTCAAATATTTTTATTTTATCAGTTAAACTATTTGAATGCCTTTAATTTAATGTATATACTTTGTAATCTTTATGGAAAAAATAATTAAAAATATAAGAATATATTGAAAAGTTTAAGTGTCCCTATTAAATTTCCAGGCCTTTATTTCACAATTTTTTTAAGAATTTGGCAGAACTGGTCAAATATTTTTATTTTATCAGTTAAACTATTTGAATGCGTTTAATTTAATTTAATGTATATACTTTGTAATATTTATGGAAAAATAATTAAAAATATAAGAATATATTGAAAAGTTTAAGTGTCCCTATTAAATTTCCAGGCCTTTATTTCACAATTTTTTTAAGAATTTGGCAGAACTGGTCAAATTTTTTTATTTTATCAGTTAAATTATTTGAATTCCTTTAATTTAATGTATATACTTTGTAATCTTTATGGAAAAATAATTAAAAATATAAGAATATATTGAAAAGTTTAAGTGTCCCTATTAAATTTCCAGGCCTTTATTTTACAATTTTTTTAAGAATTTGGCAGAACTGGTCAAATTTTTTTATTTTATCAGTTAAATTATTTGAATTCCTTTAATTTAATGTATATACTTTGTAATCTTTATGGAAAAATAATTAAAAATATAAGAATATATTGAAAAGTTTAAGTGTCCCTATTAAATTTCCAGGCCTTTATTTCACAATTTTTTTAAGAATTTGGCAGAACTGGTCAAATATTTTTATTTTATCAGTTAAACTATTTGAATGCCTTTAATTTAATGTATATACTTTGTAATCTTTATGGAAAAATAATTAAAAATATAAGAATATATTGAAAAGTTTAAGTGTCCCTATTATTTTTCCAGGCCTTTATTTTACAATTTTTTTAAGAATTTGGCAGAACTGGTCAAATATTTTTATTTTATCAGTTAAACTATTTGAATGCCTTTAATTTAATGTATATACTTTGTAATATTTATGGAAAAATAATTAAAAATATAAGAATATATTGAAAAGTTTAAGTGCCCCTATTAAATTTCCAGGCCTTTATTTCACAATTTTTTTAAGAATTTGGCAGAACTGGTCAAATATTTTTATTTTATCAGTTAAACTATTTGAATGCCTTTAATTTAATGAATATACTTTGTAATATTTATGGAAAAATAATTAAAAATATAAGAATATATTGAAAAGTTTAAGTGTCCCTATTATTTTTCCAGGCCTTTATTTTACAATTTTTTTAAGAATTTGGCAGAACTGGTCAAATATTTTTATTTTATCAGTTAAACTATTTGAATGCCTTTAATTTAATGTATACTTTGTAATCTTTATGGAAAAATAATTAAAAATATAAAAATATATTGAAAAGTTTAAGTGTCCCTATTATTTTTCCAGGCCTTTATTTTACAATTTTTTTAAGAATTTGGCAGAACTGGTCAAATATTTTTATTTTATCAGTTAAACTATTTGAATGACTTTAATTTAATGTATATACTTTGTAATCTTTATGGAAAAATAATTAAAAATATAAGAATATATTGAAAAGTTTAAGTGTCCCTATTAAATTTCCAGGCCTTTATTTTACAATTTTTTTAAGAATTTGGCAGAACTGGTCAAATATTTTTATTTTATCAGTTAAACTATTTGAATGCGTTTAATTTAATTTAATGTATATACTTTGTAATATTTATGGAAAAATAATTAAAAATATAAGAATATATTGAAAAGTTTAAGTGTCCCTATTATTTTTCCAGGCTTTTATTTTACAATTTTTTTAAGAATTTGGCAGAACTGGTCAAATATTTTTATTTTATCAGTTAAACTATTTGAATGCCTTTAATTTAATGTATATACTTTGTAATATTTATGGAAAAATAATTAAAAATATAAGAATATATTGAAAAGTTTAAGTGTCCCTATTATTTTTCCAGGCCTTTATTTTACAATTTTTTTAAGAATTTGGCAGAACTGGTCAAATATTTTTATTTTATCAGTTAAACTATTTGAATGCCTTTAATTTAATGTATATACTTTGTAATATTTATGGAAAAATAATTAAAAATATAAGAATATATTGAAAAGTTTAAGTGTCCCTATTAAATTTCCAGGCCTTTATTTTACAATTTTTTTAAGAATTTGGCAGAACTGGTCAAATATTTTTATTTTATCAGTTAAACTATTTGAATGCGTTTAATTTAATTTAATGTATATACTTTGTAATCTTTATGGAAAAATAATTAAAAATATAAGAATATATTGAAAAGTTTAAGTGTCCCTATTAAATTTCCAGGCCTTTATTTCACAATTTTTTTAAGAATTTGGCAGAACTGGTCAAATATTTTTATTTTATCAGTTAAACTATTTGAATGCCTTTAATTTAATGTATATACTTTGTAATCTTTATGGAAAAATAATTAAAAATATAAGAATATATTGAAAAGTTTAAGTGTCCCTATTATTTTTCCAGGCCTTTATTTTACAATTTTTTTAAGAATTTGGCAGAACTGGTCAAATATTTTTATTTTATCAGTTAAACTATTTGAATGCCTTTAATTTAATGTATATACTTTGTAATATTTATGGAAAAATAATTAAAAATATAAGAATATATTGAAAAGTTTAAGTGCCCCTATTAAATTTCCAGGCCTTTATTTCACAATTTTTTTAAGAATTTGGCAGAACTGGTCAAATATTTTTATTTTATCAGTTAAACTATTTGAATGCCTTTAATTTAATGAATATACTTTGTAATATTTATGGAAAAATAATTAAAAATATAAGAATATATTGAAAAGTTTAAGTGTCCCTATTATTTTTCCAGGCCTTTATTTTACAATTTTTTTAAGAATTTGGCAGAACTGGTCAAATTTTTTTATTTTATCAGTTAAATTATTTGAATTCCTTTAATTTAATGTATATACTTTGTAATCTTTATGGAAAAATAATTAAAAATATAAGAATATATTGAAAAGTTTAAGTGTCCCTATTAAATTTCCAGGCCTTTATTTCACAATTTTTTTAAGAATTTGGCAGAACTGGTCAAATATTTTTATTTTATCAGTTAAACTATTTGAATGCCTTTAATTTAATGTATATACTTTGTAATCTTTATGGAAAAATAATTAAAAATATAAGAATATATTGAAAAGTTTAAGTGTCCCTATTATTTTTCCAGGCCTTTATTTTACAATTTTTTTAAGAATTTGGCAGAACTGGTCAAATATTTTTATTTTATCAGTTAAACTATTTGAATGCCTTTAATTTAATGTATATACTTTGTAATATTTATGGAAAAATAATTAAAAATATAAGAATATATTGAAAAGTTTAAGTGCCCCTATTAAATTTCCAGGCCTTTATTTCACAATTTTTTTAAGAATTTGGCAGAACTGGTCAAATATTTTTATTTTATCAGTTAAACTATTTGAATGCCTTTAATTTAATGAATATACTTTGTAATATTTATGGAAAAATAATTAAAAATATAAGAATATATTGAAAAGTTTAAGTGTCCCTATTATTTTTCCAGGCCTTTATTTTACAATTTTTTTAAGAATTTGGCAGAACTGGTCAAATTTTTTTACTTTATCAGTTAAACTATTTGAATGCCTTTAATTTAATGTATATACTTTGTAATCTTTATGGAAAAATAATTAAAAATATAAGAATATATTGAAAAGTTTAAGTGTCCCTATTAAATTTCCAGGCCTTTATTTTACAATTTTTTTAAGAATTTGGCAGAACTGGTCAAATATTTTTAATTTATCAGTTAAACTATTTGAATGCCTTTAATTTAATGTATATACTTTGTAATCTTTATGGAAAAATAATTAAAAATATAAGCATATATTGAAAAGTTAAGTGTCCCTATTAAATTTCCAGGCCTTTATTTCACAATTTTTTTAAGAATTTGGCAGAACTGGTCAAATATTTTTATTTTATCAGTTAAACTATTTGAATGCCTTTAATTTAATGTATATACTTTGTAATCTTTATGGAAAAATAATTAAAAATATAAGAATATATTGAAAAGTTTAAGTGTCCCTATTAAATTTCCAGGCCTTTATTTCACAATTTTTTTAAGAATTTGGCAGAACTGGTCAAATATTTTTATTTTATCAGTTAAACTATTTGAATGCCTTTAATTTAATGTATATACTTTGTAATCTTTATGGAAAAATAATTAAAAATATAAGAATATATTGAAAAGTTTAAGTGTCCCTATTAAATTTCCAGGCCTTTATTTTACAATTTTTTTTAAGAATTTGGCAGAACTGGTCAAATATTTTTATTTTATCAGTTAAACTATTTGAACGCCTTTAATTTAATGTATATACTTTGTAATCTTTATGGAAAAATAATTAAAAATATAAGAATATATTGAAAAGTTTAAGTGTCCCTATTAAATTTCCAGGCATTTATTTCACAATTTTTTTAAGAATTTGGCAGAACTGGTCAAATATTTTTATTTTATCAGTTAAACTATTTGAATGCCTTTAATTTAATGTATATACTTTGTAATCTTTATGGAAAAATAATTAAAAATATAAGAATATATTGAAAAGTTTAAGTGTCCCTATTATTTTTCCAGGCCTTTATTTTACAATTTTTTTAAGAATTTGGCAGAACTGGTCAAATATTTTTATTTTATCAGTTAAACTATTTGAATGCCTTTAATTTAATGTATATACTTTGTAATATTTATGGAAAAATAATTAAAAATATAAGAATATATTGAAAAGTTTAAGTGTCCCTATTAAATTTCCAGGCCTTTATTTTACAATTTTTTAAGAATTTGGCAGAACTGGTCAAATATTTTTATTTTATCAGTTAAACTATTTGAATGCCTTTAATTTAATGTATATACTTTGTAATATTTATGGAAAAATAATTAAAAATATAAGAATATATTGAAAAGTTTAAGTGTCCCTATTAAATTTCCAGGCCTTTATTTCACAATTTTTTTAAGAATTTGGCAGAACTGGTCAAATATTTTTATTTTATCAGTTAAACTATTTGAATGCCTTTAATTTAATGAATATACTTTGTAATATTTATGGAAAAATAATTAAAAATATAAGAATATATTGAAAAGTTTAAGTGTCCCTATTAAATTTCCAGGCCTTTATTTTACAATTTTTTTAAGAATTTGGCAGAACTGGTCAAATATTTTTATTTTATCAGTTAAACTATTTGAATGCCTTTAATTTAATGTATATACTTTGTAAGATTTATGGAAAAATAATTTAAAATATAAGAATATATTGAAAAGTTTAAGTGTCCCTATTAAATTTCCAGGCCTTTATTTTACAATTTTTTAAGAATTTGGCAGAACTGGTCAAATATTTTTTATTTTATCAGTTAAACTATTTGAATGCCTTTAATTTAATGTATATACTTTGTAATCTTTATGGAAAAATAATTAAAAATATAAGAATATATTGAAAAGTTTAAGTGTCCCTATTAAATTTCCAGGCCTTTATTTTACAATTTTTTTAAGAATTTGGCAGAACTGGTCAAATATTTTTATTTTATCAGTTAAACTATTTGAATGCCTTTAATTTAATGAATATACTTTGTAATATTTATGGAAAAATAATTAAAAATATAAGAATATATTGAAAAGTTTAAGTGTCCCTATTAAATTTCCCGGCTTTTATTTTACAATTTTTTTAAGAATTTGGCAGAACTGGTCACATATTTTTATTTTATCAGTTAAACTATTTGAATGCCTTTAATTTAATGTATATACTTTGTAATCTGTATGGAAAATAATTAAAAATATAAGAATATATTGAAAAGTTTAAGTGTCCCTATTAAATTTCCCGGCTTTTATTTTACAATTTTTTTTAAGAATTTGGCAGAACTGGTCAAATATTTTTATTTTATCAGTTAAACTATTTGAATGCCTTTAATTTAATGAATATACTTTGTAATATTTATGGAAAAATAATTAAAAATATAAGAATATATTGAAAAGTTTAAGTGTCCCCTATTAAATTTCCAGGCCTTTATTTTACAAATTTTTAAAATTTGGCAGAACTGGTCAAATATTTTTATTTTATCAGTTAAACTATTTGAATGCCTTTAATTTAATGTATATACTTTGTAATCTTTATGGAAAAATAATTAAAAATATAAGAATATATTGAAAAGTTTAAGTGTCCCTATTAAATTTCCAGGCCTTTATTTTACAATTTTTTTAAGAATTTGGCAGAACTGGTCAAAATATTTTTATTTTATCAGTTAAACTATTTGAATGCCTTTAATTTAATGTATATACTTTGTAATCTTTATGGAAAAATAATTAAAAATATAAGAATATATTGAAAAGTTTAAGTGTCCCTATTAAATTTCCAGGCCTTTATTTCACAATTTTTTTAAGAATTTGGCAGAACTGGTCAAATATTTTTATTTTATCAGTTAAACTATTTGAATGCCTTTAATTTAATGTATATACTTTGTAATCTTTATGGAAAAATAATTAAAAATATAAGAATATATTGAAAAGTTTAAGTGTCCCTATTAAATTTCCAGGCATTTATTTCACAATTTTTTTAAGAATTTGGCAGAACTGGTCAAATATTTTTATTTTATCAGTTAAAACTATTTGAATGCCTTTAATTTAATGTATATACTTTGTAATCTTTATGGAAAAATAATTAAAAATATAAGAATATATTGAAAAGTTTAAGTGTCCCTATTAAATTTCCAGGCCTTTATTTTACAATTTTTTTAAGAATTTGGCAGAACTGGTCAAATATTTTTATTTTATCAGTTAAACCCATTTGAACGCCTTTAATTTAATGTATATACTTTGTAATATTTATGGAAAAATAATTAAAAATATAAGAATATATTGAAAAGTTTAAGTGTCCCTATTAAATTTCCAGGCATTTATTTCACAATTTTTTTAAGAATTTGGCAGAACTGGTCAAATATTTTTATTTTATCAGTTAAACTATTTGAATGCCTTTAATTTAATGTATATACTTTGTAATCTTTATGGAAAAATAATTAAAAATATAAGAATATATTGAAAAGTTTAAGTGTCCCTATTATTTTTCCAGGCCTTTATTTTACAATTTTTTTAAGAATTTGGCAGAACTGGTCAAATATTTTTATTTTATCAGTTAAACTATTTGAATGCCTTTAATTTAATGTATATACTTTGTAATATTTATGGAAAAATAATTAAAAATATAAGAATATATTGAAAAGTTTAAGTGTCCCTATTAAATTTCCAGGCCTTTATTTTACAATTTTTTTAAGAATTTGGCAGAACTGGTCAAATATTTTTATTTTATCAGTTAAACTATTTGAATGCCTTTAATTTAATGTATATACTTTGTAAATATTTATGGAAAAATAATTAAAAATATAAGAATATATTGAAAAGTTTAAGTGTCCCTATTAAATTTCCAGGCCTTTATTTCACAATTTTTTTAAGAATTTGGCAGAACTGGTCAAATATTTTTTATTTTATCAGTTAAACTATTTGAATGCCTTTAATTTAATGAATATACTTTGTAATATTTATGGAAAAATAATTAAAAATATAAGAATATATTGAAAAGTTTAAGTGTCCCTATTAAATTTCCAGGCCTTTATTTTACAATTTTTTTAAGAATTTGGCAGAACTGGTCAAATATTTTTATTTTATCAGTTAAACTATTTGAATGCCTTTAATTTAATGTATATACTTTGTAAGATTTATGGAAAAATAATTTAAAATATAAGAATATATTGAAAAGTTTAAGTGTCCCTATTAAATTTCCAGGCCTTTATTTTACAATTTTTTTAAGAATTTGGCAGAACTGGTCAAATATTTTTATTTTATCAGTTAAACTATTTGAATGCCTTTAATTTAATGTATATACTTTGTAATCTTTATGGAAAAATAATTAAAAATATAAGAATATATTGAAAAGTTTAAGTGTCCCTATTAAATTTCCAGGCCTTTATTTTACAATTTTTTTAAGAATTTGGCAGAACTGGTCAAATATTTTTATTTTATCAGTTAAACTATTTGAATGCCTTTAATTTAATGAATATACTTTGTAATATTTATGGAAAAATAATTAAAAATATAAGAATATATTGAAAAGTTTAAGTGTCCCTATTAAATTTCCCGGCTTTTATTTTACAATTTTTTTAAGAATTTGGCAGAACTGGTCACATATTTTTATTTTATCAGTTAAACTATTTGAATGCCTTTAATTTAATGTATATACTTTGTAATCTGTATGGAAAAATAATTAAAAATATAAGAATATATTGAAAAGTTTAAGTGTCCCTATTAAATTTCCCGGCTTTTATTTTACAATTTTTTTAAGAATTTGGCAGAACTGGTCAAATATTTTTATTTTATCAGTTAAACTATTTGAATGCCTTTAATTTAATGAATATACTTTGTAATATTTATGGAAAAATAATTAAAAATATAAGAATATATTGAAAAGTTTAAGTGTCCCTATTAAATTTCCAGGCCTTTATTTTAAAAATTTTTAAAATTTGGCAGAACTGGTCAAATATTTTTATTTTATCAGTTAAACTATTTGAATGCCTTTAATTTAATGTATATACTTTGTAATCTTTATGGAAAAATAATTAAAAATATAAGAATATATTGAAAAGTTTAAGTGTCCCTATTAAATTTCCAGGCCTTAATTTTACAATTTTTTTAAGAATTTGGCAGAACTGGTCAAATATTTTTACTTTATCAGTTAAACTATTTGAATGCCTTTAATTTAATGTATATACTTTGTAATCTTTATGGAAAAATAATTAAAAATATAAGAATATATTGAAAAGTTTAAGTGTCCCTATTAAATTTCCAGGCCTTTATTTTACAATTTTTTTAAGAATTTGGCAGAACTGGTCAAATATTTTTACTTTATCAGTTAAACTATTTGAATGCCTTTAATTTAATGTATATACTTTGTAATCTTTATGGAAAAATAATTAAAAATATAAGAATATATTGAAAAGTTTAAGTGTCCCTATTAAATTTCCAGGCCTTAATTTTACAATTTTTTTAAGAATTTGGCAGAACTGGTCAAATATTTTTACTTTATCAGTTAAACTATTTGAATGCCTTTAATTTAATGTATATACTTTGTAATCTTTATGGAAAAATAATTAAAAATATAAGAATATATTGAAAAGTTTAAGTGTCCCTATTAAATTTCCAGGCCTTTATTTTACAATTTTTTTAAGAATTTGGCAGAACTGGTCAAATATTTTTATTTTATCAGTTAAACTATTTGAACGCCTTTAATTTAATGTATATACTTTGTAATCTTTATGGAAAAATAATTAAAAATATAAGAATATATTGAAAAGTTTAAGTGTCCCTATTAAATTTCCAGGCCTTTATTTCACAATTTTTTTAAGAATTTGGCAGAACTGGTCAAATATTTTTATTTTATCAGTTAAACTATTTGAATGCCTTTAATTTAATGTATATACTTTGTAATCTTTATGGAAAAATAATTAAAAATATAAGAATATATTGAAAAGTTTAAGTGTCCCTATTAAATTTCCAGGCCTTTATTTTACAATTTTTTTAAGAATTTGGCAGAACTGGTCAAATATTTTTATTTTATCAGTTAAACTATTTGAATGCCTTTAATTTAATGTATATACTTTGTAATCTTTATGGAAAAATAATTAAAAATATAAGCATATATTGAAAAGTTAAGTGTCCCTATTAAATTTCCAGGCCTTTATTTCACAATTCTTTTAAGAATTTGGCAGAACTGGTCAAATATTTTTATTTTATCAGTTACACTATTTGAATGCCTTTAATTTAATGTATATACTTTGTAATATTTATGGAAAAATAATTAAAAATACAAGAATATATTGAAAAGTTTAAGTGTCCCTATTAAATTTCCAGGCCTTTATTTCACAATTTTTTTTAAGAATTTGGCAGAACTGGTCAAATATTTTTATTTTATCAGTTAAACTATTTGAATGCCTTTAATTTAATGTATATACTTTGTAATCTGTATGGAAAAATAATTAAAAATATAAGAATATATTGAAAAGTTTAAGTGTCCCTATTAAATTTCCAGGCCTTTATTTTACAATTTTTTTAAGAATTTGGCAGAACTGGTCAAATATTTTTATTTTATCAGTTAAACTATTTGAATGCCTTTAATTTAATGTATATACTTTGTAATCTGTATGGAAAAATAATTAAAAATATAAGAATATATTGAAAAGTTTAAGTGTCCCTATTATTTTTCCAGGCCTTTATTTTACAATTTTTTAAGAATTTGGCAGAACTGGTCAAATATTTTTATTTTATCAGTTAAACTATTGGAATTCCTTTAATTTAATGTATATACTTTGTAATATTTATGGAAAAATAATTAAAAATATAAGAATATATTGAAAAGTTTAAGTGTCCCTATTAAATTTCCAGGCCTTTATTTTACAATTTTTTTAAGAATTTGGCAGAACTGGTCAAATATTTTTATTTTATCAGTTAAACTATTTGAACGCCTTTAATTTAATGTATATACTTTGTAATCTTTATGGAAAAATAATTAAAAATATAAGAATATATTGAAAAGTTTAAGTGTCCCTATTAAATTTCCAGGCCTTTATTTTACAATTTTTTTAAGAATTTGGCAGAACTGGTCAAATATTTTTATTTTATCAGTTAAACTATTTGAATACCTTTAATTTAATGTATATACTTTGTAATCTTTATGGAAAAATAGTTAAAAATACAAGAATATATTGAAAAGTTTAAGTGTCCCTATTAAATTTCCAGGCTTTTATTTTACAATTTTTTAAGAATTTGGCAGAACTGGTCAAATATTTTTACTTGATCAGTTAAACTATTTGAATGCCTTTAATTTAATGTATATACTTTGTAATATTTATGGAAAAATAATTAAAAATATAAGAATATATTGAAAAGTTTAAGTGTCCCTATTAAATTTCCAGGCCTTTATTTTACAATTTTTTTAAGAATTTGGCAGAACTGGTCAAATATTTTTATTTTATCAGTTAAACTATTTGAATGCCTTTAATTTAATGTATATATTTTGTAATCTGTATGGAAAAATAATTAAAAATATAAGAATATATTGAAAAGTTTAAGTGTCCCTATTAAATTTCCAGGCCTTTATTTCACAATTTTTTTAAGAATTTGGCAGAACTGGTCAAATTTTTTTATTTTATCAGTTAAACTATTTGAATGCCTTTAATTTAATGTATATACTTTGTAATATTTATGGAAAAATAATTAAAAATACAAGAATATATTGAAAAGTTTAAGTGTCCCTATTAAATTTCCAGGCCTTTATTTCACAATTTTTTTTAAGAATTTGGCAGAACTGGTCAAATATTTTTATTTTATCAGTTAAACTATTTGAATGCCTTTAATTTAATGTATATACTTTGTAATCTTTATGGAAAAATAATTAAAAATATAAGAATATATTGAAAAGTTTAAGTGTCCCTATTAAATTTCCAGGCCTTTATTTTACAATTTTTTTAAGAATTTGGCAGAACTGGTCAAATATTTTTATTTTATTAGTTAAACTATTTGAATGCCTTTAATTTAATGTATATATTTTGTAATATTTATGGAAAAATAATTAAAAATACAAGAATATATTGAAAAGTTTAAGTGTCCCTATTAAATTTCCAGGCCTTTATTTTTCAATTTTTTTAAGAATTTGGCAGAACTGGTCAAATATTTTTATTTTATCAGTTAAACTATTTGAATGCCTTTAATTTAATGTATATACTTTGTAATCTGTATGGAAAAATAATTAAAAATATAAGAATATATTGAAAAGTTTAAGTGTCCCTATTAAATTTCCAGGCCTTTATTTCACAATTTTTTTAAGAATTTGGCAGAACTGGTCAAATTTTTTTATTTTATCAGTTAAACTATTTGAATGCCTTTAATTTAATGTATATACTTTGTAATATTTATGAAAAATAATTAAAAATACAAGAATATATTGAAAAGTTTAAGTGTCCCTATTAAATTTCCAGGCCTTTATTTTACAATTTTTTTAAGAATTTGGCAGAACTGGTCAAATATTTTTATTTTATCAGTAAAACTATTTGAATGCCTTTAATTTAATGTATATACTTTGTAATCTGTATGGAAAAATAATTAAAAATATAAGAATATATTGAAAAGTTTAAGTGTCCCTATTAAATTTCCAGGCCTTTATTTCACAATTTTTTTAAGAATTTGGCAGAACTGGTCAAATTTTTTTATTTTATCAGTTAAACTATTTGAATGCCTTTAATTTAATGTATATACTTTGTAATCTTTATGGAAAAATATTTAAAAATATAAGAATATATTGAAAAGTTTAAGTGTCCCTATTAAATTTCCAGGCCTTTATTTCACAATTTTTTTAAGAATTTGGCAGAACTGGTCAAATATTTTTATTTTATCAGTTAAACTATTTGAATGCCTTTAATTTAATGTATATACTTTGTAATATTTATGGAAAAATAATTAAAAATACAAGAATATATTGAAAAGTTTAAGTGTCCCTATTAAATTTCCAGGCCTTTATTTTACAATTTTTTTAAGAATTTGGCAGAACTGGTCAAATTTTTTTATTTTATCAGTTAAACTATTTGAATGCCTTTAATTTAATGTATATACTTTGTAATCTGTATGGAAAAATAATTAAAAATATAAGAATATATTGAAAAGTTTAAGTGTCCCTATTAAATTTCCAGGCCTTTATTTTACAATTTTTTTAAGAATTTGGCAGAACTGGTCAAATATTTTTATTTTATCAGTTAAACTATTTGAATGCCTTTAATTTAATGTATATACTTTGTAATATTTATGGAAAAATAATTAAAAATATAAGAATATATTGAAAAGTTAAGTGTCCCTATTATATTTCCAGGCCTTTATTTTACAATTTTTTTAAGAATTTGGCAGAACTGGTCAAATATTTTTATTTTATCAGTTAAACTATTTGAATGCCTTTAATTTAATGTATATACTTTGTAATCTGTATGGAAAAATAATTAAAAATATAAGAATATATTGAAAAGTTTAAGTGTCCCTATTAAATTTCCAGGCCTTTATTTTACAATTTTTTTAAGAATTTGGCAGAACTGGTCAAATATATTTATTTTATCAGTTAAACTATTTGAATGCCTTTAATTTAATGTATATACTTTGCAATCTGTATGGAAAAATAATTAAAAATATAAGAATATATTGAAAAGTTTAAGTGTCCCTATTAAATATCCAGGCCTTTATTTTACAATTTTTTTTAAGAATTTGGCAGAACTGGTCAAATTTTTTTATTTTATCAGTTAAACTATTTGAATGCCTTTAATTTAATGTATATACTTTGTAATCTGTATGGAAAAATAATTAAAAATATAAGAATATATTGAAAAGTTTAAGTGTCCCTATTATTTTTCCAGGCCTTTATTTTACAATTTTTTAAGAATTTGGCAGAACTGGTCAAATTTTTTTATTTTATCAGTTAAACTATTTGAATGCCTTTAATTTAATGTATATACTTTGTAATCTGTATGGAAAAATAATTAAAAATATAAGAATATATTGAAAAGTTTAAGTGTCCCTATTAAATTTCCAGGCCTTTATTTTACAATATTTTAAGAATTTGGCAGAACTGGTCAAATTTTTTTATTTTATCAGTTAAACTATTTGAATGCCTTTAATTTAATGTATATACTTTGTAATCTGTATGGAAAAATAATTAAAAATATAAGAATATATTGAAAAGTTTAAGTGTCCCTATTATTTTTCCAGGCCTTTATTTTACAATTTTTTTAAGAATTTGGCAGAACTGGTCAAATATTTTTATTTTATCAGTTAAACTATTTGAATGCCTTTAATTTAATGTATATACTTTGTAATATTTATGGAAAAATAATTAAAAATATAAGAATATATTGAAAAGTTTAAGTGTCCCTATTAAATTTCCAGGCCTTTATTTTACAATTTTTTTAAGAATTTGGCAGAACTGGTCAAATATTTTTATTTTATCAGTTAAACTATTTGAATGCCTTTAATTTAATGTATATACTTTGTAATATTTATGGAAAAATATTTAAAAATATAAGAATATATTGAAAAGTTTAAGTGTCCCTATTAAATTTCCAGGCCTTTATTTTAAAATTTTTTTAAGAATTTGGCAGAACTGGTCAAATATTTTTATTTTATCAGTTAAACTATTTGAATGCCTTTAATTTAATGTATATACTTTGTAATCTTTATGGAAAAATAATTAAAAATATAAGAATATATTCAAAAGTTTAAGTGTCCCTATTAAATTTCCAGGCCTTTATTTTACAATTTTTTTAAGAATTTGGCAGAACTGGTCAAATATTTTTATTTTATCAGTTAAACTATTTGAATGCCTTTAATTTAATGTATATACTTTGTAATCTTTATGGAAAAATAATTAAAAATATAAGAATATATTCAAAAGTTTAAGTGTCCCTATTAAATTTCCAGGCCTTTATTTTACAATTTTTTTAAGAATTTGGCAGAACTGGTCAAATATTTTTATTTTATCAGTTAAACTATTTGAATGCCTTTAATTTAATGTATATACTTTGTAATCTTTATGGAAAAATAATTAAAAATATAAGAATATATTGAAAAGTTTAAGTGTCCCTATTAAATTTCCAGGCCTTTATTTTACAATTTTTTTAAGAATTTGGCAGAACTGGTCAAATATTTTTATTTTATCAGTTAAACTATTTGAATGCCTTTAATTTAATGTACATACTTTGTAATCTTTATGGAAAAATAATTAAAAATATAAGAATATATTGAAAAGTTTAAGTGTCCCTATTAAATTTCCAGGCCTTTATTTTACAATTTTTTTAAGAATTTGGCAGAACTGGTCAAATATTTTTATTTTATCAGTTAAACTATTTGAATGCCTTTAATTTAATGTATATACTTTGTAATATTTACGGAAAAATATTTAAAAATATAAGAATATATTGAAAAGTTTAAGTGTCCCTATTAAATTTCCAGGCCTTTATTTTACAATTTTTTTAAGAATTTGGCAGAACTGGTCAAATATTTTTATTTTATCAGTTAAACTATTTGAATGCCTTTAATTTAATGTATATACTTTGTAATATTTATGGAAAAATAATTAAAAATATAAGAATATATTGAAAAGTTTAAGTGTCCCTATTAAATTTCCAGGCCTTTATTTTACAATTTTTTTAAGAATTTGGCAGAACTGGTCAAATATTTTTATTTTATCAGTTAAACTATTTGAATGCCTTTATTTTAATGTATATACTTTGTAATTTTTATGGAAAAATAATTAAAAATATAAGAATATATTGAAAAGTTTAAGTGTCCTTATTAAATTTCCAGGCCTTTATTTTACAATTTTTTTAAGAATTTGGCAGAACTGGTCAAATATTTTTATTTTATCAGTTAAACTATTTGAATGCCTTTAATTTAATGTATATACTTTGTAATCTTTATGGAAAAATAATTACAAATATAAGCATATATTGAAAAGTTTAAGTGTCCCTATTAAATTTCCAGGCCTTTATTTTACAATTTTTTTAAGAATTTGGCAGAACTGGTCAAATATTTTTATTTTATCAGTTAAACTATTTGAATGCCTTTAATTTAATGTATATACTTTGTAATATTTATGGAAAAATAATTAAAAATATAAGAATATATTGAAAAGTTTAAGTGTCCCTATTAAATTTCCAGGCCTTTATTTTACAATTTTTTTAAGAATTTGGCAGAACTGGTCAAATATTTTTATTTTATCAGTTAAACTATTTGAATGCCTTTAATTTAATGTATATACTTTGTAATATTTATGGAAAAATAATTAAAAATATAAGAATATATTGAAAAGTTTAAGTGTCCCTATTAAATTTCCAGGCCTTTATTTTACAATTTTTTTTAAGATTTAGGCAGAACTGGTCAAATATTTTTATTTTATCAGTTAAACTATTTGAATGCCTTTAATTTAATGTATATACTTTGTAATCTTTATGGAAAAATAATTAAAAATATAAGAATATATTGAAAAGTTTAAGTGTCCCTATTAAATTTCCAGGCCTTTATTTTAAAATTTTTTTAAGAATTTGGCAGAACTGGTCAAATATTTTTATTTTATCAGTTAAACTATTTGAATGCCTTTAATTTAATGTATATACTTTGTAATCTTTATGGAAAAATAATTAAAAATATAAGAATATATTGAAATTTTAAGTGTCCCTATTAAATTTCCAGGCCTTTATTTTACAATTTTTTTAAGAATTTGGCAGAACTGGTCAAATATTTTTATTTTATCAGTTAAACTATTTGAATGCCTTTAATTTAATGTATATACTTTGTAATCTTTATGGAAAAATAATTAAAAATATAAGAATATATTGAAAAGTTTAAGTGTCCCTATTAAATTTCCAGGCCTTTATTTTACAATTTTTTTAAGAATTTGGCAAAACTGGTCAAATATTTTTATTTTATCAGTTAAACTGTTTGAATGCCTTTAATTTAATGTATATACTTTGTAATCTTTATGGAAAAATAATTAAAAATATAAGAATATATTGAAAAGTTTAAGTGTCCCTATTAAATTTCCAGGCCTTTATTTTACAATTTTTTTAAGAATTTGGCAGAACTGGTCAAATATTTTTATTTTATCAGTTAAACTATTTGAATGCCTTTAATTTAATGTATATACTTTGTAATCTTTATGGAAAAATAATTAAAAATATAAGCATATATTGAAAAGTTTAAGTGTCCCTATTAAATTTCCAGGCCTTTATTTCACAATTTTTTTAAGAATTTGGCAGAACTGGTCAAATATTTTTATTTTATCAGTTAAACTATTTGAATGCCTTTAATTTAATGTATATACTTTGTAATCTTTATGGAAAAATAATTAAAAATATAAGAATATATTGAAAAGTTTAAGTGTCCCTATTAAATTTCCAGGCCTTTATTTTACAATTTTTTTAAGAATTTGGCAGAACTGGTCAAATATTTTTATTTTATCAGTTAAACTATTTGAATGCCTTTAATTTAATGTATATACTTTGTAATATTTATGGAAAAATAATTAAAAATATAAGAATATATTGAAAAGTTTAAGTGTCCCTATTAAATTTCCAGGCCTTTATTTTACAATTTTTTTAAGAATTTGGCAGAACTGGTCAAATATTTTTATTTTATCAGTTAAACTATTTGAATGCCTTTAATTTCATGTATATACTTTGTAATATTTATGGAAAAATAATTAAAAATATAAGAATATATTGAAAAGTTTAAGTGTCCCTATTTAATTTCCAGGCCTTTATTTTACAATTTTTTTAAGAATTTGGCAGAACTGGTCAAATATTTTTATTTTATCAGTTAAACTATTTGAATGCCTTTAATTTAATGTATATACTTTGTAATCTTTATGGAAAAATATTTAAAAATATAAGAATATATTGAAAAGTTTAAGTGTCCCTATTAAATTTCCAGGCCTTTATTTTACAATTTTTTTAAGAATTTGGCAGAACTGGTCAAATATTTTTATTTTATCAGTTAAACTATTTGAATGCCTTTAATTTAATGTATATACTTTGTAATATTTATGGAAAAATAATTAAAAATATAAGAATATATTGAAAAGTTTAAGTGTCCCTATTAAATTTCCAGGCCTTTATTTTACAATTTTTTTAAGAATTTGGCAGAACTGGTCAAATATTTTTATTTTATCAGTTAAACTATTTGAATGCCTTTAATTTAATGTATATACTTTGTAATATTTATGGAAAAATAATTAAAAATATAAGAATATATTGAAAAGTTTAAGTGTCCCTATTAAATTTCCAGGCCTTTATTTTACAATTTTTTTAAGAATTTGGCAGAACTGGTCAAATATTTTTATTTTATCAGTTAAACTATTTGAATGCCTTTAATTTAATGTATATACTTTGTAATCTTTATGGAAAAATAATTAAAAAAATAAGAATATATTGAAAAGTTTAAGTGTCCCTATTAAATTTCCAGGCCTTTATTTCACAATTTTTTTAAGAATTTGGCAGAACTGGTCAAATATTTTTATTTTATCAGTTAAACTATTTGAATGCCTTTAATTTAATGTATATACGTTGTAATATTTATGGAAAAATAATTAAAAATATAAGAATATATTGAAAAGTTTAAGTGTCCCTATTAAATTTCCAGGCCTTTATTTTACAATTTTTTTAAGAATTTGGCAGAACTGGTCAAATATTTTTATTTTATCAGTTAAACTATTTAAATGCCTTTAATTTAATGTATATACTTTGTAATCTTTATGGAAAAATAATTAAAAATATAAGCATATATTGAAAAGTTTAAGTGTCCCTATTAAATTACCAGGCCTTTATTTCACAATTTTTTTAAGAATTTGGCAGAACTGGTCAAATATTTTTATTTTATCAGTTAAACTATTTGAATGCCTTTAATTTAATGTATATACTTTGTAATCTTTATGGAAAAATAATTAAAAATATAAGAATATATTGAAAAGTTTAAGTGTCCCTATTAAATTTCCAGGCCTTTATTTTACAATTTTTTTAAGAATTTGGCAGAACTGGTCAAATATTTTTATTTTATCAGTTAAACTATTTGAATGCCTTTAATTTAATGTATATACTTTGTAATATTTATGGAAAAATAATTAAAAATATAAGAATATATTGAAAAGTTTAAGTGTCCCTATTAAATTTCCAGGCCTTTATTTTACAATTTTTTTAAGAATTTGGCAGAACTGGTCAAATATTTTTATTTTATCAGTTAAACTATTTGAATGCCTTTAATTTAATGTATATACTTTGTAATATTTATGGAAAAATAATTAAAAATATAAGAATATATTGAAAAGTTTAAGTGTCCCTATTAAATTTCCAGGCCTTTATTTTACAATTTTTTTAAGAATTTGGCAGAACTGGTCAAATATTTTTATTTTATTAGTTAAACTATTTGAATGCCTTTAATTTAATGTATATACTTTGTAATCTTTATGGAAAAATAATTAAAAATATAAGAATATATTGAAAAGTTTAAGTGTCCCTATTAAATTTCCAGGCCTTTATTTTACAATTTTTTTAAGAATTTGGCAGAACTGGTCAAATATTTTTATTTTATCAGTTAAACTATTTGAATGCCTTTAATTTAATGTATATACTTTGTAATCTTTATGGAAAAATAATTAAAAATATAAGCATATATTGAAAAGTTTAAGTGTCCCTATTAAATTTCCAGGCCTTTATTTCACAATTTTTTTAAGAATTTGGCAGAACTGGTCAAATATTTTTATTTTATCAGTTAAACTATTTGAATGCCTTTAATTTAATGTATATACTTTGTAATCTTTATGGAAAAATAATTAAAAATATAAGAATATATTGAAAAGTTTAAGTGTCCCTATTAAATTTCCAGGCCTTTATTTTACAATTTTTTTTAAGAATTTGGCAGAACTGGTCAAATATTTTTATTTTATCAGTTAAACTATTTGAATGCCTTTAATTTAATGTATATACTTTGTAATCTTTATGGAAAAATAATTAAAAATATAAGAATATATTGAAAAGTTTAAGTGTCCCTATTAAATTTCCAGGCCTTTATTTTACAATTTTTTTAAGAATTTGGCAGAACTGGTCAAATATTTTTATTTTATCAGTTAAACTATTTGAATGCCTTTAATTTAATGTATATAATTTGTAATCTTTATGGAAAAATAATTAAAAATATAAGAATATATTGAAAAGTTTAAGTGTCCCTATTAAATTTCCAGGCCTTTATTTTACAATTTTTTTAAGAATTTGGCAGAACTGGTCAAATATTTTTATTTTATCAGTTAAACTATTTGAATGCCTTTAATTTAATGTATATACTTTGTAATATTTATGGAAAAATAATTAAAAATATAAGAATATATTGAAAAGTTTAAGTGGCCCTATTAAATTTCCAGGCCTTTATTTTACAATTTTTTTAAGAATTTGGCAGAACTGGTCAAATATTTTTATTTTATCAGTTAAACTATTTGAATGCCTTTAATTTAATGTATATACTTTGTAATCTTTATGGAAAAATAATTAAAAATATAAGAATATATTGAAAAGTTTAAGTGTCCCTATTAAATTTCCAGGCCTTTATTTTACAATTTTTTTAAGAATTTGGCAGAACTGGTCAAATATTTTTATTTTATCAGTTAAACTATTTGAATGCCTTTAATTTAATGTATATACTTTGTAATATTTATGGAAAAATAATTAAAAATATAAGAATATATTGAAAAGTTTAAGTGTCCCTATTAAATTTCCAGGCCTTTATTTTACAATTTTTTTAAGAATTTGGCAGAACTGGTCAAATATTTTTATTTTATCAGTTAAACTATTTGAATGCCTTTAATTTAATGTATATACTTTGTAATATTTATGGAAAAATAATTAAAAATATAAGAATATATTGAAAAGTTTAAGTGTCCCTATTAAATTTCCAGGCCTTTATTTTACAATTTTTTTAAGAATTTGGCAGAACTGGTCAAATATTTTTATTTTATCAGTTAAACTATTTGAATGCCTTTAATTTAATGTATATACTTTGTAATCTTTATGGAAAAATAATTAAAAATATAAGAATATATTGAAAAGTTTAAGTGTCCCTATTAAATTTCCAGGCCTTTATTTTACAATTTTTTTAAGAATTTGGCAGAACTGGTCAAATATTTTTATTTTATCAGTTAAACTATTTGAATGCCTTTAATTTAATGTATATACTTTGTAATCTTTATGGAAAAATAATTAAAAATATAAGAATATATTGAAAAGTTTAAGTGTCCCTATTAAATTTCCAGGCCTTTATTTTACAATTTTTTTAAGAATTTGGCAGAACTGGTCTAATATTTTTATTTTATCAGTTAAACTATTTGAATGCCTTTAATTTAATGTATATACTTTGTAATATTTATGGAAAAATAATTAAAAATATAAGAATATATTGAAAAGTTTAAGTGTCCCTATTAAATTTCCAGGCCTTTATTTTACAATTTTTTTAAGAATTTGGCAGAACTGGTCAAATATTTTTATTTTATCAGTTAAACTATTTGAATGCCTTTAATTTAATGTATATACTTTGTAATATTTATGGAAAAATAATTAAAAATATAAGAATATATTGAAAAGTTTAAGTGTCCCTATTAAATTTCCAGGCCTTTATTTTACAATTTTTTTAAGAATTTGGCAGAACTGGTCAAATATTTTTATTTTATCAGTTAAACTATTTGAATGCCTTTAATTTAATGTATATACTTTGTAATATTTATGGAAAAATAATTAAAAATATAAGAATATATTGAAAAGTTTAAGTGTCCCTATTAAATTTCCAGGCCTTTATTTTACAATTTTTTTAAGAATTTGGCAGAACTGGTCAAATATTTTTATTTTATCAGTTAAACTATTTGAATGCCTTTAATTTAATGTATATACTTTGTAATCTTTATGGAAAAATAATTAAAAATATAAGAATATATTGAAAAATTTAAGTGTCCCTATTAAATTTCCAGGCCTTTATTTCACAATTTTTTTAAGAATTTGGCAGAACTGGTCAAATATTTTTATTTTATCAGTTAAACTATTTGAATGCCTTTAATTTAATGTATATACTTTGTAATCTTTATGGAAAAATAATTAAAAATATAAGAATATATTGAAAAGTTTAAGTGTCCCTATTAAATTTCCAGGCCTTTATTTTACAATTTTTTTAAGAATTTGGCAGAACTGGTCAAATATTTTTATTTTATCAGTTAAACTATTTGAATGCCTTTAATTTAATGTATATACTTTGTAATATTTATGGAAAAATAATTAAAAATATAAGAATATATTGAAAAGTTTAAGTGTCCCTATTAAATTTCCAGGCCTTTATTTTACACTTTTTTTAAGAATTTGGCAGAACTGGTCAAATATTTTTATTTTATCAGTTAAACTATTTGAATGCCTTTAATTTAATGTATATACTTTGTAATATTTATGGAAAAATATTTAAAAATATAAGAATATATTGAAAAGTTTAAGTGTCCCTATTAAATTTCCAGGCCTTTATTTTACAATTTTTTTAAGAATTTGGCAGAACTGGTCAAATATTTTTATTATATCAGTTAAACTATTTGAATGCCTTTAATTTAATGTATATACTTTGTAATCTTTATGGAAAAATAATTAAAAATATAAGCATATATTGAAAAGTTTAAGTGTCCCTATTAAATTTCCAGGCCTTTATTTCACAATTTTTTTAAGAATTTGGCAGAACTGGTCAAATATTTTTATTTTATCAGTTAAACTATTTGAATGCCTTTAATTTAATGTATATACTTTGTAATCTTTATGGAAAAATAATTAAAAATATAAGAATATATTGAATAGTTTAAGTGTCCCTATTAAATTTCCAGGCCTTTATTTTACAATTTTTTTAAGAATTTGGCAGAACTGGTCAAATATTTTTATTTTATCTAACTGATAACTATTTGAATGCCTTTAATTTAATGTATATACTTTGTAATATTTATGGAAAAATAATTAAAAATATAAGAATATATTGAAAAGTTTAAGTGTCCCTATTAAATTTCCAGAATAATTAAAAATATAAGAATATATTGAAAAGTTGAAGTGTCCCTATTAAATTTCCAGGCCTTTATTTTACAATTTTTTTAAGAATTTGGCAGAACTGGTCAAATATTTTTATTTTATCAGTTAAACTATTTGAATGCCTTTAATTTAATGTATATACTTTGTAATCTTTATGGAAAAATAATTAAAAATATAAGAATATATTGAAAAGTTTAAGTGTCCCTATTAAATTTCCAGGCCTTTATTTTACAATTTTTTTAAGAATTTGGCAGAACTGGTCAAATATTTTTATTTTATCAGTTAAACTATTTGAATGCCTTTAATTTAATGTATATACTTTGTAATATTTATGGAAAAATAATTAAAAATATAAGAATATATTGAAAAGTTTAAGTGTCCCTATTAAATTTCCAGGCCTTTATTTTACAATTTTTTTAAGAATTTGGCAGAACTGGTCAAATATTTTTATTTTATCAGTTAAACTATTTGAATGCCTTTAATTTAATGTATATACTTTGTAATCTTTATGGAAAAATAATTAAAAATATAAGAATATATTGAAAAGTTTAAGTGTCCCTATTAAATTTCCAGGCCTTTATTTTACAATTTTTTTAAGAATTTGGCAGAACTGGTCAAATATTTTTATTTTATCAGTTAAACTATTTGAATGCCTTTAATTTAATGTATATACTTTGTAATATTTATGGAAAAATAATTAAAAATATTAGCATATATTGAAAAGTTTAAGTGTCCCTATTAAATTTCCAGGCCTTTATTTCACAATTTTTTTAAGAATTTGGCAGAACTGGTCAAATATTTTTATTTTATCAGTTAAACTATTTGAATGCCTTTAATTTAATGTATATACTTTGTAATCTTTATGGAAAAATAATTAAAAATATAAGTGTTTACGCTGGTCACCCTAATTTTAAGTTAATTGAAATTTCCATATATGTAAATACGACTAATAATTTTTTACTGTGAAAATCTTGTCAATAATGTATATATAATAAAAGAAAAGAGAATTTTCATCATTCCTCATTCAACCCCCAAACCAAAAGGTACGTTATTTGTAAAATATATTAATTTTACAATTTATTAATACGTTTTGTATTTTTTCTTTGCTCAACTAAAATATTTTATTTTGGAGCTTCTAACCCAATTCCCCCCGAAACATTTGGTCCTAGTCGAACCGGATAAAACCCGAAATAAAATATTTTAACTTGAGCTCTCTTTACAGACTTTAAAGAGACCCGCAAATCAAAGGAGTATCTTTGGAATTTTCCCCATATTGACCCCGCAAATCAAAGGAGTATCTTTTGGAATTTTCTCCATCATCCCCATTATCCATCATATATCACAACCCCCCATTTAATACCTAAATATTATTTGAAAACAAAGGTATGTTCATGAATTTTTAAAAAAAAGTGCGCGTTTCAAATATTTGAGTAAAATATTTTTATAAAATCGTTGGTTTTTATTAAATATTTGTGTCGGAATATTGCGAAATATCATTATTTACCGCGATTTCTTTGGTGTCTTTTTTTGACGGAAAGTTTTTAAGCCTATTGTAAAGTCCCTATTGTGATTGATTTAATTTGTTAGAGAGAAGATAAAGTCCCTTATTGTGAAAAAAATGGAACGGAATTTGAGAAATTTTAGTAAATATTTCAACCGCTTCGCGGATTTCGAAACTTTTGTCCGAGCTATTCCCCAAGAGGACCATTCCGTTCACTCTCTGAACACCCATCGGCAAGAATTAGTCCGTTTGTGGGAGGCCTTCCGAGTTAGTTACGAGGACCTCCTAGAGACTGCCGAGGACACTAAGTTGTCGACCAAGGACGTCAAGGCAAAGTATATGTCTGGGTATACTTTGTATTTTCAATTGATATCCTATCTTGAAGGGTTACTTGATAACTTTAAATCAAAAACCCCAAACCCATCCCCTAGTAGTATCCCTATTCACCTTCCCCCGTGCGACACCCAAACATTTTCTGGGGATTATGCGTCCTGGCCAACTTTCAGGGACATGTTCTCGGCCCTTTACGGGACTAACCCCCACATTAGTAATATTCAGAAGATGTATTATCTTCTACAGAAAACGGAAGGTGAGGCTAGGGATATAATCAGAACATGCCCAATGACGAATGATGGGTTTGATATGGCGTGGAAAAATCTGGTGGACCGGTACGAAAACAAACGAGTACTGGTAAATTCCCAGTTGAAAACGTTATTCAATCTTTCTGTCATTGAAAGAGAATCGGGTCCTGCAATTAAACGATTGCAGAGGACAATCAATGATTGTATTACGAATTTATCCTTGCTCGGAATTGAGACGCAAAATTGGGATATCATATTCGTTTATATTTGTTCCACCCGATTACCTGAGAACACTCTTGGTCTTTGGGAACAGTCCCAGGGCCCTAACTCGTGCTTGCCCAAGTGGAGTAGCATGGACGAATTCTTAACCGCAAGATATCGGACATTAGAGTCCGTTTCTGATATTATTGGCAGTCACAATCCGAATCAAGGGAGTAGTCGTACTCGAAATTCTCCTCAGGAAAAACGAAAGTTTAGGAGTTTTGGGACAACGGTCACTCCTACTATACCCCCGAGGAAATGCCCACTGTGTTCGGATAATCATCCCATTCGATTGTGCTCCAAGTTTCTCAGGATGTCGGTAACCGAAAGGATAAATGTTGCCAAAAGGAACAAAATTTGTACGAATTGTTTGGCAACCTCCCACGAATTTAGAAGATGCCAGAGCACTAATGTCTGTTATATGTGTAAACAGAAGCATCATTCGCTGCTTCATCTTATTGAAGCCCCTATTCAATCTAAACCCAAATCTGAAAATAATTCATTAACCCCCATGACATCAAGTCACTCAGCTCCCATACCGGAGCACACTGTTCGTGTTGAACAAAAGTTGGTGGAGAGACCATCAACTTCCGCCGAAGGTCGCTCATTTAAGAATTTTACCACCCAACTACAGTCCACCCCGTATTCTACAGTCTTGTTGGCCACAACTGTAGTAGATATCATGCTCAACGACGTAAGATGTTCTGCTAGAGCATTGATTGACCCTGCCTCTCAGGCTACTTTTATCTCAAGGAGACTTCAGAGAAAGCTGGATCTTCCAACATTCTCTGCCCCTGCTGCTACGATACTCGGTTTGAACGGAGCGGTAGCAGCAAACTCTGCTAAAATCTGCTCGATTTCCTTGGGTTCATCTATTGACCCTGAGTTTCACTTGGAAACTGATGCTTATGTGGTCGAGCAACGTACTGGTCGTCTACCCACCTGCTCTCTGAAAGATGCAATTGATTTCAATTTGTCTGAAATTCCTGCTTCGGATCTCGAATGCTATCATATGGATCTACTATTAGGAGCAGATATATATTCACAAATTATGTTGACCGATGTTAAACGGAACCCTAAGGGTTCGCTCATAGCACAAAAGACAGTTTTTGGATGGGTACTTACTGGTAGGATTCCTCAGCCGAATTCGTTGAATTCTATCGTGTCATTTTTCAGTCATTTGGACTTGAACGACCAAATTACTCGTTTTTGGGAAATAGAGGAAGTTCCCAAATTTAAGAAAGTCTCGGCTGAGGATAAATTTTGTGAAGACTTGTACCGCCGAACAACCACTAGGAGTAAAGAAGGTCGGTATGTGGTTACTCTACCCTTTAGGTCCGAATTTCCTACCAGTTTAAACCTTGGGTTCTCCCGAAGAATAGCCCTATCGCAATTCATAAGAAATGAATCAAGATTATTGAAATCCCCCGAAGTTAAGAATCAATATGACTCTGTTATTGAAGAGTATTCTGTTTTGGGTCATATGATAAAGGTCAATGCGGACTTAGCTCACTCTCCCAACAGTAGCTTTTATTTACCACATCACGCTGTATTTAAACCCGATAGTACTACCACTAAACTTCGTGTAGTATTTAATGCCTCAAGCCCGTCCTCAAACGGAGTTAGTCTTAATAATGTCCTATACCCCGGACCAATTTTACAGTCTAATCTCACTATCCTGGTTTTACGTTGGAGGCTATTCAGACACGTTTTTAATGCCGACATAGAAAAGATGTATAGGCAGATACTGATCAGACCGGATCAGGCACCCTTTCAACGAATACTATTTCGCCGAAACCCCGGGGGAGATATCGAAGATTATGAATTGAGAACAGTTACATTCGGAGTAAACTGTGCGCCTTATTTGGCAATCAGAACATTGCACCAATTAGCTAGTGACTGCGAGTCAAGCTACCCTTTAGCGTCCACCATTTTGCGTACACAAATGTACGTGGACGATATTTTGTCGGGTGCACATTCTATTGAAGAAGCAATTCATAATCGCGATGAATTAATTTACGTTTTGAAGTCGGCTGGTTTCTCGCTTCGAAAATGGACTTCGAATGAACGAAGTCTTATTCAAGACTTACCCCCCGAAGACTTATTGGATTCCAATTTTTTGAAATTTTCGGATGCTAGTACTGCTAAAACGTTGGGTTTACGTTGGAACGCGAGCTTGGACACATTCTTCTTCAAGCCTTCTCCAGCGCCCGATTTTACCCAAGTCACCAAACGTTCTGTCCTTTCTCAAATAGCCAAGCTGTTTGACCCTGTTGGATGGTTAGCACCCAAAGTAATTGTCGCTAAGATACTTATGCAACAAATTTGGAAAGACAGAACTGAATGGGACGATTGTTTGAAACCCATGACGTTACACAGGTGGCGCGAATTTGTCGATGACTACCCTTACATCGAACGGATTAACATCCCCCGCTGGGTTAATTTTAACCCTGAGTATGAAGTAGAACTTCATGCATTTTGTGATGCTTCTGAGAAAGCATATGCTGCCACCCTCTATAGCAGAATCAAAACCCCGTCAGGTGAAATATTCACACATTTACTCGCTGCCAAGACAAAGGTTGCGCCAGTAAAGGTGCAAACCTTACCCCGTTTGGAGCTCTGCGGTGCAACTCTATTGGCAAAAATGGTACATTCACTCCTCACAGAGCTGAATTTTACCAATTCGAAAGCTTTTTATTGGACAGACTCGACAATAGTTCTGTCCTGGTTTCAGAAACCCCCGTGCCATTGGCCAACCTTTGTGGCGAATAGAGTTTCGTTTGTTTTGGATACTATTGGCATCGATAATTGGAATCATGTAGAATCTCATAATAACCCAGC
This sequence comes from Sarcophaga caerulescens, assembly GCA_927399465.1. Taxonomy (NCBI): domain Eukaryota; kingdom Metazoa; phylum Arthropoda; class Insecta; order Diptera; family Sarcophagidae; genus Sarcophaga; species Sarcophaga caerulescens. The sequence goes on from OV656866.1 coordinate 1,090,282, forward strand.
TGATCTGGCTAGTCGAGGTATGACAGCCAGAGAACTCGTCAATTCAGACATCTGGTGGAAAGGCCCTACTTGGCTAAGTCGTCCACGTTCAGAATGGCCGAAATCATCATTCAAGCCCTGTACCCAGCTTGAAACACGTGTGGTTCGAGTGAACGTCAATACGACAACGTTCACTGAGGAAATTTTAAGCCGATTTTCAAACTTGTCTCGCGCGTTGCGAGTATTGTCCTACGTATTCCGGTTTTACCATTCCGCTAATAAAACCCATAAGTTATCTCGGAAATATTTGTCAATAGGACTTACTCAGGACGAAATCAATTTCGTGAAGCGTCGATTAATTATTTTGTGTCAAAGTTCACACTTCCCCGAATACTCAATTTTGAAGGAGAGAGCTACTTTGCCTCGTAAGAGCTCTCTATTGACCTTTAACCCCTTTATCGACTCTAATGGTTTCTTGAGAGTCAATGGAAGACTCTCTCGATCACCGACTTTGACATACGACGAACGCTTCCCCAAATTACTCCCCTACAATGGTCTTTTTACCCGATTATATTTGGAGCATCTTCATAAGTGCTCAGTACATGCGGAGTTGTCCTTAATGCTGCGCCTCATGCGGCAAGAGTTTTGGATCCCTAGACTCAAAACCTTAATTCGAACAGTTATCCATAATTGTAAGATCTGTACGATCTACCGAAAGAATTTGGGTCAACAAATTATGGCTGCGCTACCCCCAGAAAGAACGACATTGACTCGTCCTTTCACCCATACTGGTCTAGATTTCGCTGGACCTTTTGAAATTAAATCCTATATTGGACGTGGTTGCCGAATCACTAAAGGATATGTGCTGGTGTTTGTGTGCTTTGCAACAAAAGCAATTCATTTAGAAGCAACTAATGAAATATCGACAGAATGTTTTCTGGCGGCATTTACTCGTTTTTCCTCCAGACGAGGTTGCCCCGCACATATCTACTCGGATAATGGAACCGCTTTCGTTGGCGCAGCGAACGTGATGAAAAGGGACCAAGCTAAATTCTTTACGGAACTTAAGCATAAGATCATATCGGAAAACATTTTCCAATCGTTGGAATGGCATTTCATTCCCCCTGGAGCTCCACATATGGGCGGCCTCTGGGAGGCCGGTGTTAAAAGCTTCAAGACCCACTTGCGAAAGATATCAAATGCTCAAAGATTTACTTTTGAGGAGTTCGCTACTATGTTGGCAAGAATAGAAGCTTGCTTGAACTCTCGTCCTCTTTGTCCCATGACGGATAACCCTTCAGATATTAACCCCTTAACCCCTGGTCATTTCCTTGTAGGAAGTGCCATTCTTTCACCCCCTGAACCTGATTGGTCATTGGAATCTCTCAACTACGCCAATAGGTGGCGGAAATTGAAAGTTCTGCACCATTTGTTTGCGCGTCGCTGGAAGGACGAATACTTAGTTGAACTCCATAAGCGCAACAAATGGAAATGTCCCCAACGCGATTTCGCGATTGACGATTTCGTCGTGATTCGACATGATAACCTGCCTCCAAACGAATGGAAGCTCGGTCGCATTTCTCGCGTTTATGTCGGCTCCGATTCCAAAGTACGAGTGGCTGATGTTCGAACTGCCAATGGCGTTCTAACGAGGCCTATTGTCAAACTCGTATTACTCCCTAATCCAAATCAGATCTAACTCGTATTCCCTTTTTTCCCCCTTGTTTGTTTGTTCTTTATTTATAGATGTCCGAAGCAGCATTCAGAAGATTCACTGTGGAACGTCCGGAAAATCAAAGTCTCGACGAAGTCGTCAAACGTACCGTCTCGAAGTGGCTTTTGTGTAAAGGCCAACACTCCCTCCAAAAATGTCCGGCATTCCGCCGCTTAAACCCCTACAGGCGGCTGGGCGCAGTAAAGCGACTCAAATACTGCACTAACTGTTTGGCCCAGTCCCATTTTTCTAAGAATTGCCGTAGTAGGGAGCGGTGTATGGAATGTCTGGGCAAACACCACACAATGCTGCATTTTCGACGTCGAGACAGCAGCAAATCCAACACTACCAACAAAAGGGTTGTTAAACGAAAGGACAACAACAAGAGCACAACCCGCAGCCAAGTTCATGAGTGTTCCGGTCAGCCCCATAGCAGCAAAAGCAACAACAATGTAGTTGCGACACCCAACTGTGCTAATGCCACAATTGTTATTAATGTATTAAGTAAATAACTAATTTCCTTTCTCTTTGCAATGAATTGTGTTGAATTTTGTATTAAATGAATTTTTATTTTAAATGAATTGTTACTCTAATTGAATTTTGTTATTTTTATTTATTGTTACACTAATTGAATTTTGTTATTTTTATTCCTATTTGGCCAGGTGGCTTCCCGTCTCTACTTGTTGCACCCTTGCAAGGGGGGCGGGATGTTTACGCTGGTCACCCTAATTTTAAGTTAATTGAAATTTCCATATATGTAAATACGACTAATAATTTTTTACTGTGAAAATCTTGTCAATAATGTATATATAATAAAAGAAAAGAGAATTTTCATCATTCCTCATTCAACCCCCAAACCAAAAGGTACGTTATTTGTAAAATATATTAATTTTACAATTTATTAATACGTTTTGTATTTTTTCTTTGCTCAACTAAAATATTTTATTTTGGAGCTTCTAACCCAATTCCCCCCGAAACAATAAGAATATATTGAAAAATTTAAGTGTCCCTATTAAATTTCCAGGCCTTTATTTCACAATTTTTTTAAGAATTTGGCAGAACTGGTCAAATATTTTTATTTTATCAGTTAAACTATTTGAATGCCTTTAATTTAATGTATATACTTTGTAATCTTTATGGAAAAATAATTAAAAATATAAGAATATATTTAAAATTTTAAGTGTCCCTATTAAATTTCCAGGCCTTTATTTTACAATTTTTTTAAGAATTTGGCAGAACTGGTCAAATATTTTTATTTTATCAGTTAAACTATTTGAATGCCTTTAATTTAATGTATATACTTTGTAATATTTATGGAAAAATAATTAAAAATATAAGAATATATTGAAAAGTTTAAGTGTCCCTATTAAATTTCCAGGCCTTTATTTTACACTTTTTTTAAGAATTTGGCAGAACTGGTCAAATATTTTTATTTTATCAGTTAAACTATTTGAATGCCTTTAATTTAATGTATATACTTTGTAATATTTATGGAAAAATATTTAAAAATATAAGAATATATTGAAAAGTTTAAGTGTCCCTATTAAATTTCCAGGCCTTTATTTTACAATTTTTTTAAGAATTTGGCAGAACTGGTCAAATATTTTTATTATATCAGTTAAACTATTTGAATGCCTTTAATTTAATGTATATACTTTGTAATCTTTATGGAAAAATAATTAAAAATATAAGCATATATTGAAAAGTTTAAGTGTCCCTATTAAATTTCCAGGCCTTTATTTCACAATTTTTTTAAGAATTTGGCAGAACTGGTCAAATATTTTTATTTTATCAGTTAAACTATTTGAATGCCTTTAATTTAATGTATATACTTTGTAATCTTTATGGAAAAATAATTAAAAATATAAGAATATATTGAAAAGTTTAAGTGTCCCTATTAAATTTCCAGGCCTTTATTTTACAATTTTTTTAAGAATTTGGCAGAACTGGTCAAATATTTTTATTTTATCTAACTGATAACTATTTGAATGCCTTTAATTTAATGTATATACTTTGTAATCTTTATGGAAAAATAATTAAAAATATAAGAATATATTGAAAAGTTTAAGTGTCGCTATTAAATTTCCAGGCCTTTATTTTACAATTTTTTTAAGAATTTGGCAGAACTGGTCAAATATTTTTATTTTATCAGTTAAACTATTTGAATGCCTTTAATTTAATGTATATACTTTGTAATATTTATGGAAAAATAATTAAAAATATAAGAATATATTGAAAAGTTTAAGTGTCCCTATTAAATTTCCAGGCCTTTATATTACAATTTTTTTAAGAATTTGGCAGAACTGGTCAAATATTTTTATTTTATCAGTTAAACTATTTGAATGCCTTTAATTTAATGTATATACTTTGTAATATTTATGGAAAAATAATTAAAAATATAAGCATATATTGAAAAGCTTAAGTGTCCCTATTAAATTTCCAGGCCTTTATTTTACAATTTTTTTAAGAATTTGGCAGAACTGGTCAAATATTTTTATTTTATCAGTTAAACTATTTGAATGCCTTTAATTTAATGTATATACTTTGTAATATTTATGGAAAAATAATTAAAAATATAAGAATATATTGAAAAGTTTAAGTGTCCCTATTAAATTTCCAGGCCTTTATTTTACAATTTTTTTAAGAATTTGGCAGAACTGGTCAAATATTTTTATTTTATCAGTTAAACTATTTGAATGCCTTTAATTTAATGTATATACTTTGTAATATTTATGGAAAAATAATTAAAAATATAAGAATATATTGAAAAGTTTAAGTGTCCCTATTAAATTTCTAGGCCTTTATTTTACAATTTTTTTAAGAATTTGGCAGAACTGGTCAAATATTTTTATTTTATCAGTTAAACTATTTGAATGCCTTTAATTTAATGTATATACTTTGTAATATTTATGGAAAAATAATTAAAAATATAAGAATATATTGAAAAGTTTAAGTGTCCCTATTAAATTTCCAGGCCTTTATTTTTCAATTTTTTTAAGAATTTGGCAGAACTGGTCAAATATTTTTATTTTATCAGTTAAACTATTTGAATGCCTTTAATTTAATGTATATACTTTGTAATCTTTATGGAAAAATAATTAAAAATATAAGAATATATTGAAAAGTTTAAGTGTCCCTATTAAATTTCCAGGCCTTTATTTTACAATTTTTTTAAGAATTTGGCAGAACTGGTCAAATATTTTTATTTTATCAGTTAAACTATTTGAATGCCTTTAATTTAATGTATATACTTTGTAATCTTTATGGAAAAATAATTAAAAATATAAGCATATATTGAAAAGTTTAGGTGTCCCTATTAAATTTCCAGGCCTTTATTTCACAATTTTTTTAAGAATTTGGCAGAACTGGTCAAATATTTTTATTTTATCAGTTAAACTATTTGAATGCCTTTAATTTAATGTATATACTTTGTAATCTTTATGGAAAAATAATTAAAAATATAAGCATATATTGAAAAGTTTAGGTGTCCCTATTAAATTTCCAGGCCTTTATTTCACAATTTTTTAAAGAATTTGGCAGAACTGGTCAAATATTTTTATTTTTTCAGTTAAACTATTTGAATGCCTTTAATTTAATGTATATACTTTTTAATCTTTATGGAAAAATAATTAAAAATATAAGAATATATTGAAAAGTTGAAGTGTCCCTATTAAATTTCCAGGCCTTTATTTTACAATTTTTTTAAGAATTTGGCGGAACTGGTCAAATATTTTTATTTTATCAGTTAAACTATTTGAATGCCTTTAATTTAATGTATATACTTTGTAATCTTTATGGAAAAATAATTAAAGATATAAGAATATATTGAAAAGTTTAAGTGTCCCTATTAAATTTCCAGGCTTTTATTTTACAATTTTTTTAAGAATTTGGCAGAACTGGTCAAATATTTTTATTTTTTCAGTTAAACTATTTGAATGCCTTTAATTTAATGTATATACTTTGTAATCTTTATGGAAAAATAATTAAAGATATAAGAATATATTGAAAAGTTTAAGTGTCCCTATTAAATTTCCAGGCCTTTATTTCACAATTTTTTTAAGAATTTGGCAGAACTGGTCAAATATTTTTATTTTTTCAGTTAAACTATTTGAATGCCTTTAATTTAATGTATATACTTTGTAATCTTTATGGAAAAATAATTAAAGATATAAGAATATATTGAAAAGTTTAAGTGTCCCTATTAAATTTCCAGGCCTTTATTTTACAATTTTTTTAAGAATTTGGCAAAACTGGTCAAATATTTTTATTTTTTCAGTTAAACTATTTGAATGCCTTTAATTTAATGTATATACTTTGTAATCTTTATGGAAAAATAATTAAAGATATAAGAATATATTGAAAAGTTTAAGTGTCCCTATTAAATTTCCAGGCCTTTATTTTACAATTTTTTTTAAGAATTTGACGGAACTGGTTAAATATTTTTATTTTTTCAGTTAAACTATTTGAATGCCTTTAATTTAATGTATATACTTTGTAATCTTTATGGAAAAATAATTAAAGATATAAGAATATATTGAAAAGTTTAAGTGTCCCTATTAAATTTCCAGGCCTTTATTTCACAATTTTTTTAAGAATTTGGCAGAACTGGTCAAATATTTTTATTTTTTCAGTTAAACTATTTGAATGCCTTTAATTTAATGTATATACTTTGTAATCTTTATGGAAAAATAATTAAAGATATAAGAATATATTGAAAAGTTTAAGTGTCCCTATTAAATTTCCAGGCCTTTATTTTACAATTTTTTTAAGAATTTGGCAGAACTGGTCAAATATTTTTATTTTATCAGTTAAACTATTTGAATGCCTTTAATTTAATGTATATACTTTGTAATCTTTATGGAAAAATAATTCAAAATATAAGAATATATTGAAAAGTTTAAGTGTCCCTATTAAATTTCCAGGCCTTTATTTTACAATTTTTTTAAGAATTTGGCAGAACTGGTCAAATATTTTTATTTTATCAGTTAAACTATTTGAATGCCTTTAATTTAATGTATATACTTTGTAATCTTTATGGAAAAATAATTAAAAATATAAGAATATATTGAAAAGTTTAAGTGTCCCTATTAAATTTCCAGGCCTTTATTTTACAATTTTTTTAAGAATTTGACGGAACTGGTTAAATATTTTTATTTTTTCAGTTAAACTATTTGAATGCCTTTAATTTAATGTATATACTTTGTAATCTTTATGGAAAAATAATTAAAGATATAAGAATATATTGAAAAGTTTAAGTGTCCCTATTAAATTTCCAGGCCTTTATTTCACAATTTTTTTAAGAATTTGGCAGAACTGGTCAAATATTTTTATTTTTTTAGTTAAACTATTTGAATGCCTTTAATTTAATGTATATACTTTGTAATCTTTATGGAAAAATAATTAAAGATATAAGAATATATTGAAAAGTTTAAGTGTCCCTATTAAATTTCCAGGCCTTTATTTCACAATTTTTTTAAGAATTTGGCAGAACTGGTCAAATATTTTTATTTTTTCAGTTAAACTATTTGAATGCCTTTAATTTAATGTATATACTTTTTAATCTCTATGGAAAAATAATTAAAAATATAAGAATATATTGAAAAGTTGAAGTGTCCCTATTAAATTTCCAGGCCTTTATTTTACAATTTTTTTAAGAATTTGGCGGAACTGGTCAAATATTTTTATTTTATCAGTTAAACTATTTGAATGCCTTTAATTTAATGTATATACTTTGTAATCTTTATGGAAAAATAATTAAAGATATAAGAATATATTGAAAAGTTTAAGTGTCCCTATTAAATTTCCAGGCTTTTATTTTACAATTTTTTTAAGAATTTGGCAGAACTGGTCAAATATTTTTCTTTTATCAGTTAAACTATTTGAATGCCTTTAATTTAATGTATATACTTTGTAATCTTTATGGAAAAATAATTAAAAATATAAGAATATATTGAAAAGTTTAAGTGTCCCTATTAAATTTCCAGGCCTTTATTTTACAATTTTTTTAAGAATTTGGCAGAACTGGTCAAATATTTTTATTTTATCAGTTAAACTATTTGAATGCCTTTAATTTAGTGTATATACTTTGTAATCTTTATGGAAAAATAATTAAAAATATAAGAATATATTGAAAAGTTTAAGTGTCCCTATTAAATTTCCAGGCCTTTATTTTACAATTTTTTTAAGAATTTGGCAGAACTGGTCAAATATTTTTATTTTATCAGTTAAACTATTTGAATGCCTTTAATTTAATGTATATACTTTGTAATCTTTATGGAAAAATAATTAAAAATATAAGAATATATTGAAAAGTTTAAGTGTCCCTATTAAATTTCCAGGCCTTTATTTTACAATTTTTTTAAGAATTTGGCAGAACTGGCCAAATATTTTTATTTTATCAGTTAAACTATTTGAATGCCTTTAATTTAGTGTATATACTTTGTAATCTTTATGGAAAAATAATTAAAAATATAAGAATATATTGAAAAGTTTAAGTGTCCCTATTAAATTTCCAGGCCTTTATTTTACAATTTTTTTAAGAATTTGGCAGAACTGGTCAAATATTTTTATTTTTTCAGTTAAACTATTTGAATGCCTTTAATTTAATGTATATACTTTGTAATCTTTATGGAAAAATAATTAAAAATATAAGAATATATTGAAAAGTTTAAGTGTCCCTATTAAATTTCCAGGCCTTTATTTTACAATTTTTTTAAGAATTTGACGGAACTGGTTAAATATTTTTATTTTTTCAGTTAAACTATTTGAATGCCTTTAATTTAATGTATATACTTTGTAATCTTTATGGAAAAATAATTAAAGATATAAGAATATATTGAAAAGTTTAAGTGTCCCTATTAAATTTCCAGGCCTTTATTTCACAATTTTTTTAAGAATTTGGCAGAACTGGTCAAATATTTTTATTTTTTCAGTTAAACTATTTGAATGCCTTTAATTTAATGTATATACTTTGTAATCTTTATGGAAAAATAATTAAAGATATAAGAATATATTGAAAAGTTTAAGTGTCCCTATTAAATTTCCAGGCCTTTATTTTACAATTTTTTTAAGAATTTGGCAGAACTGGTCAAATATTTTTATTTTTTCAGTTAAACTATTTGAATGCCTTTAATTTAATGTATATACTTTGTAATCTTTATGGAAAAATAATTAAAAATATAAGAATATATTGAAAAGTTTAAGTGTCCCTATTAAATTTCCAGGCCTTTATTTTACAATTTTTTTAAGAATTTGGCAGAACTGGTCAAATATTTTTATTTTTTCAGTTAAACTATTTGAATGCCTTTAATTTAATGTATATACTTTGTAATCTTTATGGAAAAATAATTAAAGATATAAGAATATATTGAAAAGTTTAAGTGTCCCTATTAAATTTCCAGGCCTTTATTTTACAATTTTTTTAAGAATTTGGCGGAACTGGTCAAATATTTTTATTTTATCAGTTAAACTATTTGAATGCCTTTAATTTAATGTATATACTTTGTAATCTTTATGGAAAAATAATTAAAGATATAAGAATATATTGAAAAGTTTAAGTGTCCCTATTAAATTTCCAGGCCTTTATTTTACAATTTTTTTAAGAATTTGGCGGAACTGGTCAAATATTTTTATTTTTTCAGTTAAACTATTTGAATGCCTTTAATTTAATGTATATACTTTGTAATCTTTATGGAAAAATAATTAAAAATATAAGAATATATTGAAAAGTTTAAGTGTCCCTATTAAATTTCCAGGCCTTTATTTTACAATTTTTTTAAGAATTTGGCGGAACTGGTCAAATATTTTTATTTTATCAGTTAAACTATTTGAATGCCTTTAATTTAATGTATATACTTTGTAATCTTTATGGAAAAATAATTAAAGATATAAGAATATATTGAAAAGTTTAAGTGTCCCTATTAAATTTCCAGGCCTTTATTTTACAATTTTTTTAAGAATTTGGCGGAACTGGTCAAATATTTTTATTTTTTCAGTTAAACTATTTGAATGCCTTTAATTTAATGTATATACTTTGTAATCTTTATGGAAAAATAATTAAAGATATAAGAATATATTGAAAAGTTTAAGTGTCCCTATTAAATTTCCAGGCCTTTATTTTACAATTTTTTTAAGAATTTGGCAGAACTGGTCAAATATTTTTATTTTATCAGTTAAACTATTTGAATGCCTTTAATTTAATGTATATACTTTGTAATCTGTATGGAAAAATAATTAAAAATATAAGAATATATTGAAAAGTTTAAGTGTCCCTATTAAATTTCCAGGCTTTTATTTTACAATTTTTTTAAGAATTTGGCAGAACTGGTCAAATATTTTTATTTTATCAGTTAAACTATTTGAATGCCTTTAATTTAATGTATATACTTTGTAATCTGTATGGAAAAATAATTAAAAATATAAGAATATATTGAAAAGTTTAAGTGTCCCTATTAAATTTCCAGGCCTTTATTTTACAATTTTTTTAAGAATTTGGCAGAACTGGTCAAATATTTTTATTTTTTCAGTTAAACTATTTGAATGCCTTTAATTTAATGTATATACTTTGTAATCTTTATGGAAAAATAATTAAAGATATAAGAATATATTGAAAAGTTTAAGTGTCCCTATTAAATTTCCAGGCCTTTATTTTACAATTTTTTTAAGAATTTGGCAGAACTGGTCAAATATTTTTATTTTATCAGTTAAACTATTTGAATGCCTTTAATTTAATGTATATACTTTGTAATCTTTATGGAAAAATAATTAAAAATATAAGAATATATTGAAAAGTTTAAGTGTCCCTATTAAATTTCCAGGCTTTTATTTTACAATTTTTTTAAGAATTTGCCAGAACTGGTCAAATATTTTTATTTTATCAGTTAAACTATTTGAATGCCTTTAATTTAATGCATATACTTTGTAATCTTTATGGAAAAATAATTAAAAATATAAGAATATATTGAAAAGTTTAAGTGTCCCTATTAAATTTCCAGGCTTTTATTTTACAATTTTTTTAAGAATTTGGCAGAACTGGTCAAATATTTTTATTTTTTCAGTTAAACTATTTGAATGCCTTTAATTTAATGTATATACTTTGTAATCTGTATGGAAAAATAATTAAAAATATAAGAATATATTGAAAAGTTTAAGTGTCCCTATTAAATTTCCAGGCTTTTATTTTACAATTTTTTTAAGAATTTGCCAGAACTGGTCAAATATTTTTATTTTATCAGTTAAACTATTTGAATGCCTTTAATTTAATGCATATACTTTGTAATCTTTATGGAAAAATAATTAAAAATATAAGAATATATTGAAAAGTTTAAGTGTCCCTATTAAATTTCCAGGCCTTTATTTCACAATTTTTTTAAGAATTTGGCAGAACTGGTCAAATATTTTTATTTTATCAGTTAAACTATTTGAATGCCTTTAATTTAATGTATATACTTTGTAATCTTTATGGAAAAATAATTAAAAATATAAGAATATATTGAAAAGTTTAAGTGTCCCTATTAAATTTCCAGGCCTTTATTTTACAATTTTTTTAAGAATTTGGCAGAACTGGTCAAATATTTTTATTTTATCAGTGAAACTATTTGAATGCCTTTAATTTAATGTATATACTTTGTAATCTTTATGGAAAAATAATTAAAAATATAAGAATATATTGAAAAGTTTAAGGGTCCCTATTAAATTTCCAGGCCTATATTTTACAATTTTTTTAAGAATTTGGCAGAACTGGTCAAATATTTTTATTTTATCAGTTAAACTATTTGAATGCCTTTAATTTAATGTATATTTTGTAATCTGTATGGAAAAATAATTAAAAATATAAGAATATATTGAAAAGATTAAGTGTCCCTATTAAATTTCCAGGCCTTTATTTTACAATTTTTTTAAGAATTTGGCAGAACTGGTCAAATATTTTTATTTTTTCAGTTAAACTATTTGAATGCCTTTAATTCATTGTATATACTTTGTAATCTTTATGGAAAAATAATTAAAAATATAAGAATATATTGAAAAGTTTAAGTGTCCCTATTAAATTTCCAGGCTTTTATTTTACAATTTTTTTAAGAATTTGGCAGAACTGGTCAAATATTTTTATTTTATCAGTTAAACTATTTGAATGCCTTTAATTTAATGCATATACTTTGTAATCTTTATGGAAAAATAATTAAAAATATAAGAATATATTGAAAAGTTTAAGTGTCCCTATTAAATTTCCAGGCTTTTATTTTACAATTTTTTTAAGAATTTGGCAGAACTGGTCAAATATTTTTATTTTTTCAGTTAAACTATTTGAATGCCTTTAATTCATTGTATATACTTTGTAATCTTTATGGAAAAATAATTAAAAATATAAGAATATATTGAAAAGTTTAAGTGTCCCTATTAAATTTCCAGGCCTTTATTTTACAATTTTTTTAAGAATTTGGCAGAACTGGTCAAATATTTTTATTTTATCAGTTAAACTATTTGAATGCCTTTAATTTAATGTATATACTTTGTAATCTGTATGGAAAAATAATTAAAAATATAAGAATATATTGAAAAGTTTAAGTGTCCCTATTAAATTTCCAGGCCTATATTTTACAATTTTTTTAAGAATTTGGCAGAACTGGTCAAATATTTTTATTTTATCAGTTAAACTATTTGAATGCCTTTAATTTAATGTATATACTTTGTAATCTTTATGGAAAAATAATTAAAAATATAAGAATATATTGAAAAGTTTAAGTGTCCCTATTAAATTTCCAGGCCTTTATTTCACAATTTTTTTAAGAATTTGGCAGAACTGGTCAAATATTTTTATTTTTTCAGTTAAACTATTTGAATGCCTTTAATTTAATGTATATACTTTTTAATCTTTATGGAAAAATAATTAAAAATATAAAAATATATTGAAAAGTTTAAGTGTCCCTATTAAATTTCCAGGCCTTTATTTTACAATTTTTTTAAGAATTTGGCGGAACTGGTCAAATATTTTTATTTTATCAGTTAAACTATTTGAATGCCTTTAATTTAATGTATATACTTTGTAATCTTTATGGAAAAATAATTAAAAATATAAGAATATATTGAAAAGTTTAAGTGTCCCTATTAAATTTCCAGGCCTTTATTTTACAATTTTTTTAAGAATTTGGCAGAACTGGTCAAATATTTTTATTTTATCAGTGAAACTATTTGAATGCCTTTAATTTAATGTATATACTTTGTAATCTTTATGGAAAAATAATTAAAAATATAAGAATATATTGAAAAGTTTAAGGGTCCCTATTAAATTTCCAGGCCTATATTTTACAATTTTTTTAAGAATTTGGCAGAACTGGTCAAATATTTTTATTTTATCAGTTAAACTATTTGAATGCCTTTAATTTAATGTATATTTTGTAATCTGTATGGAAAAATAATTAAAAATATAAGAATATATTGAAAAGTTTAAGTGTCCCTATTAAATTTCCAGGCCTTTATTTTACAATTTTTTTAAGAATTTGGCAGAACTGGTCAAATATTTTTATTTTTTCAGTTAAACTATTTGAATGCCTTTAATTCATTGTATATACTTTGTAATCTTTATGGAAAAATAATTAAAAATATAAGAATATATTGAAAAGTTTAAGTGTCCCTATTAAATTTCCAGGCTTTTATTTTACAATTTTTTTAAGAATTTGGCAGAACTGGTCAAATATTTTTATTTTATCAGTTAAACTATTTGAATGCCTTTAATTTAATGCATATACTTTGTAATCTTTATGGAAAAATAATTAAAAATATAAGAATATATTGAAAAGTTTAAGTGTCCCTATTAAATTTCCAGGCTTTTATTTTACAATTTTTTTAAGAATTTGGCAGAACTGGTCAAATATTTTTATTTTTTCAGTTAAACTATTTGAATGCCTTTAATTCATTGTATATACTTTGTAATCTTTATGGAAAAATAATTAAAAATATAAGAATATATTGAAAAGTTTAAGTGTCCCTATTAAATTTCCAGGCCTTTATTTTACAATTTTTTTAAGAATTTGGCAGAACTGGTCAAATATTTTTATTTTATCAGTTAAACTATTTGAATGCCTTTAATTTAATGTATATACTTTGTAATCTGTATGGAAAAATAATTAAAAATATAAGAATATATTGAAAAGTTTAAGTGTCCCTATTAAATTTCCAGGCCTATATTTTACAATTTTTTTAAGAATTTGGCAGAACTGGTCAAATATTTTTATTTTATCAGTTAAACTATTTGAATGCCTTTAATTTAATGTATATACTTTGTAATCTGTATGGAAAAATAATTAAAAATATAAGAATATATTATATTGAAAAGTTTAAGTGTCCCTATTAAATTTCCAGGCCTTTATTTTACAATTTTTTTAAGAATTTGGCAGAACTGGTCAAATATTTTTATTTTATCAGTTAAACTATTTGAATGCCTTTAATTTAGTGTATATACTTTGTAATCTGTATGGAAAAATAATTAAAAATATAAGAATATATTGAAAAGTTTAAGTGTCCCTATTAAATTTCCAGGCCTTTATTTTACAATTTTTTTAAGAATTTGGCAGAACTGGTCAAATATTTTTATTTTTTCAGTTAAACTATTTGAATGCCTTTAATTTAATGTATATACTTTGTAATCTTTATGGAAAAATAATTAAAGATATAAGAATATATTGAAAAGTTTAAGTGTCCCTATTAAATTTCCAGGCTTTTATTTTACAATTTTTTTAAGAATTTGGCAGAACTGGTCAAATATTTTTATTTTGTCAGTTAAACTATTTGAATGCCTTTAATTTAATGTATATACTTTGTAATCTTTATGGAAAAATAATTAAAGATATAAGAATATATTGAAAAGTTTAAGTGTCCCTATTAAATTTCCAGGCCTTTATTTTACAATTTTTTTAAGAATTTGGCAGAACTGGTCAAATATTTTTATTTTATCAGTTAAACTATTTGAATGCCTTTAATTTAATGTATATACTTTGTAATCTTTATGGAAAAATAATTAAAAATATAAGAATATATTGAAAAGTTTAAGTGTCCCTATTAAATTTCCAGGCCTTTATTTTACAATTTTTTTAAGAATTTGGCAGAACTGGTCAAATATTTTTATTTTATCAGTGAAACTATTTGAATGCCTTTAATTTAATGTATATACTTTGTAATCTTTATGGAAAAATAATTAAAAATATAAGAATATATTGAAAAGTTTAAGGGTCCCTATTAAATTTCCAGGCCTATATTTTACAATTTTTTTAAGAATTTGGCAGAACTGGTCAAATATTTTTATTTTATCAGTTAAACTATTTGAATGCCTTTAATTTAATGTATATTTTGTAATCTGTATGGAAAAATAATTAAAAATATAAGAATATATTGAAAAGTTTAAGTGTCCCTATTAAATTTCCAGGCCTTTATTTTACAATTTTTTTAAGAATTTGGCAGAACTGGTCAAATATTTTTATTTTTTCAGTTAAACTATTTGAATGCCTTTAATTCATTGTATATACTTTGTAATCTTTATGGAAAAATAATTAAAAATATAAGAATATATTGAAAAGTTTAAGTGTCCCTATTAAATTTCCAGGCTTTTATTTTACAATTTTTTTAAGAATTTGGCAGAACTGGTCAAATATTTTTATTTTTTCAGTTAAACTATTTGAATGCCTTTAATTCATTGTATATACTTTGTAATCTTTATGGAAAAATAATTAAAAATATAAGAATATATTGAAAAGTTTAAGTGTCCCTATTAAATTTCCAGGCCTTTATTTTACAATTTTTTTAAGAATTTGGCAGAACTGGTCAAATATTTTTATTTTATCAGTTAAACTATTTGAATGCCTTTAATTTAATGTATATACTTTGTAATCTGTATGGAAAAATAATTAAAAATATAAGAATATATTGAAAAGTTTAAGTGTCCCTATTAAATTTCCAGGCCTTTATTTTACAATTTTTTTAAGAATTTGGCAGAACTGGTTAAATATTTTTATTTTATCAGTTAAACTATTTGAATGCCTTTAATTTAATGTATATACTTTGTAATCTTTATGGAAAAATAATTAAAAATATAAGAATATATTGAAAAGTTTAAGTGTCCCTATTAAATTTCCAGGCCTTTATTTTACAATTTTTTTAAGAATTTGGCAGAACTGGTCAAATATTTTTATTTTATCAGTTAAACTATTTGAATGCCTTTAATTTAATGTATATACTTTGTAATCTTTATGGAAAAATAATTAAAAATATAAGAATATATTGAAAAGTTTAAGTGTCCCTATTAAATTTCCAGGCCTTTATTTTACAATTTTTTTAAGAATTTGGCAGAACTGGTCAAATATTTTTATTTTATCAGTGAAACTATTTGAATGCCTTTAATTTAATGTATATACTTTGTAATCTTTATGGAAAAATAATTAAAAATATAAGAATATATTGAAAAGTTTAAGGGTCCCTATTAAATTTCCAGGCCTATATTTTACAATTTTTTTAAGAATTTGGCAGAACTGGTCAAATATTTTTATTTATCAGTTAAACTATTTGAATGCCTTTAATTTAATGTATATTTTGTAATCTGTATGGAAAAATAATTAAAAATATAAGAATATATTGAAAAGTTTAAGTGTCCCTATTAAATTTCCAGGCCTTTATTTTACAATTTTTTTAAGAATTTGGCAGAACTGGTCAAATATTTTTATTTTTTCAGTTAAACTATTTGAATGCCTTTAATTCATTGTATATACTTTGTAATCTTTATGGAAAAATAATTAAAAATATAAGAATATATTGAAAAGTTTAAGTGTCCCTATTAAATTTCCAGGCTTTTATTTTACAATTTTTTTAAGAATTTGGCAGAACTGGTCAAATATTTTTATTTTATCAGTTAAACTATTTGAATGCCTTTAATTTAATGCATATACTTTGTAATCTTTATGGAAAAATAATTAAAAATATAAGAATATATTGAAAAGTTTAAGTGTCCTTATTAAATTTCCAGGCTTTTATTTTACAATTTTTTTAAGAATTTGGCAGAACTGGTCAAATATTTTTATTTTTTCAGTTAAACTATTTGAATGCCTTTAATTCATTGTATATACTTTGTAATCTTTATGGAAAAATAATTAAAAATATAAGAATATATTGAAAAGTTTAAGTGTCCCTATTAAATTTCCAGGCCTTTATTTTACAATTTTTTTAAGAATTTGGCAGAACTGGTCAAATATTTTTATTTTATCAGTTAAACTATTTGAATGCCTTTAATTTAATGTATATACTTTGTAATCTGTATGGAAAAATAATTAAAAATATAAGAATATATTGAAAAGTTTAAGTGTCCCTATTAAATTTCCAGGCCTATATTTTACAATTTTTTTAAGAATTTGGCAGAACTGGTCAAATATTTTTATTTTATCAGTTAAACTATTTGAATGCCTTTAATTTAATGTATATACTTTGTAATCTGTATGGAAAAATAATTAAAAATATAAGAATATATTGAAAAGTTTAAGTGTCCCTATTAAATTTCCAGGCTTTTATTTTACAATTTTTTTAAGAATTTGGCAGAACTGGTCAAATATTTTTATTTTATCAGTTAAACTATTTGAATGCCTTTAATTTAATGTATATACTTTGTAATCTTTATGGAAAAATAATTAAAAATATAAGAATATATTGAAAAGTTTAAGTGTCCCTATTAAATTTCCAGGCCTTTATTTCACAATTTTTTTAAGAATTTGGCAGAACTGGTCAAATATTTTTATTTTTTCAGTTAAACTATTTGAATGCCTTTAATTTAATGTATATACTTTTTAATCTTTATGGAAAAATAATTAAAAATATAAAAATATATTGAAAAGTTTAAGTGTCCCTATTAAATTTCCAGGCCTTTATTTTACAATTTTTTTAAGAATTTGGCGGAACTGGTCAAATATTTTTATTTTATCAGTTAAACTATTTGAATGCCTTTAATTTAATGTATATACTTTGTAAGATTTATGGAAAAATAATTAAAAATACAAGAATATATTGAAAAGTTTAAGTGTCCCTATTAAATTTCCAGGCTTTTATTTTACAATTTTTTTAAGAATTTGGCAGAACTGGTCAAATTTTTTTATTTTATCAGTTAAACTATTTGAATGCCTTTAATTTAATGTATATGCTTTGTAAGATTTATGGAAAAATAATTAAAGATATAAGATTATATTGAAAAGTTTAAGTGTCCCTATTAAATTTCCAGGCCTTTATTTTACAATTTTTTTAAGAATTTGGCAGAACTGGTCAAATATTTTTATTTTTTCAGTTAAACTATTTGAATGCCTTTAATTTAATGTATATACTTTTTAATCTTTATGGAAAAATAATTCAAAATATAAGAATATGTTGAAAAGTTTAAGTGTCCCTATTAAATTTCCAGGCCTTTATTTTACAATTTTTTTAAGAATTTGGCAGAACTGGTCAAATATTTTTATTTTACCAGTTAAACTATTTGAATGCCTTTAATTTAATGTATATACTTTGTAAGATTTATGGAAAAATAATTAAAAATACAAGAATATATTGAAAAGTTTAAGTGTCCCTATTAAATTTCCAGGCTTTTATTTTACAATTTTTTTAAGAATTTGGCAGAACTGGTCAAATTTTTTTATTTTATCAGTTAAACTATTTGAATGCCTTTAATTTAATGTATATGCTTTGTAAGATTTATGGAAAAATAATTAAAGATATAAGATTATATTGAAAAGTTTAAGTGTCCCTATTAAATTTCCAGGCCTTTATTTTACAATTTTTTTAAGAATTTGGCGGAACTGGTCAAATATTTTTATTTTATCAGTTAAACTATTTGAATGCCTTTAATTTAATGTATATGCTTTGTAAGATTTATGGAAAAATAATTAAAAATATAAGAATATATTGAAAAGTTTAAGTGTCCCTATTAAATTTCCAGGCCTTTATTTTACAATTTTTTTAAGAATTTGGCAGAACTGGTCAAATATTTTTATTTTTTCAGTTAAACTATTTGAATGCCTTTAATTTAATGTATATACTTTGTAATCTTTATGGAAAAATAATTAAAGATATAAGAATATATTGAAAAGTTTAATTGTCCCTATTAAATTTCCAGGCCTTTATTTTACAATTTTTTTAAGAATTTGGCGGAACTGGTCAAATATTTTTATTTTATCAGTTAAACTATTTGAATGCCTTTAATTTAATGTATATACTTTGTAATCTTGATGGAAAAATAATTAAAAATATAAGAATATATTGAAAAGTTTAAGTGTCCCTATTAAATTTCCAGGCCTTTATTTTACAATTTTTTTAAGAATTTGGCAGAACTGGTCAAATATTTTTATTTTTTCAGTTGAACTATTTGAATGCCTTTAATTTAATGTATATACTTTGTAATCTTTATGGAAAAATAATTAAAGATATAAGAATATATTGAAAAGTTTAAGTGTCCCTATTAAATTTCCAGGCCTTTATTTCACAATTTTTTTAAGAATTTGGCAGAACTGGTCAAATATTTTTATTTTTTCAGTTAAACTATTTGAATGCCTTTAATTTAATGTATATACTTTGTAATCTTTATGGAAAAATAATTAAAAATATAAGAATATATTGAAATGTTTAAATGTCCCTATTAAATTTCCAGACTTTTATTTTACAATTTTTTTAAGAATTTGGCAGAACTGGTCAAATATTTTTATTTTATCAGTTAAACTATTTGAATGCCTTTAATTCATTGTATATACTTTGTAATCTTTATGGAAAAATAATTAAAGATATAAGAATATATTGAAAAGTTTAAGTGTCCCTATTAAATTTCCAGGCTTTTATTTTACAATTTTTTTAAGAATTTGGCAGAACTGGTAAAATATTTTTATTTTATCAGTGAAACTATTTGAATGCCTTTAATTTAATGTATATACTTTGTAATCTTTATGGAAAAATAATTAAAAATATAAGAATATATTGAAAAGTTTAAGTGTCCCTATTAAATTTCCAGGCTTTTATTTTACAATTTTTTTAAGAATTTGGCAGAACTGGTCAAATATTTTTATTTTATCAGTGAAACTATTTGAATGCCTTTAATTTAATGTATATACTTTGTAATCTTTATGGAAAAATAATTAAAAGTATAAGAATATATTGAAAAGTTTAAGTGTCCCTATTAAATTTCCAGGCCTTTATTTTACAATTTTTTTAAGAATTTGGCAGAACTGGTCAAATATTTTTATTTTTTCAGTTAAACTATTTGAATGCCTTTAATTTAATGTATATACTTTGTAATCTTTATTGAAAAATAATTAAAGATATAAGAATATATTGAAAAGTTTAAGTGTCCCTATTAAATTTCCAGGCTTTTATTTTACAATTTTTTTAAGAATTTGGCAGAACTGGTCAAATATTTTTATTTTGTCAGTTAAACTATTTGAATGCCTTTAATTTAATGTATATACTTTGTAATCTTTATGGAAAAATAATTAAAGATATAAGAATATATTGAAAAGTTTAAGTGTCCCTATTAAATTTCCAGGCCTTTATTTTACAATTTTTTTAAGAATTTGGCAGAACTGGTCAAATATTTTTATTTTATCAGTTAAACTATTTGAATGCCTTTAATTTAATGTATATACTTTGTAATCTTTATGGAAAAATAATTAAAAATATAAGAATATATTGAAAAGTTTAAGTGTCCCTATTAAATTTCCAGGCCTTTATTTTACAATTTTTTTAAGAATTTGGCAGAACTGGTTAAATATTTTTATTTTATCAGTTAAACTATTTGAATGCCTTTAATTTAATGTATATACTTTGTAATCTTTATGGAAAAATAATTAAAAATATAAGAATATATTGAAAAGTTTAAGTGTCCCTATTAAATTTCCAGGCTTTTATTTTACAATTTTTTTAAGAATTTGGCAGAACTGGTCAAATATTTTTATTTTATCAGTGAAACTATTTGAGTGCCTTTAATTTAATGTATATACTTTGTAATCTTTATGGAATAATAATTAAAAATATAAGAATATATTGAAAAGTTTAAGTGTCCCTATTAAATTTCCAGGCCTTTATTTCACAATTTTTTTAAGAATTTGGCAGAACTGGTCAAATATTTTTATTTTTTCAGTTAAACTATTTGAATGCCTTTAATTCATTGTATATACTTTGTAATCTTTATGGAAAAATAATTAAAGATATAAAAATATATTGAAAAGTTTAAGTGTCCCTATTAAATTTCCAGGCTTTTATTTTACAATTTTTTTAAGAATTTGGCAGAACTGGTCAAATATTTTTATTTTATCAGTTAAACTATTTGAATGCCTTTAATTTAATGTATATACTTTGTAATCTTTATGGAAAAATAATTAAAAATATAAGAATATATTGAAAAGTTTAAGTGTCCCTATTAAATTTCCAGGCCTTTATTTTACAATTTTTTTAAGAATTTGGCGGAACTGGTCAAATATTTTTATTTTATCAGTGAAACTATTTGAATGCCTTTAATTTAATGTATATACTTTGTAATCTTTATGGAAAAATAATTAAAAATATAAGAATAAATTGAAAAGTTTAAGTGTCCCTATTAAATTTCCAGGCCTTTATTTCACAAATTTTTTAAGAATTAGGCAGAACTGGTCAAATATTTTTATTTTTTCAGTTAAACTATTTGAATGCCTTTAATTTAATGTATATACTTTGTAATCTTTATGGAAAAATAATTAAAGATATAAGAATATATTGAAAAGTTTAAGTGTCCCTATTAAATTTCCAGGCCTTCATTTTACAATTTTTTTAAGAATTTGGCGGAACTGGTCAGATATTTTTATTTTATCAGTTAAACTATTTGAATGCCTTTAATTTAATGTATATACTTTGTAATCTTTATGGAAAAATAATTAAAAATATAAGAATATATTGAAAAGTTTAAGTGTCCCTATTAAATTTCCAGGCCTTTATTTTACAATTTTTTTAAGAATTTGGCAGAACTGGTCAAATATTTTTATTTTATCAGTTAAACTATTTGAATGCCTTTAATTTAATGTATATACTTTGTAAGATTTATGGAAAAATAATTAAAAATACAAGAATATATTGAAAAGTTTAAGTGTCCCTATTAAATTTCCAGGCTTTTATTTTACAATTTTTTTAAGAATTTGACAGAACTGGTCAAATATTTTTATTTTATCAGTTAAACTATTTGAATGCCTTTAATTTAATGTATATACTTTGTAATCTTTATGGAAAAATAATTAAAAATATAAGAATATATTGAAAAGTTTAAGTGTCCCTATTAAATTTCCAGGCCTTTATTTTACAATTTTTTTAAGAATTTGGCAGAACTGGTCAAATATTTTTATTTTATCAGTTAAACTATTTACATGCCTTTAATTTAATGCATATACTTTGTAATCTTTATGGAAAAATAATTAAAGATATAAGAATATATTGAAAAGTTTAAGTGTCCCTATTAAATTTCCAGGCCTTTATTTTACAATTTTTTTAAGAATTTGACAGAACTGGTCAGATATTTTTATTTTATCAGTTAAACTATTTGAATGCCTTTAATTTAATGTATATACTTTGTAATCTTTATGGAAAAATAATTAAAAATATAAGAATATATTGAAAAGTTTAAGTGTCCCTATTAAATTTCCAGGCCTTTATTTTACAATTTTTTTAAGAATTTGGCGGAACTGGTCAAATATTTTTATTTTATCAGTTAAACTTTTTACATGCCTTTAATTTAATGCATATACTTTGTAATCCTTATGGAAAAATAATTAAAGATATAAGAATATATTGAAAAGTTTAAGTGTCCCTATTAAATTTCCAGGCCTTTATTTTACAATTTTTTTAAGAATTTGGCAGAACTGGTCAAATATTTTTATTTTATCAGTTAAACTTTTTATCAGTTTGCCTTTAATTTAATGTATATACTTTGTAATCCTTATGGAAAAATAATTAAAGATATAAGAATATATTGAAAAGTTTAAGTGTCCCTATTAAATTTCCAGGCCTTTATTTTACAATTTTTTTAAGAATTTGGCAGAACTGGTCAAATATTTTTATTTTATCAGTTAAACTATTTGAATGCCTTTAATTTAATGTATATACTTTGTAATCTTTATGGAAAAATAATTAAAAATATAAGAATATATTGAAAAGTTTAAGTGTCCCTATTAAATTTCCAGGCCTTTATTTCACAATTTTTTTAAGAATTTGGCAGAACTGGTCAAATATTTTTATTTTATCAGTGAAACTATTTAAATGCCTTTAATTTAATGTATATAATTTGTAATCTTTATGGAAAAATAATTAAAAATATAAGAATATATTGAAAAGTTTAAGTGTCCCTATTAAATTTCCATTCCTTTATTTTACAATTTTTTTAAGAATTTGGCAGAACTGGTCAAATATTTTTATTTTATCAGTTAAACTATTTGAATGCCTTTAATTTAATGTATATACTTTGTAATCTTTATGGAAAAATAATTAAAAATATAAGAATATATTGAAAAGTTTAAGTGTCCCTATTAAATTTCCAGGCCTTTATTTTACAATTTTTTTAAGAATTTGGAAGAACTGGTCAAATATTTTTATTTTATCAGTTAAACTATTTGAATGCCTTTAATTTAATGTATATACTTTGTAATCTTTATGGAAAAATAATTAAAGATATAAGAATATATTGAAAAGTTTAAGTGTCCCTATTAAATTTCCAGGCTTTTATTTTACAATTTTTTTAAGAATTTGGCAGAACTGGTCAAAAATTTTTATTTTATCAGTTAAACTATTTGAATGCCTTTAATTTAATGTATATACTTTGTAATCTTTATGGAAAAATAATTAAAAATATAAGAATATATTGAAAAGTTTAAGTGTCCCTATTAAATTTCCAGGCCTTTATTTTACAATTTTTTTAAGAATTTGGCAGAACTGGTCAAATATTTTTATTTTATCAGTGAAACTATTTGAATGCCTTTAATTTAATGTATATACTTTGTAATCTTTATGGAAAAATAATTAAAAATATAAGAATATATTGAAAAGTTTAAGTGTCCCTATTAAATTTCCAGGCCTTTATTTCACAATTTTTTTAAGAATTTGGCAGAACTGGTCAAATATTTTTATTTTTTCAGTTAAACTATTTGAATGCCTTTAATTTAATGTATATACTTTGTAATCTTTATGGAAAAATAATTAAAAATATAAGAATATATTGAAAAGTTTAAGTGTCCCTATTAAATTTCCAGGCCTTTATTTTACAATTTTTTTAAGAATTTGGCAGAACTGGTCAAATATTTTTATTTTATCAGTGAAACTATTTGAATGCCTTTAATTTAATGTATATACTTTGTAATCTTTATGGAAAAATAATTAAAAATATAAGAATATATTGAAAAGTTTAAGTGTCCCTATTAAATTTCCAGGCCTTTATTTCACAATTTTTTTAAGAATTTGGCAGAACTGGTCAAATATTTTTATTTTTTCAGTTAAACTATTTGAATGCCTTTAATTTAATGTATATACTTTGTAATCTTTATGGAAAAATAATTAAAGATATAAGAATATATTGAAAAGTTTAAGTGTCCCTATTAAATTTCCAGGCCTTTATTTTACAATTTTTTTAAGAATTTGGCGGAACTGCTCAAATATTTTTATTTTATCAGTTAAACTATTTGAATGCCTTTAATTTAATGTATATACTTTGTAAGATTTATGGAAAAATAATTAAAAATATAAGAATATATTGAAAAGTTTAAGTGTCCCTATTAAATTTCCAGGCCTTTATTTCACAATTTTTTTAAGAATTTGGCAGAACTGGTCAAATATTTTTATTTTATCAGTGAAACTATTTAAATGCCTTTAATTTAATGTATATACTTTGTAATCTTTATGGAAAAATAATTAAAAATATAAGAATATATTGAAAAGTTTAAGTGTCCCTATTAAATTTCCAGGCCTTTATTTCACAATTTTTTTAAGAATTTGTCAGAACTGGTCAAATATTTTTATTTTATCAGTGAAACTATTTAAATGCCTTTAATTTAATGTATATACTTTGTAATCTTTATGGAAAAATAATTAAAAATATAAGAATATATTGAAAAGTTTAAGTGTCCCTATTAAATTTCCATTCCTTTATTTTACAATTTTTTTAAGAATTTGGCAGAACTGGTCAAATATTTTTATTTTATCAGTTAAACTATTTGAATGCCTTTAATTTAATGTATATACTTTGTAATCTGTATGGAAAAATAATTAAAAATATAAGAATATATTGAAAAGTTTAAGTGTCCCTATTAAATTTCCAGGCCTTTATTTTACAATTTTTTTAAGAATTTGGCAGAACTGGTCAAATATTTTTATTTTATCAGTTAAACTATTTGAATGCCTTTAATTTAATGTATATACTTTGTAATCTTTATGGAAAAATAATTAAAGATATAAGAATATATTGAAAAGTTTAAGTGTCCCTATTAAATTTCCAGGCTTTTATTTTACAATTTTTTTAAGAATTTGGCAGAACTGGTCAAATATTTTTATTTTATCAGTTAAACTATTTGAATGCCTTTAATTTAATGTATATACTTTGTAATCTTTATGGAAAAATAATTAAAAATATAAGAATATATTGAAAAGTTTAAGTGTCCCTATTAAATTTCCAGGCCTTTATTTTACAATTTTTTAAGAATTTGGCAGAACTGGTCAAATATTTTTATTTTTTCAGTTAAACTATTTGAATGCCTTTAATTTAATGTATATACTTTGTAATCTTTATGGAAAAATAATTAAAGATATAAGAATATATTGAAAAGTTTAAGTGTCCCTATTAAATTTCCAGGCCTTTATTTTACAATTTTTTTAAGAATTTGGCAGAACTGGTCAAATATT
Organism: Sarcophaga caerulescens; assembly: GCA_927399465.1. Classification (NCBI taxonomy): domain Eukaryota; kingdom Metazoa; phylum Arthropoda; class Insecta; order Diptera; family Sarcophagidae; genus Sarcophaga; species Sarcophaga caerulescens. Next base: position 1,115,885 of record OV656866.1, read on the forward strand.
TTTATTTTATCAGTGAAACTATTTGAATGCCTTTAATTTAATGTATATACTTTGTAATCTTTATGGAAAAATAATTAAAAATATAAGAATATATTGAAAAGTTTAATTGTCCCTATTAAATTTCCAGGCCTTTATTTCACAAATTTTTTAAGAATTTGGCAGAACTGGTCAAATATTTTTATTTTCTCAGTTAAACTATTTGAATGCCTTTAATTTAATGTATATACTTTGTAATCTTTATGGAAAAATAATTAAAGATATAAGAATATATTGAAAAGTTTAAGTGTCCCTATTAAATTTCCAGGCCTTTATTTTACAATTTTTTTAAGAATTTGGAAGAACTGGTCAAATATTTTTATTTTATCAGTTAAACTATTTGAATGCCTTTAATTTAATGTATATACTTTGTAAGATTTATGGAAAAATAATTAAAAATACAAGAATATATTGAAAAGTTTAAGTGCCCCTATTAAATTTCCAGGCTTTTATTTTACAATTTTTTTAAGAATTTGGCAGAACTGGTCAAATATTTTTATTTTATCAGTTAAACTATTTGAATGCCTTTAATTTAATGTATATACTTTGTAAGATTTATGGAAAAATAATTAAAAATACAAGAATATATTGAAAAGTTTAAGTGTCCCTATTAAATTTCCAGGCTTTTATTTTACAATTTTTTTAAGAATTTGGCAGAACTGGTCAAATATTTTTATTTTATCAGTTAAACTATTTGAATGCCTTTAATTTAGTGTATATACTTTGTAATCTTTATGGAAAAATAATTAAAAATATAAGAATATATTGAAAAGTTTAAGTGTCCCTATTAAATTTCCAGGCCTTTATTTTACAATTTTTTTAAGAATTTGGCAGAACTGGTCAAATATTTTTATTTTATCAGTTAAACTATTTGAATGCCTTTAATTTAATGTATATACTTTGTAATCTGTATGGAAAAATAATTAAAAATATAAGAATATATTGAAAAGTTTAAGTGTCCCTATTAAATTTCCAGGCTTTTTTTTACAATTTTTTTAAGAATTTGGCAGAACTGGTCAAATATTTTTATTTTATCAGTTAAACTATTTGAATGCCTTTAATTTAATGTATATACTTTGTAATCTTTATGGAAAAATAATTAAAGATATAAGAATATATTGAAAAGTTTAAGTGTCCCTATTAAATTTCCAGGCCTTTATTTTACAATTTTTTTAAGAATTTGGCAGAACTGGTCAAATATTTTTATTTTATCAGTTAAACTATTTGAATGCCTTTAATTTAATGTATATACTTTGTAATCTTTATGGAAAAATAATTAAAGATATAAGAATATATTGAAAAGTTTAAGTGTCCCTATTAAATTTCCAGGCTTTTATTTTACAATTTTTTTAAGAATTTGGCAGAACTGGTCAAATATTTTTATTTTATCAGTTAAACTATTTGAATGCCTTTAATTTAATGTATATACTTTGTAATCTTTATGGAAAAATAATTAAAAATATAAGAATATATTGAAAAGTTTAAGTGTCCCTATTAAATTTCCAGGCTTTTATTTTACAATTTTTTTAAGAATTTGGCAGAACTGGTCAAATATTTTTATTTTATCAGTTAAACTATTTGAATGCCTTTAATTTAATGTATATACTTTGTAATCTTTATGGAAAAATAATTAAAGATATAAGAATATATTGAAAAGTTTAAGTGTCCCTATTAAATTTCCAGGCTTTTATTTTACAATTTTTTTAAGAATTTGGCAGAACTGGTCAAATATTTTTATTTTATCAGTTAAACTATTTGAATGCCTTTAATTTAATGTATATACTTTGTAATCTTTATGGAAAAATAATTAAAAATATAAGAATATATTGAAAAGTTTAAGTGTCCCTATTAAATTTCCAGGCTTTTATTTTACAATTTTTTTAAGAATTTGGCAGAACTGGTCAAATATTTTTATTTTATCAGTTAAACTATTTGAATGCCTTTAATTTAATGTATATACTTTGTAATCTTTATGGAAAAATAATTAAAGATATAAGAATATATTGAAAAGTTTAAGTGTCCCTATTAAATTTCCAGGTCTTTATTTCACAATTTTTTTAAGAATTTGGCAGAACTAGTCAAATATTTTTATTTTTTCAGTTAAACTATTTGAATGCCTTTAATTTAATGTATATACTTTGTAAGATTTATGGAAAAATAATTAAAAATATAAGAATATATTGAAAAGTTTAAGTGTCCCTATTAAATTTCCAGGCCTTTATTTCACAATTTTTTTAAGAATTTGGCAGAACTGGTCAAATATTTTTATTTTTTCAGTTAAACTATTTGAATGTCTTTAATTTAATGTATATACTTTGTAATCTTTATGGAAAAATAATTAAAAATATAAGAATATATTGAAAAGTTTAAGTGTCCCTATTAAATTTCCAGGCCTTTATTTCACAATTTTTTTAAGAATTTGGCAGAACTGGTCAAATATTTTTATTTTTTCAGTTAAACTATTTGAATGTCTTTAATTTAATGTATATACTTTGTAATCTTTATGGAAAAATAATTAAAAATACAAGAATATATTGAAAAGTTTAAGTGTCCCTATTAAATTTCCAGGCTTTTATTTCAAAATTTTTTTAAGAATTTGGCAGAACTGGTCAAATATTTTTATTTTTTCAGTTAAACTATTTGAATGCCTTTAATTTAATGTATATACTTTGTAATCTTTATGGAAAAATAATTAAAGATATAAGAATATATTGAAAAGTTTAAGTGTCCCTATTAAATTTCCAGGCCTTTATTTCACAATTTTTTTAAGAATTTGGCAGAACTGGTCAAATATTTTTATTTTTTCAGTTAAACTATTTGAATGCCTTTAATTTAATGTATATACTTTGTAATCTTTATGGAAAAATAATTAAAAATATAAGAATATATTGAAAAGTTTAAGTGTCCCTATTAAATTTCCAGGCCTTTATTTTACAATTTTTTAAGAATTTGGCGGAACTGGTCAAATATTTTTATTTTATCAGTGAAACTATTTGAATGCCTTTAATTTAATGTATATACTTTGTAATCTTTATGGAAAAATAATTAAAAATATAAGAATATATTGAAAAGTTTAAGTGTCCCTATTAAATTTAAAGGCCTTTATTTTACAATTTTTTTAAGAATTTGGCAGAACTGGTCAAATATTTTTATTTTTTCAGTTAAACTATTTGAATGCCTTTAATTTAATGTATATACTTTGTAATCTTTATGGAAAAATAATTAAAGATATAAGAATATATTGAAAAGTTTAAGTGTCCCTATTAAATTTCCAGGCCTTTATTTTACAATTTTTTTAAGAATTTGGCGGAACTGGTCAAATATTTTTATTTTATCAGTTAAACTATTTGAATGCCTTTAATTTAATGTATATACTTTGTAAGATTTATGGAAAAATAATTAAAAATATAAGAATATATTGAAAAGTTTAAGTGTCCCTGTTGCAGAGTATCATCACTACTATTTAATGCAACTTCTACACTTCTTCTGATTTTAATACTTTAAAAATACATCTTTGTATATATACTTTTCTTGTGTGTTTTTGGAACTTAAAATATAAAATTTACAGCATAAAATCAAATCGGTTTGTTTTCTTAATTTTTTAAAATACAGTCCATCTCGTGAACACATACATTATTTTTTGGTCGCTCGAACCGGATGGAATGAAAAAGTGAGTGCATAATCGGTAACATACATACGTGACGCGCGGTTCTACGTAGTTTCGATTGCATACAAACTTTTAATACGGCTTCGGTAAAATTGCGTAAAATTTTTTGGACATAATCTAAAAACTCATACGGATTGCGAGTAAAGTGTCTCATGTTTGCGAAAGTTGGAACTCAAAAAGGTGCTTGTGAAATTCAATAAGTTTAATGAAAAATGCGTGAAGTGTTTGTGCATGAATAAAATACACATATACATACATACATACATGAATGTATATGCAAGCCTAGAAAGTTCGCTAGGAAGAAGTTTGTTAAGTCTAAATCAACTAGTATTAATCAAAGTAACTAGTGGCTATTCGGTTAAAAGATTATAGCGAGTGAAAAGCATAAAGTCAAAGAATGGAATTGTAGCAGTTTTTCAATAAAAACAATTGAACATACTTAACGCAGTCAATAACCTGGTGTGTGACTTGAATAAGATCGTTACAAATATCAAGAGTGCATTTTAAACTTTTACAAAATTGTGTCAAGGTCAACGGAACAGTTTGAGCACAATTGTTAGACAATTATATAGGTCAGTGTGTCAAAGACAAGTTTTAGTTTGCAAAGACCTGGAAAATTAACATATGAGTGTAACACAGTGAACATTTTCATATTAATACTAACACAAATTAATTTGAACAGTTGAACTTTGTTTTTGATTTATTCAATATAAAATTTATAATATTTACTTCTATTATTTTGAATAAATAAATTATAATTACCTAAATCAATAAAAAGAAAAAAAAATACAATTTAAAGTTCAAGTACTCTTGATTGAAAAGGTAATAAAAATGGATTCATTAAAGAAGAAGCGCATTCAAATAAAGAGATCAATAACAAAGATTTATAATTTTGTAAATAGCCCAGGTGTGTCCAACAATGAAATCAGGGTACGTATTATGGAACTTGAAAATATTTATTGCAAATATAAGGAGCTTCAAGAGGAAATTGATGCTTTATGTACAACCGAGGAGGAAATTGAAGTTGAGGGTGCGTATAGGGATGAAGTTAATGAGGTATATTTTGCTGTAAAGACACTTTGGTGTAGAATATCTGAAGTTGATGCAGACGGAGCAGATGGGGCTGGTGTTCAAGCCAGCACACCAAACATAGTGGATGATTTAAATGCTTCGATTCGAGCCATAGTTCATCAGCAATCAACAACCACATCAATTCTTGAAACTGTGTCCGCTACTTTGTCTGCAGTTGCGAATATTCAATCAAATAATTCTCATTCGGATCTACGTCTACCACCTATACAAATTCCTGACTTTGACGGTGACATATCCAACTGGATCAGATTTCGCGATTTGTTCAAGGCAATGGTTGACTCGAAGACAAACTTATCTGATATCGAAAAATTGGAATATTTGCAAACAAAATTAAAAGGTGAAGCTTCTTCGATTATAAAGCATCTTCCTCCAACAAATGAAAACTATAAAGTAGCTTGGAATTTAATACTTGAAAATTACAATAGACCAGATTTATTGGAAAAACAATATTTTGATTCACTTTTTAAACAAAAACCTGTAAGAAACCCAACTTATGCAGAATTTAAGCGATTTTACAATAGTACAGTGGAAAATTATAATGCACTGAAAGTTGTTAATAGTTCAACGGAAACTTGGGATCCAATATTTTTATATCATATTGAAGATAAGTTAGATTCAGAATCAATAATTCTTTGGCGTAGAGAAAGGAAAGAGGGTGAAACACCGACATTTTCACAATTGATAAAATTCATGAAGAAACGTCTTCTTGAATTGGAAGAAGGTCATCAACCTAAGAACACTTCGCGACAGGTCCAGGGCAAAACATTGGCTACAACAACTGTTACTCAAAATTGTCCATTGTGTAAGGGTGATCATTTTTTATACAAATGTCGCCAGTTTATGTCGTTGCACGTAAATGAACGAAGAAAGTTAGTTTTATCTAATAAACTTTGTTTTAATTGCCTTAAGGAGAAACATTTCTCAAAAGATTGTAAGTCGGGTTCATGCCGAACATGTAATTTGAAACACAACACCTTATTACACATGGATGAACAAAAACATCGCAATTTGCAGAATAACCATAATTTTCCGGTAAGCATAAATTCAAGCCAACACACAGAACTACGTACAACGCTTTTACCAACCGCAATTATAATGGTTCGTGATAAGAATAACGCTTTACAACCCTGTCGTGCTTTGATCGATTCTGGTGCACAATCCACTCTTATAGCGGAGGCTTGTGTTCAACGTTTACGCCTAACACGTATATTTGACTAACACGTATATTTGACAGAACTTTATTTTATGGCGTTGGTAAGGATAATCCCAATTATTCGAAAGGAAAGGTTCAGCTTGAAATATTTGTACCGAAGACGAATAAGTCTCTAATTACACAGTCATATTGTCTTTCAAACTTAACACAATTTCTACCTTCACACACTATCGGTAATACAGATTTAGATTTTTTCAACAATTTAGAACTTGCTGATCCCGCATTCTATAGAAAGAACCGCATTGATGTTATTATTGGAGCAGATCTATTTCCCCAATGTATATTAGATGGCAAAATCTCACATCCAACGGGATCACCAACAGCAATGAATACAATATTTGGGTGGATAGTAATGGGAAATGTAACAGAATCGCAACAATCTACTTTCATTGCCCACATATATTCCGACATCGATGTTCAGTTACAGAAATTTTGGGAAATTGAAGATTGTCAACAACAAACTAAATTTTTGAGTCCAGAAGAAGAAATGGCTGAAGAACACTATGCTAAAAACGTTCAACGCCTGCAAAATGGAAAATACATGGTGAGGCTTCCATTTAAGTCAAATTTAGTGGAACTTGGTGAATCCAAAACTCAGGCGTTAAAAAGATTACAATCCATGGAAAGAAAATTCATAAAAAACCAAGATCTTAAAACAGAATTTCATGGCTTTATGGAAGAATATGAAAATCTTCAGCACATGCAGATTGCACAGGATAATGCAAAATATTACATGCCACATCATGCAGTCCTCAAACCTTCAAGTACTACAACAAAACTACGAGTGGTATTTGATGCCTCGTGCAAAAGTTCAAATAAAATGTCGCTGAATGATCATTTACTAATTGGGCCCACAGTACAAAATGATTTATATACAATTTTACTCAGATTTAGAAAACATGAAATCGGTTTTACAGCAGACATAGAAAAAATGTACCGGCAGGTGATGATGCATCCATCAGATAGAGCGTATCAAACAATATTATGGCGTAAAACAACAGAAGAAGAACCAAAGGAATATCAACTAGTAACGGTGACATATGGCACAGCATCAGCACCATTTTTAGCAACGCGTACACTACAACAAATAGCTTTTGATAATCAGCACGAATACCGGCAGGAATCACATGAGATAATGAATAATTTTTATGTCGATGACTATATGTCCAGTCTACCAGATTTAACATCCGCAAATGCTCTTCGTGCTTCTTTGTGTAGTATACTATCTCAGTATGGTTTCAACTTACGTAAATGGTCATCAAACTCACCACAATTTCTACAAAATATTACTATTACTGATAAATCTTTTTCACCGGACACCATGATAAATTGTTCAGAGACTATAAAAACTTTAGGTTTGTTGTGGAACACCTCATCCGATTGTTTTCAATATAGCGTATCATTTTTTGAACCTCCTGATCAGTTAACTAAACGGTCCATTTTGTCGGAAATATCTAAAATATACGACCCCATAGGATGGCTTGCTCCAGTTGTAATTTCATTTAAGTTGCTCATGCAAAAGCTCTGGCTGAAAGGAGTGACCTGGGATCAGGAAGTACCTATTGATTTGGCTGACGAATGGGTGCGTTTGAGAAAAAACATTTACCACATCAAACACCTTAAAATACCGAGGTGGTTTCAATTTTCTGAAGGTGATCAGGTAGAATTACATGGATTTGCAGATGCTTCGGAGCTTGCCTATGCTGCAGCAATTTATATACGTATTGTAAAGAAAAATGGTTCAGTTTCAACATTCTTACTGACGGCAAAAACAAGAGTAGCTCCTTTAAAACAAATCACACTTCCACGTTTGGAGCTCTGTGCAGCTCATCTTATGGTGAAACTCATGCTAAAAGTAAAGGATGCTCTACATTTCGATAGTATTTTGACATATGGTTGGACCGATTCAACGGTTGTATTGTCATGGATTAGCGATCATCCCCGCAAGTGGAAAACATTTATCGCAAATCGCTCTTCATACATAATACAACATTTACCATCAACACAATGGCATCATATTGCATCTAAACAAAATCCAGCTGATTTAGCTACAAGGGGTGTCGCATCGATTGACATCATTAACAATTCATTATGGTGGAAAGGTCTTTAGATCCTACAAAATCAACGTTTAGAATTTCGAATATCATCTCAAGTCCCAAAGAATATTGATCTAGAAGAGAAAAGAAATATTATATCAACCATCGCTACTTGCCTTACTAACAACTTTAATTTAACAGAGAGATATTCCGATTTTAATAAACTTTACCGTATAACAGCTCTTTTACTTCGTTTTGTGCACAACTGCAAATCGACATTACCCAAGGATAATAGGAAATTTGGAATTATAACATCATTAGAACTTGAAGAAGCAAGAAAATTGTTAATAAAATATTCTCAACAAAGATGCTTCAAAAATGAAATTCGTTTATTATCCTCTAACAAACCGTTACCCACGACAAGTAAGCTATCATCATTAACTCCATTTTTAGATTCCAACGGTGTGCTTAGAGTAGGTGGTCGCCTGGAAAACGCAAACATCAGTTACGATCAAAAGCATCCATACATACTTCATAAAGATGATTCAGTAACCCTGTTAATAGTTCAACATTACCACAAAAACCATCTTCACGCTGGAGTACGACAACTGCAATATCTATCTATCCTAACGTCATTTACTTAATCAAACGAACTGTCTACAAGTGTACAACGTGTATGAGATATCGACAATTGCCTTATCAACAACGTATGGGTGATCTCCCTTCTCACCGTGTAAAACCAGCATCAACATTTTTATATATCGGCATCGATTTTGCAGGTCCAATATTCATTCGTTCATGGAAAGGCCGTGGTTCTAAAACGTATAAATGCTGGATTGCAATTTTTGTATGCTTAAATACGAAAGCAATTCATCTTGAAGCAGTTACAGAACTGACTACTGCAGCATTTTTGGCATCACTACGTCGATTCACTTCTAGACGTGGTAGACCATCTCACATTTACACCGATAATGGCACAAATTTTATTGGATGCGATGGAAAACTTACAGAATTGTATGAATTCTTACAAAACCACCATGATGCTATCTATCGAGATTTGGCAACCCAGAAGATTCAATGGCATTTTAGTCCACCGTCAGCACCACACTTCGGAGGCATATGGGAGGCAGGTGTCAAGTCCATGAAATTTCATCTAACTCGTGTGCTTGGTAACTCTCTTGCAACATATGAGGAGATAACCACATTGTTATGTCAAATTGAATGTTGTCTCAACTCACGTCCGTTAAGTCTTAAGTTTGATGGTGACCCAGACCCTTTGACACCAGGTCACTTCTTGATTCTACGTCCACTCGCCGCATTGCCTGATGAAGACCTAATTAATGTCAACGCAAATCGTTTAACTAGATGGCAGTACATGCAGCAATTAGTTGGTCAATTTTGGTCAAAATGGTCAAGTGAGTATCTTAGTCAACTCCAGAAGAGGCCAAAATGGGTGACAAAACTACAAAATCTTCAACAAAACGATATGGTCCTTATTAAGGACGAGAATCTTCCGCCAACGCAATGGCTGATTGGCAGGGTCATTGAAACACATCCAGGTAAGGATGGCTTAGTCCGCGTGGCAACAGTCAGAACCAAACGCGGAGAACTCAAGCGCCCTATAACGAAGCTATGTCCTCTCTTCATTGACTGTTGAAAGGAATCCTTTCAAGGTGGGCCGGTATGTTGCAGAGTATCATCACTACTATTTAATGCAACTTCTACACTTCTTCTGATTTTAATACTTTAAAATACATCTTTGTATATATACTTTTCTTGCGTGTTTTTGGAACTTCAAATATAAAATTTACAGCATAAAATCAAATCGGTTTGTTTTCTTAATTTTTTAAAATACAGTCCATCTCGTGAACACATACAGTCCCTATTATTTTTCCAGGCCTTTATTTTAAATTTTTTTTAAGAATTTGGCAGAACTGGTCAAATATTTTTATTTTATCAGTTAAACTATTTGAATACCTTTAATTTAGTGTATATACTTTGTAATCTTTATGGAAAAATAATTAAAAATATAAGAATATATTGAAAAGTTTAAGTGTCCCTATTAAATTTCCAGGCCTTTATTTTACAATTTTTTTAAGAATTTGGCAGAACTGGTCAAATATTTTTATTTTCTCAGTTAAACTATTTGAACACCTTTAATTTAATGTATATACTTTGTAATATTTATGGCAAAATAATTAAAAATACAAGAATATATTGAAAAGTTTAAGTGTCCCTATTATTTTTCCAGGCCTTTATTTTAAATTTTTTTTAAGAATTTGGCAGAACTGGTCAAATATTTTTATTTTATCAGTTAAACTATTTGAATACCTTTAATTTACTGTATATACTTTGTAATCTTTATGGAAAAATAATTAAAAATATAAGAATATATTGAAAAGTTTAAGTGTCCCTATTAAATTTCCAGGCCTTTATTTTAAAATTTTTTTAAGAATTTGGCAGAACTGGTCAAATATTTTTATTTTATCAGTTAAGCTATTTGAATACCTTTAATTTAAAGTATATACTTTGTAATATTTATTGAAAAAAAATTAAAAATATAAGAATATATTGAAAAGTTTAAGTGTCCCTATTAAATTTCCAGGCTTTTATTTTACAATTTTTTTAAGAATTTGGCAGAACTGGTCAAATATTTTTATTTTATCAGTTAAACTATTTGAATGCCTTTAATTTAATGTATATACTTTGTAATCTTTATGGAAAAATAATTAAAAATATAAGAATATATTGAAAAGTTTAAGTGTCCCTATTAAATTTCCAGGCTTTTATTTTACAATTTTTTTAAGAATTTGGCAGAACTGGTCAAATATTTTTATTTTATCAGTTAAGCTATTTGAATACCTTTAATTTAATGTATATACTTTGTAATCTTTATGGAAAAATAATTAAAAATATAAGAATATATTGAAAAGTTTAAGTGTCCCTATTAAATTTCCAGGCCCTTATTTCACAATTTTTTTAAGAATTTGACAGAACTGGTCCAATATTTTTATTTTATCAGTTAAACTATTTGAATGCCTTTAATTTAATGTATATACTTTGTAATATTTATGGAAAAATAATTAAAAAATATAAGAATATATTGAAAAGTTTAAGTGTCCCTATTATTTTTCCAGGCCTTTATTTTAAATTTTTTTTAAGAATTTGGCAGAACTGGTCAAATATTTTTATTTTATCAGTTAAACTATTTGAATACCTTTAATTTAGTGTATATACTTTGTAATCTTTATGGAAAAATAATTAAAAATATAAGAATATATTGAAAAGTTTAAGTGTCCCTATTAAATTTCCAGGCCTTTATTTTACAATTTTTTTAAGAATTTGGCAGAACTGGTCAAATATTTTTATTTTCTCAGTTAAACTATTTGAATACCTTTAATTTAATGTATATACTTTGTAATATTTATGGCAAAATAATTAAAAATACAAGAATGTATTGAAAAGTTTAAGTGTCCCTATTATTTTTCTAGGCCTTTATTTTACAATTTTTTTAAGATTTTGGCAGAACTGGTCAAATATTTTTATTTGATCAGTTAAACTATTTGAATGCCTTTAATTTAATGTATATACTTTGTAATATTTATGGAAAAATAATTAAAAAATATAAGAATATATTGAAAAGTTTAAGTGTCCCTATTAAATTTCCAGGCTTTTATTTTACAATTTTTTTAAGAATTTGGCAGAACTGGTCAAATATTTTTATTTTATCAGTTAAGCTATTTGAATACCTTTAATTTAATGTATATACTTTGTAATCTTTATGGAAAAATAATTAAAAATATAAGAATATATTGAAAAGTTTAAGTGTCCCTATTAAATTTCCAGGCCTTTATTTTACAATTTTTTTAAGAATTTGGCAGAACTGGTCAAATATTTTTATTTTATCAGTTAAGCTATTTGAATACCTTTAATTTAATGTATATACTTTGTAATCTTTATGGAAAAATAATTAAAAATATAAGAATATATTGAAAAGCTTAAGTGTCCCTATTAAATTTCCAGGCCTTTATTTTACAATTTTTTTAAGAATTTGGCAGAACTGGTCAAATATTTTTATTTTATCAGTTAAGCTATTTGAATACCTTTAATTTAATGTATATACTTTGTAATCTTTATGGAAAAATAATTAAAAATATAAGAATATATTGAAAAGTTTAAGTGTCCCTATTAAATTTCCAGGCCCTTATTTCACAATTTTTTTAAGAATTTGGCAGAACTGGTCCAATATTTTTATTTTATCAGTTATACTATTTGAATGCCTTTAATTTAATGTATATACTTTGTAATCTTTATGGAAAAATAATTAAAAATATAAGAATATATTGAAAAGTTTAAGTGTCCCTATTAAATTTCCAGACTTTTATTTTACAATTTTTTTAAGAATTTGGCAGAACTGGTCAAATATTTTTATTTTATCAGTTAAGCTATTTGAATACCTTTAATTTAATGTATATACTTTGTAATCTTTATGGAAAAATAATTAAAAAATATAAGAATATATTGAAAGGTTTAAGTGTCCCTATTAAATTTCCAGGCCTTTATTTTAAAATTTTTTTAAGAATTTGGTAGAACTGGTCAAATATTTTTATTTTATCAGTTAAACTATTTGAATACCTTTAATTTAATGTATATACATACTTTGTAATATTTATGGAAAAATAATTAAAAATACAAGAATATATTGAAAAGTTTAAGTGTCCCTATTAAATTTCCAGGCCTTTATTTTACAATTTTTTTTAAGAATTTGGCAGAACTGGTCAAATATTTTTATTTTATCAGTTAAACTATTTGAATGCCTTTAATTTAATGTATATACTTTGTAAGATTTATGGAAAAATAATTAAAAATACAAGAATATATTGAAAAGTTTAAGTGTCCCTATTAAATTTCCAGGCCTTTATTTTACAATTTTTTTAAGAATTTGGCAGAACTGGTCTAATATTTTTATTTTCTCAGTTAAACTATTTGAATACCTTTAATTTAATGTATATACTTTGTAATATTTATGGAAAAATAATTAAAAATATAAGAATATATTGAAAAGTTTAAGTGTCCTTATTAAATTTCCAGGCCTTTATTTTAAAATTTTTTTAAGAATTTGGTAGAACTGGTCAAATATTTTTATTTTATCAGTTAAACTATTTGAATACCTTTAGTTTAATGTATATACATACTTTGTAATCTTTATGGAAAAATAATTAAAAATATAAGAATATATTGAAAAGTTTAAGTGTCCCTATTATTTTTCCAGGCCTTTATTTTAAATTTTTTTTAAGAATTTGGCAGAACTGGTCAAATATTTTTATTTTATCAGTTAAACTATTTGAATGCCTTTAATTTAATGTATATACTTTGTAATCTTTATGGAAAAATAATTAAAAATATAAGAATATATTGAAAAGTTTAAGTGTCCCTATTAAATTTCCAGGCCTTTATTTTACAATTTTTTTAAGAATTTGGCAGAACTGGTCAAATATTTTTATTTTATCAGTTAAGCTATTTGAATACCTTTAATTTAATGTATATACTTTGTAATATTTATGGAAAAATAATTAAAAATATAAGAATATATTGAAAAGTTTAAGTGTCCCTATTAAATTTCCAGGCCTTTATTTTACAATTTTTTTAAGAATTTGGCAGAACTGGTCAAATATTTTTATTTTATCAGTTAAGCTATTTGAATACCTTTAATTTAATGTATATACTTTGTAATCTTTATGGAAAAATAATTAAAAATATAAGAATATATTGAAAAGTTTAAGTGTCCCTATTAAATTTCCAGGCCCTTATTTCACAATTTTTTTAAGAATTTGGCAGAACTGGTCCAATATTTTTATTTTATCAGTTAAACTATTTGAATGCCTTTATTTTAATGTATATACTTTGTAATCTTTATGGAAAAATAATTAAAAATATAATAATATATTGAAAAGTTTAAGTGTCCCTATTAAATTTCCAGGCTTTTATTTTACAATTTTTTTAAGAATTTGGCAGAACTGGTCAAATATTTTTATTTTATCAGTTAAGCTATTTGAATACCTTTAATTTAATGTATATACTTTGTAATCTTTATGGAAAAATAATTAAAAAATATTAGAATATATTGAAAGGTTTAAGTGTCCCTATTAAATTTCCAGGCCTTTATTTTAAAATTTTTTTAAGAATTTGGTAGAACTGGTCAAATATTTTTATTTTATCAGTTAAACTATTTGAATACCTTTAATTTAATGTATATACATACTTTGTAATATTTATGGAAAAATAATTAAAAATACAAGAATATATTGAAAAGTTTAAGTGTCCCTATTAAATTTCCAGGCCTTTATTTTACAATTTTTTTAAGAATTTGGCAGAACTGGTCAAATATTTTTATTTGATCAGTTAAACTATTTGAATGCCTTTAATTTAATGTATATACTTTGTAATCTTTATGGAAAAATAATTAAAAATACAAGAATATATTGAAAAGTTTAAGTGTCCCTATTAAATTTCCAGGCCTTTATTTTAAAATTTTTTTAAGAATTTGGTAGAACTGGTCAAATATTTTTATTTTATCAGTTAAACTATTTGAATACCTTTAGTTTAATGTATATACATACTTTGTAATCTTTATGGAAAAATAATTAAAAATATAAGAATATATTGAAAAGTTTAAGTGTCCCTATTATTTTTCCAGGCCTTTATTTTAAATTTTTTTTAAGAACTTGGCAGAACTGGTCAAATATTTTTATTTTATCAGTTAAACTATTTGAATGCCTTTAATTTAATGTATATACTTTGTAATCTTTATGGAAAAATAATTAAAAATACAAGAATATATTGAAAAGTTTAAGTGTCCCTATTACTTTTCCAGGCCTTTATTTTACAATTTTTTTAAGAATTTGGCAGAACTGGTCAAATATTTTTATTTTATCAGTTAAGCTATTTGAATACCTTTAATTTAATGTATATACTTTGTAATATTTATGGAAAAATAATTAAAAATATAAGAATATATTGAAAAGTTTAAGTGTCCCTATTAAATTTCCAGGCCTTTATTTTACAATTTTTTTAAGAATTTGGCAGAACTGGTCAAATATTTTTATTTTATCAGTTAAGCTATTTGAATACCTTTAATTTAATGTATATACTTTGTAATCTTTATGGAAAAATAATTAAAAATATAAGAATATATTGAAAAGTTTAAGTGTCCCTATTAAATTTCCAGGCCCTTATTTAACAATTTTTTTAAGAATTTGGCAGAACTGGTCCAATATTTTTATTTTATCAGTTAAACTATTTGAATGCCTTTATTTTAATGTATATACTTTGTAATCTTTATGGAAAAATAATTAAAAATATAAGAATATATTGAAAAGTTTAAGTGTCCCTATTAAATTTCCAGGCTTTTATTTTACAATTTTTTTAAGAATTTGGCAGAACTGGTCAAATATTTTTATTTTATCAGTTAAGCTATTTGAATACCTTTAATTTAATGTATATACTTTGTAATCTTTATGGAAAAATAATTAAAAAATATAAGAATATATTGAAAGGTTTAAGTGTCCCTATTAAATTTCCAGGCCTTTATTTTAAAATTTTTTTAAGAATTTGGTAGAACTGGTCAAATATTTTTATTTTATCAGTTAAACTATTTGAATACCTTTAATTTAATGTATATACATACTTTGTAATATTTATGGAAAAATAATTAAAAATACAAGAATATATTGAAAAGTTTAAGTGTCCCTATTAAATTTCCAGGCCTTTATTTTACAATTTTTTTTAAGAATTTGGCAGAACTGGTCAAATATTTTTATTTTATCAGTTAAACTATTTGAATGCCTTTAATTTAATGTATATACTTTGTAAGATTTATGGAAAAATAATTAAAAATACAAGAATATATTGAAAAGTTTAAGTGTCCCTATTAAATTTCCAGGCCTTTATTTTACAATTTTTTTAAGAATTTGGCAGAACTGGTCAAATATTTTTATTTTCTCAGTTAAACTATTTGAATACCTTTAATTTAGTATATATACTTTGTAATCTTTATGGAAAAATAATTAAAAATATAAGAATATATTGAAAAGTTTAAGTGTCCCTATTAAATTTCCAGGCCTTTATTTTAAAATTTTTTTAAGAATTTGGTAGAACTGGTCAAATATTTTTATTTTATCAGTTAAACTATTTGAATACCTTTAGTTTAATGTATATACATACTTTGTAATCTTTATGGAAAAATAATTAAAAATATAAGAATATATTGAAAAGTTTAAGTGTCCCTATTATTTTTCCAGGCCTTTATTTTAAATTTTTTTTAAGAATTTGGCAGAACTGGTCAAATATTTTTATTTTATCAGTTAAACTATTTGAATACCTTTAATTTAGTGTATATACTTTGTAATCTTTATGGAAAAATAATTAAAAATATAAGAATATATTGAAAAGTTTAAGTGTCCCTATTAAATTTCCAGGCCTTTATTTTACAATTTTTTTAAGAATTTGGCAGAACTGGTCAAATATTTTTATTTTCTCAGTTAAACTATTTGAACACCTTTAATTTAATGTATATACTTTGTAATATTTATGGCAAAATAATTAAAAATACAAGAATATATTGAAAAGTTTAAGTGTCCCTATTATTTTTCCAGGCCTTTATTTTAAATTTTTTTTAAGAATTTGGCAGAACTGGTCAAATATTTTTATTTTATCAGTTAAACTATTTGAATACCTTTAATTTAGTGTATATACTTTGTAATCTTTATGGAAAAATAATTAAAAATATAAGAATATATTGAAAAGTTTAAGTGTCCCTATTAAATTTCCAGGCCTTTATTTTACAATTTTTTTAAGAATTTGGCAGAACTGGTCAAATATTTTTATTTTATCAGTTAAGCTATTTGAATACCTTTAATTTAAAGTATATACTTTGTAATATTTATTGAAAAAAAATTAAAAATATAAGAATATATTGAAAAGTTTAAGTGTCCCTATTAAATTTCCAGGCTTTTATTTTACAATTTTTTTAAGAATTTGGCAGAACTGGTCAAATATTTTTATTTTATCAGTTAAACTATTTGAATGCCTTTAATTTAATGTATATACTTTGTAATCTTTATGGAAAAATAATTAAAAATATAAGAATATATTGAAAAGTTTAAGTGTCCCTATTAAATTTCCAGGCTTTTATTTTACAATTTTTTTAAGAATTTGGCAGAACTGGTCAAATATTTTTATTTTATCAGTTAAGCTATTTGAATACCTTTAATTTAATGTATATACTTTGTAATCTTTATGGAAAAATAATTAAAAATATAAGAATATATTGAAAAGTTTAAGTGTCCCTATTAAATTTCCAGGCCCTTATTTCACAATTTTTTTAAGAATTTGGCAGAACTGGTCCAATATTTTTATTTTATCAGTTAAACTATTTGAATGCCTTTAATTTAATGTATATACTTTGTAATATTTATGGAAAAATAATTAAAAAATATAAGAATATATTGAAAAGTTTAAGTGTCCCTATTATTTTTCCAGGCCTTTATTTTAAATTTTTTTTAAGAATTTGGCAGAACTGGTCAAATATTTTTATTTTATCAGTTAAACTATTTGAATACCTTTAATTTAGTGTATATACTTTGTAATCTTTATGGAAAAATAATTAAAAATATAAGAATATATTGAAAAGTTTCAGTGTCCCTATTAAATTTCCAGGCCTTTATTTTACAATTTTTTTAAGAATTTGGCAGAACTGGTCAAATATTTTTATTTTCTCAGTTAAACTATTTGAATACCTTTAATTTAATGTATATACTTTGTAATATTTATGGCAAAATAATTAAAAATACAAGAATATATTGAAAAGTTTAAGTGTCCCTATTATTTTTCTAGGCCTTTATTTTACAATTTTTTTAAGAATTTGGCAGAACTGGTCAAATATTTTTATTTGATCAGTTAAACTATTTGAATGCCTTTAATTTAATGTATATACTTTGTAATATTTATGGAAAAATAATTAAAAAATATAAGAATATATTGAAAAGTTTAAGTGTCCCTATTAAATTTCCAGGCTTTTATTTTACAATTTTTTTAAGAATTTGGCAGAACTGGTCAAATATTTTTATTTTATCAGTTAAGCTATTTGAATACCTTTAATTTAATGTATATACTTTGTAATCTTTATGGAAAAATAATTAAAAATATAAGAATATATTGAAAAGTTTAAGTGTCCCTATTAAATTTCCAGGCCCTTATTTCACAATTTTTTTAAGAATTTGGCAGAACTGGTCCAATATTTTTATTTTATCAGTTAAACTATTTGAATGCCTTTATTTTAATGTATATACTTTGTAATCTTTATGGAAAAATAATTAAAAATATAAGAATATATTGAAAAGTTTAAGTGTCCCTATTAAATTTCCAGGCCCTTATTTCACAATTTTTTTAAGAATTTGGCAGAACTGGTCCAATATTTTTATTTTATCAGTTAAACTATTTGAATGCCTTTAATTTAATGTATATACTTTGTAATATTTATGGAAAAATAATTAAAAAATATAAGAATATATTGAAAAGTTTAAGTGTCCCTATTATTTTTCCAGGCCTTTATTTTAAATTTTTTTAAGAATTTGGCAGAACTGGTCAAATATTTTTATTTTATCAGTTAAACTATTTGAATACCTTTAATTTAGTGTATATACTTTGTAATCTTTATTGAAAAATAATTAAAAATATAAGAATATATTGAAAAGTTTAAGTGTCCCTATTAAATTTCCAGGCCTTTATTTTAAAATTTTTTTAAGAATTTGGTAGAACTGGTCAAATATTTTTATTTTATCAGTTAAACTATTTGAATACCTTTAATTTAATGTATATACATACTTTGTAATATTTATGGAAAAATAATTAAAAATACAAGAATATATTGAAAAGTTTAAGTGTCCCTATTAAATTTCCAGGCCTTTATTTTACAATTTTTTTTAAGAATTTGGCAGAACTGGTCAAATATTTTTATTTTATCAGTTAAACTATTTGAATGCCTTTAATTTAATGTATATACTTTGTAATCTTTATGGAAAAATAATTAAAAATACAAGAATATATTGAAAAGTTTAAGTGTCCCTATTAAATTTCCAGGCCTTTATTTTACAATTTTTTTAAGAATTTGGCAGAACTGGTCAAATATTTTTATTTTATCAGTTAAGCTATTTGAATACCTTTAATTTAATGTATATACTTTGTAATATTTATGGAAAAATAATTAAAAATATAAGAATATATTGAAAAGTTTAAGTGTCCCTATTAAATTTCCAGGCCTTTATTTTACAATTTTTTTAAGAATTTGGCAGAACTGGTCAAATATTTTTATTTTATCAGTTAAGCTATTTGAATACCTTTAATTTAATGTATATACTTTGTAATCTTTATGGAAAAATAATTAAAAATATAAGAATATATTGAAAAGTTTAAGTGTCCCTATTAAATTTCCAGGCCCTTATTTCACAATTTTTTTAAGAATTTGGCAGAACTGGTCCAATATTTTTATTTTATCAGTTAAACTATTTGAATGCCTTTATTTTAATGTATATACTTTGTAATCTTTATGGAAAAATAATTAAAAATATAAGAATATATTGAAAAGTTTAAGTGTCCCTATTAAATTTCCAGGCTTTTATTTTACAATTTTTTTAAGAATTTGGCAGAACTGGTCAAATATTTTTATTTTATCAGTTAAGCTATTTGAATACCTTTAATTTAATGTATATACTTTGTAATCTTTATGGAAAAATAATTAAAAAATATAAGAATATATTGAAAGGTTTAAGTGTCCCTATTAAATTTCCAGGCCTTTATTTTAAAATTTTTTTAAGAATTTGGTAGAACTGGTCAAATATTTTTATTTTATCAGTTAAACTATTTGAATACCTTTAATTTAATGTATATACATACTTTGTAATATTTATGGAAAAATAATTAAAAATACAAGAATATATTGAAAAGTTTAAGTGTCCCTATTAAATTTCCAGGCCTTTATTTTACAATTTTTTTTATGAATTTGGCAGAACTGGTCAAATATTTTTATTTTATCAGTTAAACTATTTGAATGCCTTTAATTTAATGTATATACTTTGTAAGATTTATGGAAAAATAATTAAAAATACAAGAATATATTGAAAAGTTTAAGTGTCCCTATTAAATTTCCAGGCCTTTATTTTACAATTTTTTTAAGAATTTGGCAGAACTGGTCAAATATTTTTATTTTCTCAGTTAAACTATTTGAATACCTTTAATTTAGTGTATATACTTTGTAATCTTTATGGAAAAATAATTAAAAATATAAGAATATATTGAAAAGTTTAAGTGTCCCTATTAAATTTCCAGGCCTTTATTTTAAAATTTTTTTAAGAATTTGGTAGAACTGGTCAAATATTTTTATTTTATCAGTTAAACTATTTGAATACCTTTAGTTTAATGTATATACATACTTTGTAATATTTATGGAAAAATAATTAAAAAATATAAGAATATATTGAAAAGTTTAAGTGTCCCTATTATTTTTCCAGGCCTTTATTTTAAATTTTTTTTAAGAATTTGGCAGAACTGGTCAAATATTTTTATTTTATCAGTTAAACTATTTGAATACCTTTAATTTAGTGTATATACTTTGTAATCTTTATGGAAAAATAATTAAAAATATAAGAATATATTGAAAAGTTTAAGTGTCCCTATTAAATTTCCAGGCATTTATTTTACAATTTTTTTAAGAATTTGGCAGAACTGGTCAAATATTTTTATTTTCTCAGTTAAACTATTTGAATACCTTTAATTTAATGTATATACTTTGTAATATTTATGGCAAAATAATTAAAAATACAAGAATATATTGAAAAGTTTAAGTGTCCCTATTATTTTTCCAGGCCTTTATTTTACAATTTTTTTAAGAATTTGGCAGAACTGGTCAAATATTTTTATTTTATCAGTTAAGCTATTTGAATACCTTTAATTTAAAGTATATACTTTGTAATATTTATTGAAAAAAAATTAAAAATATAAGAATATATTGAAAAGTTTAAGTGTCCCTATTAAATTTCCAGGCTTTTATTTTACAATTTTTTTAAGAATTTGGCAGAACTGGTCCAATATTTTTATTTTATCAGTTAAACTATTTGAATGCCTTTAATTTAATGTATATACTTTGTAATATTTATGGAAAAATAATTAAAAAATATAAGAATATATTGAAAAGTTTAAGTGTCCCTATTATTTTTCCAGGCCTTTATTTTAAATTTTTTTTAAGAATTTGGCAGAACTGGTCAAATATTTTTATTTTATCAGTTAAACTATTTGAATACCTTTAATTTAGTGTATATACTTTGTAATCTTTATGGAAAAATAATTAAAAATATAAGAATATATTGAAAAGTTTAAGTGTCCCTATTAAATTTCCAGGCCTTTATTTTACAATTTTTTTAAGAATTTGGCAGAACTGGTCAAATATTTTTATTTTCTCAGTTAAACTATTTGAATACCTTTAATTTAATGTATATACTTTGTAATATTTATGGCAAAATAATTAAAAATACAAGAATATATTGAAAAGTTTAAGTGTCCCTATTATTTTTCCAGGCCTTTATTTTACAATTTTTTTAAGAATTTGGCAGAACTGGTCAAATATTTTTATTTGATCAGTTAAACTATTTGAATGCCTTTAATTTAATGTATATACTTTGTAATATTTATGGAAAAATAATTAAAAAATATAAGAATATATTGAAAAGTTTAAGTGTCCCTATTAAATTTCCAGGCTTTTATTTTACAATTTTTTAAGAATTTGGCAGAACTGGTCAAATATTTTTATTTTATCAGTTAAGCTATTTGAATACCTTTAATTTAATGTATATACTTTGTAATCTTTATGGAAAAATAATTAAAAATATAAGAATATATTGAAAAGTTTAAGTGTCCCTATTAAATTTCCAGGCCCTTATTTCACAATTTTTTTAAGAATTTGGCAGAACTGGTCCAATATTTTTATTTTATCAGTTAAACTATTTGAATGCCTTTATTTTAATGTATATACTTTGTAATCTTTATGGAAAAATAATTAAAAATATAAGAATATATTGAAAAGTTTAAGTGTCCCTATTAAATTTCCAGGCTTTTATTTTACAATTTTTTTAAGAATTTGGCAGAACTGGTCAAATATTTTTATTTTATCAGTTAAGCTATTTGAATACCTTTAATTTAATGTATATACTTTGTAATCTTTATGGAAAAATAATTAAAAATATAAGAATATATTGAAAAGTTTAAGTGTCCCTATTAAATTTCCAGGCCCTTATTTCACAATTTTTTTAAGAATTTGGCAGAACTGGTCCAATATTTTTATTTTATCAGTTAAACTATTTGAATGCCTTTAATTCAATGTATATACTTTGTAATATTTATGGAAAAATAATTAAAAAATATAAGAATATATTGAAAAGTTTAAGTGTCCCTATTAAATTTCCAGGCCTTTATTTTAAAATTTTTTTAAGAATTTGGTAGAACTGGCCAAATATTTTTATTTTATCAGTTAAACTATTTGAATACCTTTAATTTAATGTATATACATACTTTGTAATATTTATGGAAAAATAATTAAAAATACAAGAATATATTGAAAAGTTTAAGTGTCCCTATTAAATTTCCAGGCCTTTATTTTACAATTTTTTTTAAGAATTTGGCAGAACTGGTCAAATATTTTTATTTTATCAGTTAAACTATTTGAATGCCTTTAATTTAATGTATATACTTTGTAAGATTTATGGAAAAATAATTAAAAATACAAGAATATATTGAAAAGTTTAAGTGTCCCTATTAAATTTCCAGGCCTTTATTTTACAATTTTTTTAAGAATTTGGCAGAACTGGTCAAATATTTTTATTTTCTCAGTTAAACTATTTGAATACCTTTAATTTAATGTATATACTTTGTAATCTTTATGGAAAAATAATTAAAAATATAAGAATATATTGAAAAGTTTAAGTGTCCCTATTAAATTTCCAGGCCTTTATTTTACAATTTTTTTAAGAATTTGGCAGAACTGGTCAAATATTTTTATTTTATCAGTTAAACTATTTGAATGCCTTTAATTTAATGTATATACTTTGTAATCTTTATGGAAAAATAATTAAAAATATAAGAATATATTGAAAAGTTTAAGTGTCCCTATTAAATTTCCAGGCCTTTATTTTACAATTTTTTTAAGAATTTGGCAGAACTGGTCAAATATTTTTATTTTATCAGTTAAGCTATTTGAATACCTTTAATTTAATGTATATACTTTGTAATATTTATGGAAAAATAATTAAAAATACAAGAATATATTGAAAAGTTTAAGTGTCCCTATTAAATTTCCAGGCCTTTATTTTACAATTTTTTTAAGAATTTGGCAGAACTGGTCAAATATTTTTATTTTATCAGTTAAACTATTTGAATGCCTTTAATTTAATGTATATACTTTGTAATCTTTATGGAAAAATAATTAAAAATACAAGAATATATTGAAAAGTTTAAGTGTCCCTATTAAATTTCCAGGCCTTTATTTTACAATTTTTTTAAGAATTTGGCAGAACTGGTCAAATATTTTTATTTTCTCAGTTAAACTATTTGAATACCTTTAATTTAATGTATATACTTTGTAATATTTATGGCAAAATAATTAAAAATACAAGAATATATTGAAAAGTTTAAGTGCCCCTATTATTTTTCCAGGCCTTTATTTTACAATTTTTTTAACAATTTGGCAGAACTGGTCAAATATTTTTATTTTATCAGTTAAACTATTTGAATGCCTTTAATTTAATATATATACTTTGTAATCTTTATGGAAAAATAATTAAAAATATAAAAATATATTGAAAAGTTTAAGTGTCCCTATTAAATTTCCAGGCCTTTATATTACAGTTTTTTTTTAAGAATTTGGCAGAACTGGTCAAATATTTTTATTTTATCAGTTAAACTATTTGAATGCTTTTAATTTAATGTATATACTTTGTAATCTTTATGGAAAAATAATTAAAAATATAAGAATATATTGAAAAGTTTAAGTGTCCCTATTATTTTTCCAGGCCTTTATTTTACAATTTTTTTAAGAATTTGGCAGAACTGGTCAAATATTTTTATTTTATCAGTTAAACTATTTGAATGCTTTTAATTTAATGTATATACTTTGTAATATTTATGGAAAAATAATTAAAAATATAAGAATATATTGAAAAGTTTAAGTGTCCCTATTAAATTTCCAGGCCTTTATTTTACAATTTTTTTTAAGAATTTGGCAGAACTGGTCAAATATTTTTATTTTATCAGTTAAGCTATTTGAATACCTTTAATTTAATGTATATACTTTGTAATCTTTATGGAAAAATAATTAAAAATATAAGAATATATTGAAAAGTTTAAGTGTCCCTATTAAATTTCCAGGCCCTTATTTCACAATTTTTTTAAGAATTTGGCAGAACTGGTCCAATATTTTTATTTTATCAGTTAAACTATTTGAATGCCTTTATTTTAATGTATATACTTTGTAATCTTTATGGAAAAATAATTAAAAATATAAGAATATATTGAAAAGTTTAAGTGTCCCTATTAAATTTCCAGGCTTTTATTTTACAATTTTTTTAAGAATTTGGCAGAACTGGTCAAATATTTTTATTTTATCAGTTAAGCTATTTGAATACCTTTAATTTAATGTATATACTTTGTAATCTTTATGGAAAAATAATTAAAAAATATAAGAATATATTGAAAGGTTTAAGTGTCCCTATTAAATTTCCAGGCCTTTATTTTAAAATTTTTTTAAGAATTTGGTAGAACTGGTCAAATATTTTTATTTTATCAGTTAAACTATTTGAATGCCTTTATTTTAATGTATATACTTTGTAATCTTTATGGAAAAATAATTAAAAATATAAGAATATATTGAAAAGTTTAAGTGTCCCTATTAAATTTCCAGGCTTTTATTTTACAATTTTTTTAAGAATTTGGCTGAACTGGTCAAATATTTTTATTTTATCAGTTAAGCTATTTGAATACCTTTAATTTAATGTATATACTTTGTAATCTTTATGGAAAAATAATTAAAAAATATAAGAATATATTGAAAGGTTTAAGTGTCCCTATTAAATTTCCAGGCCTTTATTTTAAAATTTTTTTAAGAATTTGGTAGAACTGGTCCAATATTTTTATTTTATCAGTTAAACTATTTGAATGCCTTTAATTTAATGTATATACTTTGTAATATTTATGGAAAAATAATTAAAAAATATAAGAATATATTGAAAAGTTTAAGTGTCCCTATTATTTTTCCAGGCCTTTATTTTAAATTTTTTTTAAGAATTTGGCAGAACTGGTCAAATATTTTTATTTTCTCAGTTAAACTATTTGAATACCTTTAATTTAGTGTATATACTTTGTAATCTTTATGGAAAAATAATTAAAAATATAAGAATATATTGAAAAGTTTAAGTGTCCCTATTAAATTTCCAGGCCTTTATTTTAAAATTTTTTTAAGAATTTGGTAGAACTGGTCAAATATTTTTATTTTATCAGTTAAACTATTTGAATACCTTTAATTTAATGTATATACATACTTTGTAATATTTATGGAAAAATAATTAAAAATACAAGAATATATTGAAAAGTTTAAGTGTCCCTATTAAATTTCCAGGTCTTTATTTTACAATTTTTTTTAAGAATTTGGCAGAACTGGTCAAATATTTTTATTTTATCAGTTAAACTATTTGAATGCCTTTAATTTAATGTATATACTTTGTAAGATTTATGGAAAAATAATTAAAAATACAAGAATATATTGAAAAGTTTAAGTGTCCCTATTATTTTTCCAGGCCTTTATTTTACAATTTTTTAAGAATTTGGCAGAACTGGTCAAATATTTTTATTTTCTCAGTTAAACTATTTGAATACCTTTAATTTAATGTATATACTTTGTAATATTTATGGCAAAATAATTAAAAATACAAGAATATATTGAAAAGTTTAAGTGTCCCTATTAAATTTCCAGGCTTTTATTTTACAATTTTTTTAAGAATTTGGCAGAACTGGTCAAATATTTTTATTTTATCAGTTAAACTATTTGAATGCCTTTAATTAAATGTATATACTTTGTAATCTTTATGGAAAAATAATTAAAAATATAAGAATATATTGAAAAGTTTAAGTGTCCCTATTAAATTTCCAGGCTTTTATTTTACAATTTTTTTAAGAATTTGGCAGAACTGGTCAAATATTTTTATTTTATCAGTTAAGCTATTTGAATACCTTTAATTTAAAGTATATACTTTGTAATCTTTATAGAAAAATAATTAAAAATATAAGAATATATTGAAAAGTTTAAGTGTCCCTATTAAATTTCCAGGCCCTTATTTCACAATTTTTTTAAGAATTTGGCAGAACTGGTCCAATATTTTTATTTTATCAGTTAAACTATTTGAATGCCTTTAATTTAATGTATATACTTTGTAATCTTTATGGAAAAATAATTAAAAATATAAGAATATATTGAAAAGTTTAAGTGTCCCTATTAAATTTCCAGGCCCTTATTTCACAATTTTTTTAAGAATTTGGCAGAACTGGTCCAATATTTTTATTTTATCAGTTAAACTATTTGAATGCCTTTAATTTAATGTATATACTTTTTAATCTTTATGGAAAAATAATTAAAAAATATAAGAATATATTGAAAAGTTTAAGTGTCCCTATTATTTTTCCAGGCCCTTTATTTTAAATTTTTTTAAGAATTTGGCAGAACTGGTCAAATATTTTTATTTTATCAGTTAAACTATTTGAATACCTTTAATTTAGTGTATATACTTTGTAATCTTTATGGAAAAATAATTAAAAATATAAGAATATATTGAAAAGTTTAAGTGTCCCTATTAAATTTCCAGGCCTTTATTTAAAATTTTTTTAAGAATTTGGTAGAACTGGTCAAATATTTTTATTTTATCAGTTAAACTATTTGAATACCTTTAATTTAATGTATATACATACTTTGTAATATTTATGGAAAAATAATTAAAAATACAAGAATATATTGAAAAGTTTAAGTGTCCCTATTAAATTTCCAGGCCTTTATTTTACATTTTTTTAAGAATTTGGCAGAACTGGTCAAATATTTTTATTTTATCAGTTAAACTATTTGAATGCCTTTAATTTAATGTATATACTTTGTAATCTTTATGGAAAAATAATTAAAAATATAAGAATATATTGAAAAGTTTAAGTGTCCCTATTAAATTTCCAGGCTTTTATTTTACAATTTTTTTAAGAATTTGGCAGAACTGGTCAAATATTTTTATTTTATCAGTTAAGCTATTTGAATACCTTTAATTTAATGTACATACTTTGTAATCTTTATGGAAAAATAATTAAAAATATAAGAATATATTGAAAAGTTTAAGTGTCCCTATTAAATTTCCAGGCCCTTATTTCACAATTTTTTTAAGAATTTTGCAGAACTGGTCCAATATTTTTATTTTATCAGTTAAACTATTTGAATGCCTTTAATTTAATGTATATACTTTGTAATATTTATGGAAAAATAATTAAAAAATGTAAGAATATATTGAAAAGTTTAAGTGTCCCTATTATTTTTCCAGGCCTTTATTTTAAATTTTTTTTTAAGAATTTGGCAGAACTGGTCAAATATTTTTAATTTATCAGTTAAACTATTTGAATGCCTTTAATTTAATGTATATACTTTGTAATCTTTATGGAAAAATAATTAAAAATACAAGAATATATTGAAAAGTTTAAGTGTCCCTATTATTTTTCCAGGCCTATATTTTACAATTTTTTTAAGAATTTGGCAGAACTGGTCAAATATTTTTATTTTATCAGTTAAGCTATTTGAATACCTTTAATTTAATGTATATACTTTGTAAGATTTATGGAAAAATAATTAAAAATACAAGAATATATTGAAAAGTTTAAGTGTCCCTATTAAATTTCCAGGCCTTTATTTTACAATTTTTTTAAGAATTTGGCAGAACTGGTCAAATATTTTTATTTTATCAGTTAAGCTATTTGAATACCTTTAATTTAATGTATATACTTTGTAAGATTTATGGAAAAATAATTAAAAATACAAGAATATATTGAAAAGTTTAAGTGTCCCTATTAAATTTCCAGGCCTTTATTTTACAGTTTTTTTTAAGAATTTGGAAGAACTGGTCAAATATTTTTATTTTATCAGTTAAACTATTTGAATGCCTTTAATTTAATGTATATACTTTGTAAGATTTATGGAAAAATAATTAAAAATACAAGAATATATTGAAAAGTTTAAGTGTCCCTATTAAATTTCCAGGCCCTTATTTCACAATTTTTTTAAGAATTTGGCAGAACTGGTCCAATATTTTTATTTTATCAGTTAAAATATTTGAATGCCTTTAATTTAATGTATATACTTTGTAATATTTATGGAAAAATAATTAAAAAATATAAGAATATATTGAAAAGTTTAAGTGTCCCTATTATTTTTCCAGGCCTTTATTTTAAATTTTTTTTAAGAATTTGGCAGAACTGGTCCAATATTTTTATTTTATCAGTTAAACTATTTGAATGCTTTTAATTTAATGTATATACTTTGTAATATTTATGGAAAAATAATTAAAAATATAAGAATATATTGAAAAGTTTAAGTGTCCCTATTAAATTTCCAGGCCTTTATATTACAGTTTTTTTTAAGAATTTGGCAGAACTGGTCAAATATTTTTATTTTATCAGTTAAACTATTTGAATGCTTTTAATTTAATGTATATACTTTGTAATCTTTATGGAAAAATAATTAAAAATATAAGAATATATTGAAAAGTTTAAGTGTCCCTATTATTTTTCCAGGCCTTTATTTTACAATTTTTTTAAGAATTTGGCAGAACTGGTCAAATATTTTTATTTTATCAGTTAAACTATTTGAATGCTTTTAATTTAATGTATATACTTTGTAATATTTATGGAAAAATAATTAAAAATATAAGAATATATTGAAAAGTTTAAGTGTCCCTATTAAATTTCCAGGCCTTTATTTTACAATTTTTTTAAGAATTTGGCAGAACTGGTCAAATATTTTTATTTTATCAGTTAAGCTATTTGAATACCTTTAATTTAATGTATATACTTTGTAATCTTTATGGAAAAATAATTAAAAATATAAGAATATATTGAAAAGTTTAAGTGTCCCTATTAAATTTCCAGGCCCTTATTTCACAATTTTTTTAAGAATTTGGCAGAACTGGTCCAATGTTTTTATTTTATCAGTTAAACTATTTGAATGCCTTTATTTTAATGTATATACTTTGTAATCTTTATGGAAAAATAATTAAAAAATATAAGAATATATTGAAAGGTTTAAGTGTCCCTATTAAATTTCCAGGCCTTTATTTTAAAATTTTTTTAAGAATTTGGTAGAACTGGTCAAATATTTTTATTTTATCAGTTAAACTATTTGAATGCCTTTATTTTAATGTATATACTTTGTAATCTTTATGGAAAAATAATTAAAAATATAAGAATATATTGAAAAGTTTAAGTGTCCCTATTAAATTTCCAGGCCTTTATTTTACAATTTTTTTAAGAATTTGGCAGAACTGGTC